>OU342744.1:302060803-302422712 GCA_910589775.1 Avena eriantha
ACCAATGATCGAATTTCGGACATGTAATATATCGCAAGACAAAGGAATTAAGTTACTAGTGTTAAAGGTTCTCATGATCACATAAGTCATCGTTGAATGTGTGGGAGTCAGTATGGATATGTAGGTCCCACTTCTGATTATTGATCCGAGAGGGGTCTCGATAATGTCTGCATTATTCGTGAACCGTAGGGTGACACACTTAAGGGATACCAACACCATCTGGAGCAAATATGTTTCATACGAAGGAATTGGAAAGCGCTGGAATTATTTCAATGGACACCGGAATTGTTTCGGGTGAAATTGCTGAAATTGGTTCTACATGTGATATTGAAATATTGCAGGGGGTTTTACGTGAATGTTTGTTAATTAAAATAATTAACACAATTCTGAATAAAATAAATAAAAGAGTTTTATTAAATGAGAGTTGCATGAAATTTGGTGGAAATTTAATGCATATGAGTGGGATTTTTTAGTGGAGAAAATGGAGGGGCAATTTATGTGAGTGGAGCTTCCTCCACATGAATGAGGAAGGGGTGGGGGCACCCCCCATGGTGCGCCGGCCATGGGGAGGGCCTGCCCCTCTCCTATATACAGACCCCCTCTCACTCCTTCTCACTCACACCTCGTCGTGAAGGATCTCTCTCCCCCTCTAGAATTTTCCCCCATGGTCTCGGATTAGCGAGATACATGTTCCCGGTGGCATTTCGTCTAGAAGGAGTTGCTACTTCCGCTGCTTCACTGGAGTGAGGAGGTGGAGGTTCTTCGGTGTCCTAACTGTGTGTGCGATCACAGATGCGCTACTGATTTGCGGTGCTGGACTTCTTCTCGATCCAAAGATCGACAAGCGTTCGACTACATCTTCTCGGTCTACAAGGGTATGTTCTCTATGGATGTATATCCACCCGTAGCTTGTATCTAGTAGATAGATCTTGGTGCTTAGTAGTTCCCACCATATGAATTTTTTTCTTTTTTATGCTACGAACCCAACATCTTGTCGCTCAAGTTTTTGGTAACCATGTGCATGCCTCGTTAACTCCTCCTCGATCCTTTGCGGCCAGTTATGCCGCCACACACGATCCGAGAACCTAACTATCACTAGAGCAGGAGAGGTTTCCTACCACGTGGAGACGATGGAGCCGAAAAGACACGCATGTGTTGCGGAAATAAATAGGGGGACTGATTACTGGGGTTTTCCCCATCTCGCAGTTCTACTGTCCTCTTCCTTGTTCTTTCCATCGACGTTGTTGCTCATGGGCTTCTCTCTCCTTGCCTTTGCTCGCACCGCCAGAAAAAGGTCTTCGGTGCCGCCACAAGATCATGTGACAGCGGGCCCTTGAATCTCCACCACGATGCCGCGAGAGGACATTGCCCCTTCACAACCAGGAGGGTGGTGCGTCTCTTTCATGATAGAGGAGCTTATCGCGAAGTACCTGCGTGGAAGGTTCCTCCTGTCGGAGATCTTGGTGAAGGTGAGGGTGGCCTCGGAAGGGGAGCGGGTGCCAAAACCGGAGAAAGGCAAGGTCGTCATCTTCCGCGTGCATTTCGCTCACAGGTTTGGTCTGCCCGCGAGTAATTTCTTGATTGAAATCTTCAAGTTATTTGACCTGCGTCTGCTAATGGGCTTCGTTGCATGGAAAACAAAAAATCCTATGATTACAACTGCCAAGGTCGAATCTAGGAGATACTTGTAACGGTTTCAGAAGGACTCACCCTTGAAGACCGTAAGTGGGATAATGTTCCCGCAAACAAACGTGTCTGGTGTAGAATGTACACGATCGTCCTTAAGGACGCGATGACGATCAACGCCACAAATGGCAGTGCCTCCATAATCGGTCACACATTCGGCATCGAAAGTAGCGACTCATCGGGAACTCTAGCAACACTACGATATGGTAGTCATGGTGGTGGAGAAGATCTTGAGCAGGGCTTTGCCTAAGCACTGTGCTCGTGGCAATGGATAAGTTAGCAAGGGGATAAAGATGTCAACCAAAGGGCATATGAGAAGGATTGGATAGGTGTGTGAGGGAGGGGTATACACCACCTCCTTTTATAGGGGGATGCCCCTTGCCATGGCCGGCGGCCAAGGAGGTGCCCCCACCTCTTCCCTCATTCATGTGGGTGGACACTCCACTAACAAAAATTCATGTCCACTTTCTCCCATTGATTTTCTACTCAAGAAATCAAAGATCTTTCCATTAAAACCCTTTAATTCACTTGGTTTAATGCCACTAAATTTAATGAACACTTAATTTAATGAGTACTTTATTTAATGAAGACATTAACGTTTTATACCTTGCATTATTTCAATACACCGAAACTATTTCGGCAGGTTTTATCAGAACAGTTTCTGCGATGTCCAGTATTTTCTCCTACGTTCCCTATCCACTCAAATGCATCGACGAAACTTAAGTGTGTCTCCCTATGGGTTCATGAATTAAGTGAACATGATCTAGACTCTCTCCGATCAATAATCGTTAGCGGGATCTAGAGATCCATAGCGACTCCCACTTACTCAATGATTAACTAGTGATTGCGTGAACCTTTTTCGTTGTAACCAATTCCTTTTGTCTCTCGATATTTTACTTGTCAGAGATCCAATCATTTGGTATCATCCATACCTAGTTCGATCTTGTTACCGACAGGTACTCTTTTCTCGTTACTGTGATATAACATTCTTAGTGATCTTATCACTTGCTTGCAAGCTATGTCAGTGTGATATCGCCGAGAGGACCCTGAGTATCTCTCTCTATCATTAGGATGGAAAAATCTCAGTCTTGATCCACGAGCCTCAACCAACACTTTCCAAATACTCAACGACATCTTTATAATCACCTTGTTACAGTGTGACGTTTGATAGAATCAAAGTACTCTTCTAGAATTAGTGATTGACGTGATCTCATGGTCTAAGGATTAGAGTTACTTTGAATGAAAGATAGCAATATAAACTTGAGTACATGATCATATTACTATACTTTGGGATAATATTCATCACATCATTCCACCAATGTTGTGACCTCGTTATTAACAACATCCAATATCATGATCAGGAAACCATGATCATCTGTTAATCAATAAGCTAGTGTAATGAGAGGCATTATTAGGAATATATTCTTTGTTTATTAAATACACATGTATTAATGTTTCTGGTTAACACAATTATAGCATGAGAAATAAACATTTATCATAAACATGGAATAAGATAATAACCACTTTATTATTGCCTCTCGAACATATTCCTTTCATCTGCACCATCTTGGTGTGAATGCCATGGTGCAACTTGTGCACCACACAGCATGTTGTGGGTCAAACCTTGGTGTTCGCCCAAATACGGCAATTACTTGAAGTTTTCCCACTTAAAATCCTAGATGTTCCACAAGGACGGGCCACTGGTGGACGCCAGCTGCGCCGCCATATATCCGTGGGGGACCTCTCCGATGCCCTGGCTCGACCTCCCTGACACCGTCAAGCTTTGACAGCGCTCGTATTTCTACATGCGCAACACAAGGGTGACCAACTGGATCTGGCTGCCACCATTCGAGAACATCGTCTCTAGATGATGAGGTTTGGGTGTGAAGGGTTGGGGGCAGGCGTACACCGACAAGATAGCCATGCGGGTGAGGGCGCTCGTGCAGGAGCACAGGCTCACTGCCAAGGACATGACTCTCTCCTAGATGGTGCGTCGGGTGTTGCCGGTCTATAATAGGTCGCACAAGATGTGCCATCTTTCTGGGTTGATGGATCCAACCCAGACCTCGGCTGGACATGTCGTTCTAGGTCCTTCGGGACTTGCTTGACATGATCTCGAAGGAGCATCTTGAGGACCCATGGTCCTACACCTTCCGGCCATACGTCTAACGTAACCTGCCGTCCCGGTTAAGCTTATATTTTCCCAGATGGGTTTTCTTTCAGTTGGCTGCCTTCTACTATTTATTTACTTGCTTGAGTAGCTCTTCACGGCGCAGATGTCCGAGGACGGGACGGACCCGGAGGATCTTCTGAACTTCACAGATAACCGCGTTGCGCTGAAGTGTCCGCCTTAGGAGTCGAAGTTGTTCCCGATCCGAGCCAATGATGGCTCAGCGGACCCGCACAGTAGGCTTTCTGAGTGGGAGGATCCAGAAGAGCCATTTAGGGGAGGTCAGCCGGATCTTGATCTTGTCAAAATTGATGCAGCCATGTACGGCGATAATGGCCCTCCCGCCCCGGTGGTCATGGCCAAGCCCAAGCGCGACAGGCGACAGCGAGCGCCGCTCCGACAGAGGGTGGAGGGAAGAAACCCTGCCGTACGAGGAAGGTGGAGCACATGCCCTCGGTGGCTAGGTGAGCCTCGTTTCCTTTTGAAAAGTAGATTATCTTGAGATTTTCCTCTTTTCCTTAGGTTAATTGCTTTCGCAGCTAGCCACTGTCGCTGGACACATTTGCTCCGAGCGCTGCTGCCACCACTTCGTCAGCTCCGCCGGTTGTGTGAGTGCCGCTTCACAAGTCTCCCGCTGCCTCCCTTGTTGCCCTAATTTTCTCGGGCGGGTGCCGCATGGCCACTCCTCCACCCAAGCCGAAAACATCAGTGAATCTAGACTGGAGAGATGCCCAGCTAGACGCGGCCGCTAGCCAGGGCGAGGGGCGGGCAGACAAAGGGGCGGCTATGGGTACAGCTCAGCCGGCTGCGGGGCGGGGCATGCACCCGGATGGCTCCGGATCTAGAGCTACGGCTGTTGGCGCCGAGCCGGATACTGGGAGGATGGCACCGGAGGCCACCATTGGTGACCTTGCCGAGGAGGAAGAGGTGAAGATCACCAGGTACAAGCCCGACTCGCTGCAACTGGCCCAAGATGCTTCTCTTTCCCAGTTGTCAAGTCAGGCGCCCATTGCCCCTAGCCAGGCAAAGCGCTTGGCGGAGGTGCTTGACATGGGAATGGGAGAGGCCAAGCGGCTGAACGCTTCTTTGGAGGTTTGAACTTTTTCCAGCTAGTGGGAGTGTCGCAAACGGTTGACCTTCCCTTTTTAACTTCTTTTGCTTTTCAGCAAGATTTTACGGAGATGATGAACAAAACGCAGGCGCTGGGGCGTAAGCTCACTCATTCTGATATGTCTTCCTAACTGCGTGGCTTCTCGAAGTTCTTGCTGACTATCAGGTATCCTCCTGCGGCCATGATTATCGACATGGAGCATGAGGTGGACCGGCTGCGGAAGGAGGTGCGTCAGCTCGAGGAATCGAACAAGATGCGACAAGATAAAACTGATGATCTTGTAGCAAAAAATAACCAGCTGGAGGTCTCCACTAAGAAGGCCAAGAAAACCATTGCCACGCGCACTGAGGCCTTCAAGCTGCTCGAGGACGCCCATAAGCAACATGAGGAGCTGAAGCGCATTGCCAAGGTCATTGCCAATATGCTTCTTTCCAACTTGTTTTCACTCTTTTGACTGTTAGAGTCGGCTTTTAACTTCTCTTCCTTTTTCTACTAACGGACGCAGCATTATATCCCAAAGCGCTTGAGCGTGCGGTCGCCCACAAGCCGGCTGGTGAAGCTAGGCAGGATGTGACTGCTAAAGATCTCGTTGGCACTCTCGGCGAGGAGGCCCTCCGCATGCGCAAGGCCTGCGTCAATTTTTTTGAATATCTCTGGCCTTTCGACGAGGAGCCTGCCCTCTTGGACACTCTCATGGCGAAGATGGAGGATGCAGCAGACACAATCGACTCGAGGCGGGAGATGCTTGCACGCGGGGGCATAGAACTGGCCATGGCCCTCTCCAAGTCCTGGTATCCGAGTGCGTAGCTGGGGACCATCCTCATTGGTTTCTGAGAGGGAACTAGTTTGGCTGGCATGCTGTTGGAACTCCCCGAGCATCGCACCGACGCCATCCGATTGCACGCTGCATCGATCTTGACCAGGACTTTGAAGACCCATGAGCCAAGGGACTGGCGTTGAGACCGTTGCTCCTCTGCCGAACATTGACCGGTGCGCCGCCAATGTCGTTTCCTGTAGTGGAACCATGTCCATAGCTGACGACCCCACTCCTAAGTTGCAAATTTGAATCCCTGGAATGCCGGGGGGAATTGTCTGAAACAATCTCTTTTTGTTGTGTGTGTTGAACACTTGTGCTGGTTGAACTGGTGGGAGCTTCGTCTCCCAGATGTTTTTATAATATTGTCTGTCTTATTTTGACTCTGAAATTTTGCGTTTTCTTGAGCGTGTTCGCCAGGTACTTGTCTTTACATGGGGGTGTGGTAGCGCACCCATTGGCTGTATCGAGGTTCGGGCCGACTAGAGGATACAGCTAGGCCGAAGCTCCTTTTGCTTTTGCTCTAGACTTTGAAATTTTGCATTTTCTTGGGCGTTCTCGCCAGGTGATTTTCCTTACGTAGGGGAATGGTAGCGCACCGACTGGGTGTAGCCCCTGAGGTTTAGGCCGGCTATAGGATACAGCCGGGCCAAAGCTCCTTTTGCTTTTGCTCTTGTCTTCGAAATTTTGATTTTTCCTTATTGCTTGTGGGGACGCTGGTGCGCACCCACCGGGTGTATTCCCCGAGTTTCGGGCCGACTAACAGAGTCAGTCGGGCCAATACTTCACTCTAGCTTGTGACCCTTCGAAACTTGTTGCTTCAATGTTTGGCCGACTCTCCAACTGCTTGGGTGGTTCCATCTTCCTGTGGGGGAGCTAGAGCGAACCCACTGGGTGTAACACCCGAGTTTCTGGCCGGCTTCAGTCGGGCCAAAACTTCATCTAATGGAGCATTTGGCTAGCGCCCGGCTTGAGCAACCGGTGTAGTGTAGGTCATGCAAAAACACAAGTATTATTTTGTTCTTTAGATATGTACTATGCGAATATAGTTTTCACTCACTCGGTGTGATGTAAAAAGGCGCCGTTTCGTGTTTAGCCGGCGACTTCGTATTTTTCTTGTGAGCTTTGGATGTTGTGTTATGTCCTTGCCGACTAACATCCGGGTTGCGGTCTACAGTCGGAACAGAAGGGGTAGCTAGTAAGCATATTGTATAGTACTTAAGATTTCTGTAGCGGGATTTGGCGAGAGAGCACAACCGGGATGTCCAAATGTTTGTCTTCCTTTCGATTTTCGTGTACAGAACCTCTAGCTTTTTCTCTGGCCGAACTAATAGCCGGGTTACAGTCTACAACCAGAACCAAAGAGTGGGCCTTTGGTGCTGTATACAGTACTAAACCAACTAGAAAAATAATTGTCTGAGCTAGCCGACGAGCCCCTGGGAGAGGTTGCCAGAGCCGGATAAACAATGAGCAATAGAGATGCTAAATCATGTCGATGGAGCCCCTGAGTATATTCGTCAGTCGGCCAAAACTTCATCTGATGGAGCCTTTGGCTGGCGCCCGGCTTGAGTAGCCCGTGTAGTGTAGGTCGTGCAAAAAACACAAGTATTTGTTTGTTCGTTAGATATGTACTATGCGAATATAGTTTGCAATCACTGGGTGTGCTGTAAAAAGGTGTCGTTTCGCGTTTAGCCGGTGACTTTGTATTTTTCTCATGAGCATTGGATGTTGCGTTGTATCCTTGTTGACTGACAGCCAGGTTGTGGTCTGCATCCATAACCGAAGGTGACGAGGGGTAACCTTGACAATATCCATAGAGAAGGACTTAGGGTTTTGTGGAAAAGAGAACGTTGGGGATTTCGTCGGATATCAGGAGAACAATGGAGTCAAAGTCGCCTGAATATTTGGTGAATCGCACTATTACAGATCACTTGGGGATTTTTTGGTACCCTCGCCTAGGCTTCTCCCGTCCTATTTATAATAGGTCGGGTCTCAAAGCTGTATGCAGATAGGTTACATATGCGTAATTACAATACCAACACGATGTCGGTCCTTTTCCCTCTTTCCTAATACAACTATAGCCTTTGTCGGTTGCTCCTTTGGGCCATCATCTTGACTCCTCATGGCCGTAAGCCTTGTATATAGCCAGGGTAGTGAATTATAGGCACCCGAGTAATCGTACATATGTCAGTAGCCCCCGAGACTCTACCTGAACCATAGATTCAGGTCGAGTCTCGAAGATATGCTTAATTCTTTCGTTTTGTTTTTACAATTTTTAGCATTATAGGGATTTGGTACAACAAGCCTGATGCATCCGACGGATCGAGAATCAGTTAATTTCTCCTGGGCAAAGGCAAGGTTGTCCACCATCAAATTCAAGTCCCAAGGCCTTAACTTGGAATTTATTACTCGTGTAATTTAGTTCGGGCCGCTGAGGTCTTATCGAATACTGAATCCCGGTTCTATTTTATCGGGTATACAACGCGTCCGTCGGGATTTTTCATCGTATCGTAGATACGGATATATTACTAGCAGAGCGCATTCTTGTGCGATTACTAGGCCACACGGGACGAATCCTAGGGTCTTACCTTCATGTTTTTGAACATGACATTCAGAGTTTTATCGCATTTGGATGCAATCCGAGATTATTTGTATTTTACTTTTTTCAGCTGCCGTGTTAGGCTGCCAATATTTTTGAATTTTATCAGATATTTTGATACTTTATGAAGCTCCCGATGGGAGTAGCCTTTTGAGGATACAAAATATGTAAAGCTCATAGTTTTTTAGCCGATGATGGTCTTTACTTGATATAATTTGTTTTCTATCGGGTGCGCGCTAGCACTCCCGATGGGAGTAGCCCCCTGAGGCTACGTTCAAATGCCTATATCTGGATATAGGCTCATAATTATTGTTAGTTTGATCAGAAATATAAATCCCCTTAATTGACATAAATAACAAAAACTCAAGGTACGAAGAGCTTATCTTTGTTTATATATATATGGTGAAACCGATGATACACTATTTCGGTGGATTGCCGCCTGGCCGTTGGCCTAGATATTCTGTCTTAAAAAGCCGGGCCATATGCCTTATTGTATTATAAGAAAACATAAAATTTTAAGCATAAAAGCATCGTAGTTGTGCAATGTTCCATGGATTGGAATATTTGATTCCTCTTTTCTTATCTTGTAATCGATGTGCTCCTTCAGGAATAATTTCTGTAACAATGTAAGGATCTTCCCAAGGTGATTCCAACTTTCGGTGGCCATCTTGTTTGAGGCACAGAACTAGGTGCCCTACTGTGAAGGACCTAGGTCGTTATCGTCGGTTGTGGTAGTTGTGCAAGTTTTGCTGATATATAGTAGCTCTCTGTAGGGCTTCATATCGAGCTTCATCGAGTGCATCAACGCCGTCTTCAAGTGCTTCTCTTGATTCCTCTTCATCATATGCAACTACTCTGAGAGATTCATGTGATACTTCGACTGGAAGGACGGCTTCAGCATCGTGGACCAGAAAGAAGGGTGTTTCTTGTGTTGAATTATTAGGGGTAGTTCGCAAACTCCACAACACAGATGGTAACTCATCAAACCACGCTCATTTTGCTCTGTTAAGTGGCGCTAGCAACTTTTTCTTAAGGCCAGCAGTTACCAGGCCATTGGCTTTTTCCACTTGTCCATTGGTTTGCGGGTGAGCTACTGAGGCGTAGCTTACCTTGATGCATATCTCTTGATAGTATTCCTTAAACTCATTGGAACTAAAATTAGTTCCATTGTCTGTAATGATGTTGTTTGGCACGCCGAACTGAAATACTATGGACTTTATAAAATTCACAGCCGAAGTTCCATCCTAAGTGGTGACTGGCATTGCTTCAATCCATTTAGTAAATTTGTCGACTTCTACTAGCAGAAAGACGTGTCCTCCTAGAGACGACTTGTAAAGTTTACCCACCATATCAAACCCCCATTGAGCGAAGGGCCAAGCTAGAGGTATATGGTTTAATTCAGCGGCGGGTGCTCCAGGTTTTGTTGCAAATCGTTGACATGCTTCACATGTTCTAACTATATCTTTTGTATCTTGAACTGCTGTGAACCAAAAAATCCTGCCCTGAATGCATTGGCGGCAATTGCTCGGCTGCTAACATGATGACCACAAACTCCTTCATGTATTTACTTGAGTATGGTTTTCCTTCTTCGGGTGTGACACATCGATGCAACACACCCGAAATACTTCTTTTATACAACTCTCCTTTGATTATCCTGAAGGCTTTCGATCTTCAAGTGATTCCCCAGGCTTCCATCACATCCTCGGGTAATTCTCCCCGAGTCATATAGGCTATGTATGGCTGCATCCATGTAGGTTCTATTATCATGACCTCATCAATTTCTAGTTCTTCTTCAATGGCCTCTTTTGTGCTTGCGTATGCTGATGGAACCCCCGAGTCTTTTCACGGCTTAGTCTTTTTTCCTATTTTGGGTGCTATGACCTCAGAAAATCTCTTTTCTTTGATAGAACGCTCAGATATTTCTTCCCAAAAAACCCTAGATGGCACTAGTAAGCATAGGGACCCGATGTTTGCCAAATTGTCGGATTCTTCATTACTTGCTCTTTGTATGTGCGATACTTCACATCCGTCAAATTGAGCTTCCATAATGTTGTATAGATCACAGTAAGTAATTATGTGGTCGCTGACAGCATCACACTTGTTCATTGATTGTTGTGCTACAAGATTGGAATCACCAAAAAATTTGAGGCGAGTTACACCGCAAGCTTTAGCTATCCAAATGTCGTGCAACAAGGCCTCGTACTCTGCTTCATTATTGGATGCGTTTGCAAAGCTCATCCAAAGTATGTATCGCATTTTGTCGTCTTGTGGTGATACTAGTATAACTCCTGCCCTTGCTCCTTTGGTTCTTTTTGATCCATCAAAGTACATTGTCCAGGCGCTAGAAAGATCAGGTGGACCTGCACATTGTAACTCGGTCCACTTCGTGATGAAGTCAGGCAAAACTTGTGACTTAATTGCTTTACGCTTCTCATACGTGATATCTAGAGGGGATAACTCTATGCCCTAGAGGGAGACATGCCCAGTTGCTTCTGGAGTATTGAGGATGTTCGACAGAGGTGCTTCGTTGACCACTATGATCAGATGTTCCAAAAAATAATGGCGTAGCTTTCGTGCCATCGTGAATACTCCATATGCCAATTTTTGGTAGTGTGGGTACCTTTGCATGGATGGCGAGAGGACCTCGCTTAAAAAATAGACTAGCCTCTGGACACCATGGGTTTTGCCTTCTTCGGGTCGCTCCACAACCAAAACCGTGCTGACCACCTGATTTGTGGTGGCGATGTAAATAAGTAATGGCTCTTTATCTCGTGGAGACACAACGATGGGAGGCGTCGAAAGCATCTTTTTTAGGTCTTGAAAGGCACGCTGAGCTTCTTAGGTTCATTCAAACTTATCCGACTTCCTCATGAGAGCGTAAAATGGTAGTGCTTTTTCTCCTAATCGAGCAATGAAACGGCTGAGCGGTACCACTTGCCTAGCCAGCTGTTGTACACCTTGTAGATTCGTTGATTTTTTCATTGTCAAAATTGCCTGTATTTTCTCAGGATTGGCCTCTATTCCTCTTGTTGATACCATATATCCGAGGAGTTGCCCTGTTGGGACTCCAAAGGAACACTTCGTCGGGTTTAATTTGATGCAAAACTTGTCGAGATTTTTAAATGTTTCTTCAAGATCCTGTATAAGTGAAGGTCTTTGCTTTGTTGTGACTATAACATCGTAAATATATACTTGTACGTTTGTGCTGATTTGGCTTCCTAGGCAATTCTGCATCATCCGCTAATATGTTTCTCCTGCGTTCTTTAGGCCGAAGGGAATTGTTGTGTAACAGAATACACCATAAGACGTAATAAACGTTGTTTTATCATGATCTTCCCTCTTCATTCGAATCCGGTGGTATCCTGAATATGCATCCAAAAAGGAAAGACGTTCGTGTCCCACAGTTGCATGGATTATTTGAGGGATGCGTGGTAGTGGGAAGTGATCCTTTGGACAATGCTTATTCAGTATGGTGAAGTCAATGCACATCCGTAACTCTTTGGTATTTTTCCTTGGGACACATACTGGGTTTGCGACCCACTCCGCTTTTTTCAGTTCCTTTATAAAGTTAGCATCAATAAGGCGATGCAGTTCTTTTCCAATAGCTTTGTGCTTTGGCTCTTCGAAACGACGAAGCGACTGTTTAACTGGTTTTTCTTTTGGATCCAAGTTTAATGCATGCTCAATAAGTTTCCTGGGAATTCCCGGCATGTCAGAAAGTAGCCATGCAAAGATTTCCCAGTGCTCACGGAGGAACTCGATGAGCACGCTTTCCTATGCGGGACCAAGATTGGAAGCCACAAATGTTGTCTTGTTCGAGTCAGTAGGATGGATCTATACTTCTTTTGTGTATTTTAGAGTGTCGAAGGCCTGATCGGGATTGACACGCACTACTGCTAGAGGTTCTGCGGTTGCTGACATTTTGAGCTGCTCGAACTTGGTTGCCATTCTGAAAGATTCAGAAATTTTATTGAACTCCCTATCGCAATTGTCAGAATGTGTGAAGCTTCATTTTAATGTTATGATTCCCTTTGGTGCTAGCATCTTCATACTAAGTATGCATAGTACGGGACTACCATGAATCGTGCGAAAGCTGGTCATCCTAGGATCGCGTGATACTGTGATGGCCAGTCCATGACTTCGAACTCAAGTTTTTATCGCCTGAAATTTTCTTTGGATCAAAAAATGACATCAAGGAAAATTTTACCTAAAGGAATTTTGGCTTTACCATGTACTATGCCATGGAAGGATGTTTCTATTGATGCCAAATTTACCAAGGGGTAGTTCATTGCCGTTAGTGTTTTGGCATAGATCAGGTTTATGCTGCTTCATGCGTCCATGAAGACCTTACTCATGTCGAACCCACCAATTTGCGCTTCAACTATCAAGGCCGAATGACCCGATCGTGGTACTCGAAGCGGGTGATTAGCTTTACTGAATGTGATGTCCTATTCTGACCATTGGAGATATTCGGGTGTGGTTGGTGGAGCCGTCTCTACCATGTTGACTTGTCTTGTGATTAGCTTCTCCATTCTGTTGGGTGGACGCCCTTTTTGAATCATTGAGATTGCCCCCTTTTACCCAGGGTATTTGTTGCCTTGATTAGTTGTTGTTTTGTGATTGCCCCGCTAGCCATGGTGGTGCGCTGATGGCTAATGTGCCAGGTGTGGATGTGTATCCTCATTGTGTTGCTTCGGTCGCCTTTGCATTGCATATCTCTTGCATCTTTAAGAATGTTTGGCAGTCTTTCATGAGGTGATTGGACTGTCTTTTTCCTACTGAGTCGACATAAAAGTGCATATTACAGGGTCCTTCCAGTATCTTTATTGCGGACATGTGTGTTTCCCGAGCTCTTGGCTGATATCTCTGCGTTGATTGGCTTCCTCCAACTTTGTCCCTGTTATGGTAGTATCCGATGTTCTAGTCGTCGTTCATGTGGTTGTGTTCACCCGAAAAACTGGCTGTGACGTAACTTGGTCCCGTGTTTCCGTCATTGTTTCTTCGTCTCCTATCATTGCCGCGTTTATCCTTATCTTCTTTTGGGTGAACGTATCCATTTGTTATGTAGCACATCCTCTCCATCGGATTTCGCGAGCGAACGCAACCGGGATGTCCAAATGTTTGTCTTCCTTGCAATTTTTGTGTATAGTACCTCTAGCTTTTTCTCTTGTTGAACTGACAGCCAGGTTGCGGTCTACAGCCAGAACCAAAGAGTGGGCCTTTGGTTCCGTGTATAGTACTAAACCTACTAGAAAAATAATTGGTTGGGCCAGCCGGTGAGCCCCCAGGAGAGGTTGTCGGAGCTGGATAAAAAATGAGCAATACAGATGCTGAATCATGGCGATGGAGCCCCCGAGAATATTTTGGGGTTTTGCAGTTTTTCATTCATGACACAAAAGGGGTGGGGATACATACACTTCCCGCTCAAGTGTAAAACAGGCACAACAGGTTTGCATTCTAGGGACGCTGGGTCTCCTCATCCAAATGATCGGTCTTGTCCTTTGCCGGCTATTGGGCATCGATGAGGTAGTAGGAGTTCTTGTACATAGCCTGGCTAATGATGAATGGCCCCTCCCAAGGGGGAGACAACTTGTGCATCCCCTTGGTGCTTTGCACCAGCCAGAGCACCAGGTTACCCTCTTGGAACGAGACTGACCGGATCTGGCTAGCATGGTGATGACCCACAAGTATAGGGGGTGTATAATAGTACTTTCGATAAATAAGAGTGTCGAACCCAACGAGTAGCAGAAGGTGTTGACAAGTGGTTTGGATCCAGAATTCTCTGTAAATACTTAGCAAATGGATATTTTGGGGTTTTTTTTCATAATGCAGATAAATAAAGTGCGAGTAAATAAATGACAATAATAATAATTGTAGCAAGTGGCCCAATCCTTTCTTTAGCAAAGGACGAGCCGGTTGTATTACTTAATATGACCAAACGTTCTCGAAGACACATGGGAATATTGTCAAGTGCTTTCGCTTCATATAGTTGATTAATCTTCTCTGGTTGGATAAGTGTTGTGTGGGTGAACCTATGCTAATGTACTGACCTTACTAGGACTAATACATACTTGTGATTATACCCCTTGCAAGCATCCGCAACTACAAGAAAGTAATTAAGATAAAAACATAACCACAGCCTTAAACTCTGAGATCCTACACTCCCTTATGCAAAGGTTTCCTAACGGGGGTTTAGGTTTCTGCCACTCTGGCAACCCCACGATTAGTAGCCAAATACACAATGCATTCCCCTAGGCCCATAAAGGTGAAGTATCATGTAGTCGACGTTCACATGACACCACTAGAAGAATAGCACCACAACTTAAATATCAAACCATTAAATCTTTCTCAACACAATTCCACTACTAACAACATGACTTCTCCCATGTCCTCAAGAACTAAACGAACTACTCACGAGACATCATATGGATCAAGATCATATATGAAATAATGATAAGTAACAATCGGAACATGAACAGTAATTCAATGGTTCCACTCAATAGCATCAACTACAACAAGTAATCAACACCGGGAAAGTTTCCCCTAAGAACTATGCAAGATTCAACCCAATTGTTACGGCGGTACGGAGTGGTGGTGATGGTGCTAGTGGAGATGATCATGATGATCCCGATGAAGTCTAGCTTGATGACGGTGTTGATGGCGACGATCTCCCCTCTCCGGGAAGGAATTTCCATGGAAAATTTCTACCTGCCTGAGAGCTCTTTCTCTCTCTGTAGTTTCCGCCCTATAGAGGCGGCAGAATCTTTCTGTGGTCGCTCCCCAAACTTTAGGTTTCCGAGGGGAATATATACACGGAAGGGCAATGCCGGTGGTGGGCCAGGGTGGCCACACCACCTGGTGGCGCGGCCTAGGGGGGCCTGTGGCAGGGGGTGGTGTGGCCCCCTATGGCCCATCTCCACCTCCCCTTCTAGCATTCTTCATCTTCTAGAAAAATAGGATTTTCCGTATATTTTCTGGGGTTTTCTGATCTCACCAATATTGCACCTGGACAACGCTTTTTCCATCAGAATCCTGACTCCGGTGGTTCATCCTCCAAAAGTCATCAATAATGCAAAAATAGATGAAATAATATAAGTATCATCTCTTAATATGAAATATATCAATGAATAACAGTAAATTATGATATAAAATAGTGATGAAAAATGGACGTATCAACTCACCCCAAGCTTAGACCTCGCTTGTCCCCAAGCGAAAACTGAGCTCAATAAACGTGACCACAGGTTTATGGAGTGAAGTGTCGATAAAGAGAATACGCACAAGAAGCATCACATTCATCAATACACAAATCATAATAGAAAACAACTCACTATTATATAACTTAACTTGCAATGAGTAAGGGAAACACAATAAAGATACACAACGGCAAACTTTGTTCTTGGTCAGAGAATGGTTAACAAATTGCAGGAGTCAAACATAATGGGGTTTTCAATATAGCTTTCAAAGTAATATTCACTCAGATAAGAGCAGTGTGCAAAACAAGGAACATAAGAAATATGATTGAATAAATCATCATATGGATTATTCAATCACAACAACTCAAATGCTTGCTTGAGATAGAAAAGAATAGGTTTATTGACTCAACTAAAAAGTAAAAGATAGGCCCTTCGTAGAGGGAAGCAGGAATTTCAAGTTTCATAAAGAGCCTCCAAAAATTATAGTACTTACTTGCTCTGAGCTCTCATTGCCCCTATCATAGGCATGTTGAAGTGATTAAGGTTAATGTGAGGGAAAATATGAGTTATATGCTTGACAAATTATAAGTTGAAAATCGCATGCCCCTTGAGTACGAGTACTAGACCTCATGCTACTCAACTTTGGTCTCCGGTAAGTTCTTTGTCATTGTAAGTGTATGTGTATCATAGAGAACCGCCAACGGCGTACCCCTTGCCTCATGACACAAGATCTATCCCATATCAAAATGACAAGGCAATAGACAATGAGCATCTCAGCGATCTTTTTATTTGCTATTTGCATAGGTTTTTATTGAGGATGCTTTATAGAATGCCACTATGGTTATGCTACAAGTTTCCACCATGATTAAGCATGGCTTAGGCTAGCCGCCCAGGCGTTTCTCTAACACATATACAAACTCCATGAGCTTACAAGCTTCCCTTTTATTTCACACCGCCGGCATCAAAAAACAAAAGAACATGATATCAACCAAATAATAAGTGCAATGTCGAAAGCGGACCCCATGATAACATGGTTTTGCTAACTCCCAACTTATAATTTGCAAGCATACAAGCTTCATAACATAGTCACAATGGTTCAAATTTATTAAGTACAAGAAAATAAAGTGTGACATCAAGTTTGTGAGAGATTTAATCACTAATTTGACATAACAAGTTTAATTTGGAAGATAGATAAAACTCGAAAATTTACTTGAAATAGCAATAATGCTAATAGGTAGATATGGTGGACATAAATGGCATAGGTTTTAGTTCAAGGACTGGATGCACGAGAAGCATTCCCTCTCAGTATAGGTTTTTGGCTAGCAAGGCTCGGTAGCAAGCATAAGAGTTGAAGGAAACAAACAAACATACAAGTGATATAAACAACCATGCAATCTTCCTTGGAAACACAAAAGATCTTAACTAGAGAATACTAAGCTTATGAGCCAATCAAGAAAGAAAGATACTGAAATTATATTTCTAAAAGTACTTTTCTCTTTTGCATTCAATCCTCAAATAGTGTTGCTACTGACAGAGCTAGGTTTGCCAAAACCAACTAAATTTACTTAATGATCCCAAAGTGATACCAATACTAACAACAAGATCAATCATATAACATAAATTGCAAATTAAAATAAGATGTGCAAAAAGTAAATGATAGAACTTATCATTAATATTCCATAACGGCAACTCACACCAAGGGATACATAGATAACTAACTAGAGGAGAGATACTTCCACAATGCAAACCATCCTATATGATAACTTCTCTATTCATTATATGACTCTACTAAAAAGGTAAAAAGATGAAAGATAATGATGTGATACCGCGACACTCCCCCGAGCTTGGAACAAACCAAGGGGATGCCAAAACCTGATGACGAATTAATCCTTCAGTGTTGGTGGTGTTCTCTCGTCATCATTAGACTTCCAAGGTAAAGGCTCCCCATTTAGGGCCCTGAACCTCTTTTATCTATACCTTCCCATCTTAGAGCAACAACTCCTTGGGGTGAATCTTCAACTCATACATGTACGGGTTGATGATGTCCACGGAGGAATCCTCCTTGGGTGATCCATAGGAAGACATTGTTGCTCCAAAACTGAGAATATGCCTGTCAAAAATAGATAAAAACGAAAACACGACGAGAACATGATATGCGGACCTCGGGGGATCTGGGGGATTATATATCACGAAGTTTAACAACAAAAAGAAGGTACTAGGAGAAAACGGATCGGAGACGGGCTCCGGGTGGCCACACCCCTTGGTGGCGCGGCCAGGTGGGCCCGCGCCATGGGGTGGTGTGATCCCCCAGGCTCCGTTTCCGTCCCTTTTTCGACTCATTATCTTCCATGTCAGATAAAAACTACAAAAATATAAATTGAAAACTTTTTCGCAGACCTTTTCTTACCAGAACTATTACCTATTCGAAAACGGACTCTGCAGGTTTCTGAATTTGGTCTTTAATAAATTCTTCTGGAGTCACCAATTGAATAATATCAATATCTTCATTGTAAGAATCTCCAGAAATATAGTGCTTGAGTCTTTGACCATTCACCACTTGTGTAGTGTTGTATCTTAAGTAAGAAACTTTTATTGCACCTGAACGATACACCTCTTCAATAACAAAAGGTCCTTCCCATTTTGAAAGTAGTTTTCCTGCAAAAATTCTGAGACGAGACCTATACAATAGAACTTTCTCACCAACATGAAACTCTCTCATAAGTATTCTCCTATCATGCCATCTTTTAACTTTTTCTTTAAAGAGCTAGCATTTTCATAAGCCTCACTTCTCCACTCATCTAAAGAACTCAAGTCAAGCAATCTTTTCTTACTAGTAAGTTTAAAATCTCTATTAAGTTCTTTCACTACCCAATAAGCTTTGTGTTCTAATTCTAAAGGCAGGTGACAAGCTTTTCCATAAACCATTTTGTAAGGAGACATTCCCATAGGATTTTTATAAGTAGTTCTATAAGCCCATAAAGCATCATTCAACTTTTTAGCCCAATTTTTTCTAGATCTATTAACTGTCTTTTGCAAGATAGATTTAATTTCTCTGTTTGATAGTTCTACTTGCCCACTGGTTTGGGGATGATAAGCTGAAGCAACTCTATGATTAACATCATATTTAGCAAGGGTATCCTAAAACCACCATGAATGAAATGTGAACCTCCATCAGTCATAAGATATCTAGGCACTCCAAACCTAGGAAAGATAACATCCTTAAGCATTTTTAAAGAGGTCTCACCATCAGCACTTTTTGTAGGTATGGATTCTACCCACTTAGTAACATAATCAACAACAACAAGAATATGAGTATAACCTTTTGAAGGAGTAAAAGGACCCATAAAGTCAAATCCCCAACAGTCAAATGGTTCAATAACAAGAGAGTAACTCATAGGCATTTCATTGCGTCTAGAAATATTACCAACTCGTTGACATTCATCACATGATAAGATAAACTTTCTTGCATCTTTAAAAAGGGTAGGCCAATAAAAACCTAATTGTAGAACCTTTTGTGCGGTTCTACCTCCAGCATGATGCCTTCCAGAGGCACTACCATGACATTCCCGCAATATCTATTTTTGTTCATATTTTGGAACACATCTTCGCATAATACCATCCACTCCCTATTTATATAAATGTGGGCCATCCCAAAAATAATGCCTCAAATCATAAAAGAATTTCCTCCTTTGCTGGGTTGTAAAAGTTGGAGGCAAATACTTGGAAACAATAAAGTTAGCATAATTAGCATACCAAGAATTCTCTCGTGAGCTTACCTCTATTGCAGCCAACTGTTCATTTTTAAAACTATCATTAACAGGCATAGGATCAAAAGAAATGTTTTCCAATCGAGATAATTTATCAGGAACAGGATTTTCAGCACCTTTCCTATCTACAATATGTAGATTGAACTCTTGTAAAAGTAACACCCATCTAATAAGACTAGGATTAGCATCTTTCTTTGTCATAAGGTACTTAATAGCAGCATGATCAGTATGAATGGTAACTTTTGAATCAACAATATAAGGTCTAAACTTATCACAAGCAAAGACAACAAATAAGAACTTTTTTTAGTATTAGCATAATTCTTTTGAGAAGCCTCAAGAGTCTTACTAGAATAATGGATAACATTCAACTTTTTATCTATTGTTGTCCAATAACAGCACCTATAGAAAAATCACTAGCATCACACATAATTTCAAAGGGTAAATTCCAATCAGGTGGTTGGCCAATAGTAGTAGTAGTTAAAGCTTTCTTTAGAGTTTCAAAAGCTTCCTTACAATCATCATCAAAAACAAAATGTACATCTTTTGGGAGAAGATTAGTAAGAGGTTTTGATATCTTGGAGAAATCTTTAATAAACCTTCTATAGAAACCAGCATGACCAAGGATACTACAAATACCTATGACATCCCTAGGACAGGGCATTTTCTCAATTGCTTCAACTTTGGCTCTGTCAACTTCAATTCCTCTTTTAGAAATTCTATGTCCAAGGAAAATTCCTTCATTAACCATGAAGTGGCATTTCTCCCAATTAAGAACAAGCTTAGTTTCCTCGAATCTCTGCAAAACTTTATCAAGGTTGTGCAGACAATTATCAAAAGAAGTTCCATAAATGTTAAAATTGTCCATGAATATGTAACACCCTCGGGATCAGGGTTAAGAAAATCCGAGACCCCCTTATACCAAGAGGAAGCATCCTTAAGCACACGTTGAAACCTCCAAGTTTTACGATTAGGTTATAGTTCTCTATGATCTTAGAATTCAGTCACCAAGCGTTCATAACCGTGAACACAGCTTTTCGAAAAGATTTAACCCTGCAGGGGTGTACAACTTTACCCACACGTACCAACCGACTCTTAATGCCAACGTTTTAGCCCTCTTCCTTGGAAGGCCAGCAGAGGGTGGTTGGCCACGACCTTTACCTTGCTTTCGCCGAGACCATGAGTCACGCCCTAAGTATGGTTCCGCCATAACGGGTCAAATCCCGAAGCTGGTCCCTAGAGATGTGAGGTGAGGTTGGTTTACCAGGGGCTCCATCCACCCCAAGCAACCCCGGCCATGCTTACCTACCTGTATGAATGCACCTCCTTCACCGCCTTCGAGAACAACCAGAATGCATATGTCGAATGGAACGCCCGAACTATGTGACACATGGAATCTACTAGGAAAGTTAGTGAGTGGAGGGGTCCCCATAAACCCCGTGTGGCTGTACGCTCGTCTTGATCCAAAGGCAAGAACTCGGTTCCTAGTGGTGGCGAGCATGGGACTACAAAAACCACATCCCACCGTGGCCTCCCATACAAGCCTTAGCATGTTTAACCTTTACCACTGATCTTACCTCATCAGTATACCTTGTTCTCATGCCATACTAGATTCTTTGCATTTGGTACATCTTCTGGATGAACCAGCACTGACAGCTAAGCATGGCTAAGCATGACACATATAAGCTCTAGCAGTGCACACAAGCCAAATCTAGTTATGCTAGGAGCAGTGGATCAGGTAATATAAGCTCAAAGGGAGTAATGCAACAGATAGGATACTCTATCTATCGATAAAACACCACAGTAGAATCATATGCATCATGGTAAGAATGAAATACTTTCAAAAGCATATGATTTTTTTATGTGTGGGGTTATGCTTGCCTTGTTTGTTGATACCCATATATAGATCTTCAGAAGCCTTGTACTTGACTTGGTTACAGTTGGTCAAGTATTGTTCGTCGATCTTCGATGGTGTTGATCCTGGTCTCCGATCTTGATCTTGATATCCTATTCTACCAGGAAGAAGCAAACACCGGAAAGAAAGGGAAACAATCAACACATGGCATTGATGCAATGCTCAAGCAAGGAGGATGGTATGACAAGTTAATTAGTATGGTAATGAACTCCTAAGACAAGCTCGATCATTTTAAAGAGGGTCTGAGGGTGCAAACCCTGATAAAGGAGGAACCCCGGAACACCTATGAGGGGTGAATTTAGTTCTCTAATTAAACTTGAAATTAAAGTTGTTGGATTATAGTTTAAACAAATAGATCTCATTTTTCTGAACATTTTTATATATTATACACATTTTTCTGAGTTAATATGAATTACTTATTGATTTTACAAGTTTTTATAAATTTCAGAAATTATTAAACCTAATTATTACCTCAGGCTGACGTCAGATAACCCTAACCCTAAACTTTTCTAACAGAGGTAGAGGCTAGACCCACACACTGACTGTTGGGCCCAGGGGCCACGTCGGTTGGCACGGTGGTAGAGGCTGCGCGGTGCCTACGTCACAGCCACGCGGGCGCCACGTCGACACCACATAGGCGCCACGCGGGCTCGCCGGAGTACACGTTGGCCCCCGGTGGCTGGCGGCGCTAGGGGGCTTGCTAGGACGCACGGAAGGGCGGGTTCGAGCAGGCTCAGCGCGGGGAACCTAACTATGGCGGCGCCGCTACCTAAGGGTCACCGGAGACAATGGCACGACGACGGACAACAGCGGCAGACAGTGACGCTCGACGACAAAGTGAACCAGAGGGAGAGGGAGAAAACGGAGGGGTGCGTTACCATTAAGAGATCACCAGGAGGCCGATGGTAGCCTCGGCGAGGCCAAGCAGGGTTGGGAGCAACAACACGGTCACCGGCGAGCTGCAACAGAGGTGGGGAAGAGGTTAACGACGACGTCGATTGCGGGCGCGCCGCTCAATTCCGTTGGAGGAATGGAAGAGGACGACAAGGCGGATCCAATGGTGGCCTCAGCTTGGCCCGAGGTGGCCGGCAACGGTGGGGAAGAGTGATGACCCACAAGTATAGGGGGTGTATCACAGTATTTTCGAGGGAAGTGAAACCCAATTTATTGATTCGACACAAGGGGAGCCAAAGAATATTTATATGCCTTAACAACCGAGTTTTCAATTCAGCTACACCTGGAAACAATCTTGCTCACACCAGTTTAACAGTGGCAATAGTTTTGTAGTAACAATAGTAAAGTAGCAGCAGTAGTAAAGTAAAGACAGCAGTAACAATAGCAGTAAACAGTAGGATTCGAGTGCGGTAGGCATATGGATGGATGGACGGGCGTTGCATGGACAAGACAATTCACATAGCAATCAGAATATAGGGCAATTGCAGATAAATAAGATAAAGCACCCAAATACTAGATAATCATAGGCATGTGTTCCATATATAGTCATACGTGCTCGCAATGAGAACTTGCACAACATCTTTTGTCCTGCCAGCCCGTTTGCAGCGGGGCCTCAATGGAACTACTGGAAATTAAGGTGCTCCTTTTAACAGAGCACCGGAGCAAAGCATTAACACTCCGTGAACACATGTGATCCTCACATCAAAGCCATTCCCTCCGGTTATCCCGATTTCTGTCACTTCAGGGCCATTGGTTCCGGACAACAACGTTAGTATTCAACTTGTAGGTAAGACCATAAACAATACTATCATAATGAATCAATAACATGTTTAGATCTAAAATCATGGCACTCGGGTCCTAGTGACAAGCATTAAGCATAACAAGTCACAACAAAGTCATAAAGCACTAATAAAAGATACTAGGCACCATGCCCTAACAATCCGATGCCATTACATGAACAATCTCATCCAATCCCTACCATCTCATAGCCTACAGGAAAGGATTACTCACTCATAGATGGGGGAAACATGGATGGTCGATGGAGAAGCGATGGTGATGATGATGGCGATGATATCCTCCAATTCCCCGTCTCGAAAGGGTGCCAGAACGGAGTTTCTGGTGCTATTTCGTGGAATCTGGTGGTGGCAGCAGAGTGGAACTCCTTCTGGAAAAACGTCGAACCCCCCTGCGTTTTTAGGTCAGAAGGCAACTTATAGGCGAAGAGGGAGACCGAGGGGGAGTCTGGGGCGGCCAGACCATCCCCTGGCGCGGCCTGGGCTTGCCCGCGCGGCCAGGTGGTGTGGCCTGGGCCCAGCCCCCTCCGTCTCGTATTCTGGCTCCGGGAGTCTTCTGGTGAAATAGGATTTTTGGCTTTTGTCCCGTCCAATTCCAAGAATATTCATTTTCTGACTTTCCTTGAACCAAAAACAGCAGAAAACAGGCAGTTGGCACTGTGGCTCTTGTTAATAGGTTAGTCCAAGAAATCATATGAAAAGTACTCCAAAGTGTGGACAAAACATAAGAAAGTAGATAAAACCAAGCATGGAACATCAAAAATTATAGATACATTTGCAATGTATCAACATCCCCAAGCTTAACTCTTGCTCGTCCTCGAGTAGGTAAGTGATAAAAAGAAAGAATAATTTTTGAGGTGACATGCACCATCATAAACTTGATCAAAGTATTTGTAAAACATTCAAAGCTAGGATCATAGTACTTCAATCATAACATGAAAGACAAAGTTCTAGCAATAATACAAAGAAACTATGATGCAACATGAAAAGGCACAAACAAAATATTCATGAATAACAATGCTTTGTAAGACGTTTGTTTGTTTTACATAAAGAAAACATAGCATAGTGGCATTCAGCTTGTCCCTCATAGAGTAGCAAACATAAATGCATAGGACACCTTCAAAGTTCATAAGAGTGACTAGATACAAATAGTTTAAAACAAGCAATATCAAAGCTATGCATCAATCAACAAGTCTTGGGACAATGCACATAGAACTCAGAATGGCCACTATGCTCTCAAAGTAGGTGCACAAAGATAGAAGGTGGAGACTCAACATAAAAGTAAAAGAAAGGCCTTCAAAGAAGGAAGCAGAGATTCAAGTTTCATAAAGAGCTTCGAAAAATTATGGTACTTAATAGCTTTCAGCTCTCATTTCCCCTATCATAAGCATCTTGAAGGTGATTAAGGTTAAAGTGACACAACTAAGAGGATATGCTTGATAAGTTATAAACCGAAATCTCATGCCCCTTACTTACGAAGACCGAACCTCATGCTACTCAACTTTAGTCATGAGTAAGCTCTTGCCATTGTAAGTACATGTGTATCATAAAGAACCGCGAACAGGGTACCCCTTGCACATGATACAGGAGCTATCCCATAATCAAAATGACAAGGCAAGCAGACAATGAGCATCACAACGATCTTTTTATTTGCTATTTGCATAGGTTTTTATTGAGGATGCTTCATAGAATGCTCATTATGGTGATGCTGCAAGTTTCCACCATGATTAGGCATGGCTTAGGCTAGCACCCCAGGCGTTTCTCTAACACACATACAAACTCCATGATCTTACAAGTTCCACTTTTATTTCACACCGCCGGGATCCATAAGCAAAAGAACATGATATCAACGGGGTACAAAGTACAAGTGCAATGTTGAAAGCGTTCCCCATGATACATGGTTCTGCTAATTTCAACTTATAAAACGCAAGCATATACGCAACAAAGAAGGACCCAATGGTTCAAGTTTATTAAATGCAAAAAAGTAAAGTGTGTCATCAAGTTCGTGAGAGCTTTAATCACTAGTTTTCTCATAACAAGTTTAATTTGGAAGGTAAACAAAAGCATGAATATACTTGGAATAGCATAAGCTAGTAGGTAGGTATGGTGGACTCTTTGGAATAACTTTGTTTAGGGAGTTGGATGCATGAGCGGAACTCATACTTGGCTGCGGAGTCTAGCAAAAGATTGGGAGCGACAAACTAAGAGAGCAATAATGGCCATAATCATGCAGAGTGTAGCATCCCATCTGTCTAACATCTTTAATGCTACATGGTCTAATAATAAAATGCTACTTCCTACAAATAATTGTTGCATCATAATTATATCATGCTCATGTCATCATGCCACCTTGCATTTGAGCATCATATGAAACCCTCTTCTTTTGGATCTTGTCTCATATGCATTTATTAATTGTATTTGCCTCTTGATATATTGTATTTGGTTCTTGATAAATTGCTTCATGCCCAAGTTGAGTTGAGGGCATATCACTTTAATTCTTTCCACCTATTAACTTGTCAATTTCATCTCTCTTTGGAATCCATTCTAATACCACCATACATGTATATGTGGGCCCTAACATTTTGTTCTTGGTATTTATTTCATGCCCATCCATGTATAGTGTATGGATCCACCAATATTATCCTTGTTTTTGTTCACCTCAAATCTTGTTTTGTTTTCTCTTTTCTTACACCACCACATGCATGCATTTGTCTCACATGCATGCAATTGTGCATTATTGCATGTACATGCAATATAAAACCACCTAATCTAGTCACATGAAAGAACCTTTTTAACATTTGGTTTTTCTAAAATTCGTTTTGGGATCTTGTTGGCTTTTTGTATGTGTTTCAAACAAGGTTTGGGGAATAAAGTCAAAACCAAACAAATATAAAGAGGGAGTCCTATCTCTACCATATCACTAACCATCTACTCCACCTAAACCCTACATGCTTACATACATATACTAGCTAGCTAATCTCTCTCCCTCTCTAATCTAACCTTGCCTATCCTCACCATGACCATGCATGTGTGCATACATGTGATATCTCTCTCTTTCTCAACCACCGATGCCCATCTTCAGCCTAAACCAAACCCACCTAGCTAGCCTAAATAGCCTTCCTGGAGCACTTCGATCAAAACCAGCTGGAACCGGACCTCCCCCTCCTATTGTCCCTGCACCGCACTGCTGCTCGCGCCTTCTCCTCTCGCCTCCTGGTGCAGTCGCACCTTCCCAGCCTGGACACGCCATCGGCTCTACGCGCCCAACCCCTGTTGCTCTTCTCCCTCTAGCGCACGTGATCGCCAGCCCCACCCCCACGCCGAGCGCATGCTCCCTCTCTTTCCTCACCTCGGCATAAAGCAGCAGCAGAAGAGCAACCTCAGCCTCATCCTTCCCAACCACTCCCAGATCGAAATTTGGGAGGACACCTTCCCCTTCTGCAAGCTAACCACGCCAAGCCGCACTCTGCTGCCAGGGACGCTCGCCACTGACCGTGTTCACCGTCGCTGCGCACGCGAGTACGTCGCCACCATCGCCTCACCACCGACCTTCCAGCGGTGAGCAACTCACCTTCCCCTACACTCCTTCCCTAGCACGTTGCCGCAGTCGCCGCATCTTGCCACCGCCGAGACGCGAACGACAGCGCCCAGACGTGCAGCAAGCACGCCGCGCGCGCGCTAGTCTGCAGCCCCGTGCACCACTCTGTCACTTCTGTTCCCTCTAGTTTTCCGGCTAACCCAGCCCTCCTCCGGTAAACCTCTCTGAACAAAAGTGGTAGACAGTCGTCCCCTCTTTCCAACGAGCTATAGCACGCCCAAATCCATCCACCGTAGCTCTCGCCATCTTCCTCGGAAGATCATGGTTTTTCTCTGTCAAAACTGCCTCAGTACGCTAGCTTCCGATTTTGTGTTTTCACCTCTGTTCCTCAAACGTTTACGGCGCGCACAGTTCTCCTCCGACGAAATTTCCTGAACAAAAAGTGATGCCCGTAATCTCCTCTACAACTTTTGTTTTTACGGCGGAGTGAGATTCGCAGCGCTGTGCTCGCCACCGTCTTCCGAAGATCAGACCAGCTAGCTCGTTTTGCGACGCGATTTTTAGTTCGGCAGCCTCTGTCACGTGTTTTTCCCCTCTGTTCTTCCCCTTGCCCCGTCCGCTGCAGATCTCCGTTGGCAAAGCTCCAAACACCAAAGTTGTAGACCAACCTTTCCGCTACATCTTTGCTTTTTGCGTCGTTGCGAGTTCTGCAGCCAAACTCTCGCCATCTTCAATCAAAGTCGGGTGCAGCTACTGTTTTTCTCAGACCCTAAATTTAGTTTTGTCAGCCTCGCGGAAGGTTTTGCTCAAAAGCCCCTGTAGTTTTTCCCGCCTCCACCCGTGGTCCTCGTGGCCCACCTATCACTCTCCCGAGCTTTTTACAGATCGGTACCCGTCCTTTGCAGTTTTCGCCCGCGCTTGTCTGGGATTGCCCATGTGTCGCCTCACGGCTGGCGCCCACGCGCGTGGTCCCTCCCCGCCCTTTGGCCCACCTTTCGGTGACCTGGGTAGCGAAGGCCTGTGTGCAAAAAGTCTCTGCCTTTATCTGATTAATAAAAAGATTTCAGAAAATGTTTAATAGGATTTTAAATCCAGAAATTAAATAACTTTTTATTGACATTTCCAAATAATACAAATAATATATGTTTTTGAATCAGAAAAATATGAGGAATTCAAATAAGCCATCCAAAATAATGTTTGACTAATTTAAATTTTCGAAATTGTTTAATTGCAATAAAAATGCCTTTTTCTTAATTAATTAATAACTTTAATTCTATAACTCCAAATTTGGCAAATAATATGTCTAAATCGATCAGCGCAATGAGCCCATTCTGATTATGCATTCCATGCTATGAATGGAAGCATGCATCATGTCATTATTAAAAATCAAAACTGTTTATGGTAATAAAACTTGACCAAATAATTAATAAAATGATTTATTCTTGTCCCCACACCTCACCCTTGCCATGCTACATTATTGCCAAGTAATTTGTGCATCATTCATCATGGCATGCTTGTTTGCTTGTCGCATTTTATTTATATGCTTGTGCACTTTATTTATGATGGCCCTTGTTTGTTTGGTTCTTCTTTCGAATAGACGCCGAGCAGGGGAAATATCAGGAATCCCAGGAGTACTACCCAGATCCATCCCTCGCTTCAACTGAGCTGCCAGACAAGCAGTACCACATGCTTGCATACATATAATACCTATTGCTTCTATCTTATTCTTGCATCATTGAGTTGCGATTGCATTAAATTGAATCCCAAGTACTGCATAGCCTTTACTTTAAACCCCACCGAGCTTGTTCCTCCATCCCATGAGCCATTACTACAGGAGTTGTTTGAGCCATGCGAGTCGTAGAACAACATGTGTAGGGTATGTGAGTGTCTGAGGGGTAACGAGGTACCTAAACAACTTAACTTGATTAGTAATGGGATAACTAATGAAAGAGGCACCGGTAGGCAATATCTATCATTTGGTTTTTTATGCCCACTTGTGTCCCGTAGGACCCCGTGTACTTGATTCCTGTTCCTTGACTATTCGCACTATCCACATCCGGGAGGACTTATGAACCCCCTTGAGCCAGAGCTTGATTCATTTTTATTTCTTGGGGCCACAAGTAGTTTGGGGCTTTATTACTATCCTGTACCTATGTCATGCTTTACTGTTTTATTTAAGATTGTGCGTGGAGAACCTGTACTGTTTTATTTAAGATTGTGCGTGGATCACCTGCACTATTTTGGATCGTGCCAAGTTTTCTCGGTATCGACAAGCCCAGTCACACTTTCGGGTTCCCAGTCGTTTACAGCCGTCGTCACAAACCCTGGGTCCGTTCCGGAGCCGACCAACTTCGTTGCGGGTAGCTTAGTGGGGTGGCCCCCTGAAATATTTTATGAATCATGTGATTGCTTTGTCGTGAAAGCCTCGTTGGGTTTTGATTTGGTTTTTCCGAGGTTGATCGAGTGTGTGTTGCTATTTCTGCACCCCTGTAGATTAAATCTTTCTGAAAGCCGTGTCCGCGGTAATGAACGACTTGGAGCACAGTTTCTTGATCATAGACAAGCATAACTAAAGTACCGTCTTTAATTTTACTAAAGACCTGACTAGTAATTAGTGTAATACTCAAGGAATGATTAATAAAACTGCCAACAGATGGATTGTTCGTCCGCTTTCTCGTTGGTAAGCGAGAAGGAGGATGGATATGTTACTTTATACTGTTATAACTGTTGTTCCTAATTAACGGACATCCGTCTATCATTGGTTAGGCGGATGGTTAGCGAGTATCTATAGACTTGTTCATTATTATCTTTTGCTGCAATTGCGTCACCCCAGGTTATGTCCCCTTTAGAGGCATAAAGACTTGCTGAGTACCCCTAGGGTCTCACACGATAAATTGTTTGATTCAGATGAACAGGTGTATTCGCAAGATGGATACTGGGTGGAGGAGACAGATGATGTTGGCAATGATCACTCGGTGTAGAGATTCCAGGGATGGGGATCCGTGAGATCTGTGGGCGGGATGTGCTTATTTATGTGGCATCTTATGCCGATTTGCTTCTTATCCGTACTCGGATCTTGTTTCCTGCTTCCGCTTGATACTCTGTTGATTGATGCATGAGGATCTATCCTACACTATTGTAACTATCTAGGATATTTGGATCTTGTCGTATGGCGTTGCAATATTTCTATTTCTTTTAGATGGTATGGCTCTGAGAACTGGTGTAAGGTAGCTTGCATACATACTCACTTGTGTATGTAAGGAAGAAAAGGTCCGTTCCATTCAGCTTGGGGATCCTTACACTAAAAAGATCATCTCCAACATTCAACTTCCGAAGTATGAGTCTTTCCACGTTGATGACCAAGGCACTCTCTTCTTTCAACACCGGATGTTTGTTCCGAACTACCCGGGTTTAAGAGACCAAGTTCTCAAGGAGGCGCATGATTCTGTTCTTTCTATCCACCCTGGTAGCACTAAGATGTACATGGACTTAAAAACACAATATTGGTGGCCTGGTTTGAAACGATATTGTGCCAAGTATGTCTCGGAGTGTGATGTTTGTCGCAGAGTTAAAGCTGTTCATCAGAAACCTTCCGGTCTTCTACAGCCATTGAAGCCTCCGGAATGGAAATGGGAGAAAGTAGAGATGGACTTCATCACTGGTTTTCCAAGGTCGCAGAAAGGCAACAATGCAATCTTTGTTGTCATTGACAGGCTTTCCAAAGTAGCTCACTTCTTTCCAGTCAAGGAAACAATTTCTGCAATTCAGTTGGCTGAGCTCTATATCAACAGAATTGTCTCTCTGTATGGAGTTCCTCTTGAGATCAGTTCAGACCGTGGAAGCATCTTCACTTCCAAGTTCTGGGGAAGTTTCCAAAATGCTTTGGGAACAAAGTTAAACTTCAGCACAGCTTACCACCCTCAGTCGCAAGGACAAGTTGAAAGGATCAATCAGATTCTAGAAGATATGCTTCGTGCTTGCGTTATCTCTTTCGGCATGAAGTGGGAAGAATGTCTTCCTTATGCTGAATTCTCTTACAACAACAGCTTCCAGAAAAGTCTAAAGATGGTACCATTTGAGGCTCTCTATGGTCGCAAATGCAGAACTCCGATTGGTTGGTCGGGCGCAGGTGAAAGAATATTGTTTGGTCCCGACATTGTAACTCAAGCGGAGGAGAAAGTTCATATCATTCTTGAAAATTTGAAGATTGCTCAAAGTCGCCAGAAGAGCAATTATGACAGAAAGCACACGGACATGGAGTATGTCCCTGGTGATCTCGTTTATCTTCGTGTCACTCCCATGAGAGGCACGCATCGCTTTGGTATCAAAGGAAAGCTGGCTCCTAGATACATCGGTCCCTTCAAAATTCGTGGAAGAAGAGGAGAAGTTGCTTATGCTCTTGAGCTTCCTGAACAACTCAAAGTCCACGATGTTTTTCACATCTCTCAACTTAAGAAGTGCTTCAAGGATCCCGGCAGGACCGTGGACCATGAACTCATCAATCTCCAAGAAGATCTGTCTTATCAAGAACACCCCACAAAAATTCTTGAAGTCACAGAAAGAAGGACTCGCAACAAGTCCATCAAGTTCTGCAAGGTGCAGTGGTCGCACCATTCCGTCGATGAAGCCACATGGGAACGTGAAGATGAGCTCCGTGCCAAGTATCCTACCCTCTTTGAGTCTTCTTCTTCCTAGAATCTCGGGGCGAGATTCCTGTTTAGTGGGGGAGAGTTGTAGCACCCCAATTGTCTAACAATTGTAATGCTACTTGTCCTAGTAAGATATTGGCTACTCCTTACAGATTATTGTTGCATCATAATTATATCTTGCTCATGTCATCATGCCACATTGCATTTGAGCATCATATAAAACCCTTTTTCTTTTGGTTTTTCTCTCATATGCATTATTAATTGTATTTGCCTCTTGATATTGTATTTGGCTATTGATATATTGTTCAATGCCCAAGTTGAGTTGGGGGCATATCTTTTATCTCATTTCCACCACCTTTCTTTTCCACCACCTTATAATTCCACCACCCCTTTAACAATGAGCTTGCATTTCTTTTCCTTTGATATTTTAATTCTAGCTCATGTAGTTTGGGGTGGATCTAGTCCATTAAATTCCTTTGCTTGGCTTTATCCCACTTCTTGGAAATGCACAAGATTAATGCCATCATATTAATATTGTTTTCACAAAATAATTAATGGCATTATTAATTTTGCATGGGCCATGCAAGTTTCTCCACCACCTTTTTCCTCCTTGGTTTTGCTTTGGTTTCAATGGATCCTACCTTTGTGGAAACACCTCCTACCACTCCACCACCCCCTTAGTCTCAACCATATCTCTCCCTTTATTTATTTTCTTCAAGAATGATCCATATGTGACCTTTTACCACCTAATTATTTCTTCCTCTTACTTTCTTGCTTCTCATCCACATTATCTCTAGCAAGATCAAACTTCATTTTCCTTCTTGGTTTGATCTCATAAATCAAAATTTAAAATCTAAAAACCTAAAACCACCTAACCTAGCTATCCATCTCTCTCTCTAATTTCTCCTAAACCCTAACTCCACTTACCTCCCTCTCTCTCTACCATGGGCACCACCTGCCTTCCTCCCTCTCCCTGGCCCACACCTCAGCCACCTTAGCTAACCCTAACCCTAGCTAATCCTAACCCGAGCCATGCCCCAACTAACCTAGACTAGCTAACCCTCCCTCTCTTCTCTCTCCGGCCGAGCCAGCCCCACAAGCCACCACGCCGCCTGGTCCACCTGCAGCCCCTCCTCTCTGCAGCTACCTGCCCTTGGACGAGCCCCAGCTCGCCCATGTGCTCGAGGAGAAGGAGGAAAAGGTGGCACCCGAGCCACCTTTTACCTGCCGTGCCCACCTGCCTCTCCTCTCTCTCCCTCTCACTTTCCCCTCCTCCTCACGTCTCTGTCCTCGCCTAGATCCGCCCCAGAGCATCCCCCTCCTTCCCCTACTTTCTCCCCGACCACAACCCCTGCCGCCGGTAGCCACCAGCAGCACCGCGCCCCAGATGTTCCTGACCGTGAGCACGACGTGGAGGTGGCCTAGGAGACGACAACCGTCCACTACAGCACCCCGTACTCGCCGTTGCGAAGGAGAAGCCTCCAGTTCCGCCAGATCCTCGCCGCCCGACGCGAAACCCTAATCGCCGGAGCGCCTGCATCACCGACGATCCGCCGCTCCTCGCTCCGACCAGAGCCCGCCCTCGAGCCCGCGGTGAGTCCCTCGACCTCCCTGATAACCTCCGCTTCGCCGATGCCACCTAGCGCCGCCGATCGTTTCGTCGAACGGCCGTAGTGCGCCAGAGCTCGCCGTCGTCTGCAGCGTCCCGCGTCGTATCGAACCCTAACTAGGTCGCGCTCACCTCCCTGTCAGCTCCTCTAGCACCGCCGCACTGGTTAGCCGCCTCCGCGCGCAATCCCGCGTCCCAGGATCGAACCCCCGCCCCGCGCCGCGCGCCGGATTCGCGTCAGACGGAGGAAAACGATAAATAGTAGCCGCCCGTGTCGATTTGCAAACAGCCCCTCCCCTTTTTATTTTCCTCAACCCGCGCTCCAAACGGCCCCACCTGTCCGTCGCCTGGCCATCTTGCAGAGACCCCCTCCTGTTTTCTCAGCCGCAACCCGCGATCCAGGTGGTGCCCCACCAGTCAGCCGCTGGGGCCTTTCCCACTGGCGCGTGGCCCCTTCCGCCGCTGGCCCGCCTGTCAGCCGCTGTGGGCTAGCCCAGCCCCGCGTCACAAAAGTGTTTTGCGCGCGCGTGGCCCCAGTCAGCGCCGGCCCCACTTGTCTGTGACTGTGGGTAGTTTGCCTGCGGTGTAAAAAGTAATTCCCTGAGTCTGTTTTTATTCAAATCTTTTCCAAATTAATTTAAATTCAAATTCTTTTCAGATTCAAATAATTTTTTAAAATACAAATCCAAATAATACAAATAATATATGTTTTGGAATCAGAAAAATGTGAGGAATTCAAATATGCCCTTCAAAATATATTTTGAACACTTAAATTTCGAGATGATTAAAATTACAATAAAAATGCCCTTTTCCTTATTTAATTAATAACTTTTGTTTTATAACTCCAAATTTGAAAAGTAATATGTCTAAATCGATCAGCGCGACAAGCCCGTTCTATCTATGCAATCCTTGTTCTGAATTGAAGCATGCATCATGTTGTCATTTAAAATCTGAACCGTTTATGACAATAAAACTTGGGCAAATAAATAATAAAGTGCCTTATTTCTTGTATCCACACCCCACCTTTGCCATGCTACTTTAATGCCATGTAAATTGTGCATCATTCATCATGGCATGCTTGGTTGCTTGTTGCACTTTAATTCATATACTTGTGCACTTTATTTATGTTGGCCCTTGTTTGTTTGGTTCTTCTTCGAATAGACGCCCAGCAGGAGAATTACCAGGAATCACAGGAGTATTACCCAGATCCATCTCTCGCTTCAACTGAACTGCCAGGAAAGCACTACCACATGCTTGCATACATACAGTACCTATTGCCTCTATCTTATTCTTGCATCATTGAGTCGCGATTGCATTAAATTGAATCCCAAGTATTGCATAGCCTTTATTTTTAAACTACATTAAGCCTGTTCCGGTCCCATGAGCCATTACTACAGGAGTTGTTTGAGCCATGCGAGTCGTAGAAAAGCATGAGTAGGGTATGTGAGTGTCTGATGGATAATGAGGTACCTAAACAACTTAACCTGAGTAGTAATGGGATAACTAATGAAAGAGGCACCGGTGAGCAATATCTGCTATTTGGTTTTTCATGCTCACTTGTGTCCCGTAGGACCCCGAGTACTTGATTCCTGTTCCTTGACTATTCGCACTATCCACATCCGGGAGGCCTTATGGACCCCCCTGAGCCAGAGCTTGATTCATTCTTATTTCTTGGGGCCATAATTAGTTTGGGGCTTTATTACTATTTTGTACTTATGCCATGTTTCTGCTTTATTTAAGATTGTGCGAGCACCTGTACTGTTTTGGATCATGACACATTTTCGCTGTATCGACAAGCCCAGTCATATTTTCGGGTTCCCAGTCGTTTACCGCCGTCCACACAAACCTTGGGTCCGTCTCGGAGCCGGCCAACTTCGTTGCGGGTAGCTTAATGGGGTGGCCCCCTGAAATATTTCTGAATTCTGTGATTGCTTTGTCGTGAATGCCTCGTTGGGTTTTGATTTGGTTTTTCCGAGGTTGATCGAGTGTGTGTTGCTATTCGTGCACCCCTGCAGGGTAAATCTTTCTAAAAGCCGTGTCCGCGGTTATGGACGACTTGGAGCACAGTTTCTCGATCATAGACAAGTATAATTAAAGTACCGCTTTTAAATTGACTAAGTACTTGACTAGTAAATAGTGCAATACTCATGGAATGGTTAATAAAACTGCCAACGGATGATGGGGGTTTTTCGTCCGCTTCCTCGTTGGTAAGCGAGGAGGAGGATGGATCTGTTAATTATACTGTTATAACTGTTGTTCTTAATTCACGGACTTCCGTCTATCATTGGTTAGGCAGAAGGTTAGCGAGTCTCTATAGAATTGTTAGGTATTATCTTTTGCTGCAATTGCGTCACCCCAGGTTGTGTCCCCTTTAGTGGCATAAAGACTTGCTGAGTACCCCTAGGGTCTCACACGATAAATTGTTTGATTCAGATGAACAGGTGTACCCGCAAGATGGATACTGGGTGGAAGAGACAGATGATATTGGCAAAGATCATTCGGTGTAGAGATTCCGGGAACGGGGATCCGTGTGATCTGTGGGCGGGATGTGTTTATTTATGGGGCATCTTATGCCAATTTGCTTCTTATCCGTACTCGGATCTTGCTTTCCGCTTCCGCCTGATACTCTGATGTGTGATGTATGAGGAGCTATCCTAAATTATTATATCTATCTAGGATGTTTGGATCTTGCCGTATGGCGTTGCACTATTTCTATTTCTTTTAGATGGAATGGCTTTGATGTACTGTTGTATGTGGCTTGCATACATACTCACTTGTGTATGTAGTTGATCCCTTCACCTACCGATTACGCCGCTCGTTCTTGTCCCGTTGTTTGAAAGTGGTTAGGACGGCCGAAAGGTCTACCGTGAGTGGCCCTGGGCCCCACCGTACTATTTTAACCACTTTCGTTCATCCAGGCATTAACTAAGAGCGTAATTCACCGAGGTAGTTACATTCAGGGTCTCAGCCAAATGGTCATTGTCAGTCTAGCAAATATTTTGGTAGTTATGTATACTAGGGAAAAACAAAACGCGAGAGTAGGACTGCTTCCATTTTTTCTTCTTACCCACCCACCCACCCACCCTTTTCTGATAATAAAGTGTAACGTTTTCATTCCTCTTCTAAAAATTCAAACTAGGATTCACGTGTTCTGGGTTCCGTAGTACCATAGGTTGCGTGAGTGTGTGTGTGTGTGTAATTCCTTGTCTATCTGTTGCATCCAACTTGTTATCGCTATCTGCCTTTTGGTTATCAACTGTTGGTACATTCCATACCGACAGGCTTTTGTAAACCGACGCGATCTATCTGATTCGTTGTAAACCGATGCGATCTGTCTTAATCTTTGTTATCCGACGCTATCTTGTTTGGGGTGTTTGTTTTCCATAGTTGCTAATATTTCGGTTCATCTTAAGAAGAAAGAGAGTTGGGATATGTGTTTTACTTATTCATGTGCGGAGTAATGATTTGAGTGCGGGATGGAGTCGCGACCATACCACTACTTTTATCATTCGCTCTTGTATATTGAATTGGTAGAGTTACTAATCTTGATTCGTTAAGTGGTTTTGCGCATGTAGTGGTATTTTAATGCCGAAATTTGCGGAATTTTTTTCTTTGATAGTTTTATGTACCACACTCCTTGTTCAATCGTGTGTGATATGCTTACTATCTTCTAGGTGCTTTGAACTTTGTTGATATTTTAATATCATCTTAGTAATTTGTATCCTTTAATCTTGGTTAATTCCATTTTGGTATTATTTTGGATTATTATTATTGTCCATTATGGTACTAACTTGAGTTTATATCAATCCCAGGATGGCACCACCACGCCGCAATGAGGAGGACATACCACCTGAACTGGGGGCTGCATTGGCAAGTATTGCTAATGCCTTGGGAACAATGCAACAGAACCAGCAACACTTTGAAGAAAGTGTGAGGAGGAATGAGTTTGTTCCGCTACCTCCACCTCCCAAGAGAGGAGACATCAAGGGCTTTCTGAAGTTTAACCCGCGTCACTTTGAGGTGTCTGATCAGCCACTGGATGCTGATGATTGGCTTCATGAGATGTCAAGGTTACTGATGACTGCTGATGTACCTGAGCAAGAATGGGTAAAATGTGCCACTCACCTTCTGAAGGGAGACGCAGCTCTATGGTGGGAGAATTACCTGAAGGCAAACCACTCTGGTTTTCAGCCTACTTGGGAGCAGTTCACTAGGGCTTTCAAAGAGCAATATCTGTCAGAAATTGTCATGGAAAGGATGAAGGAAGTGTTTCTCAACCTCAAGCAGGGCAATGACAATGTCAATACCTATATCATAAACTTCATGAATATTTCTCGGTATGGTGGCGATGAGATCTCTGATGACAAGAAGAAACAAAAGAGGTTCAGGCAAGGGCTCAATGCATCTATCAAATATGCAATCACTCATGCAAGGCCGGGGTCTTTTCTGGAACTCCAACATACAGCTCTGCAGGAAGAAGCCAGTAGGCAAGTGTTCGAGGAGTCCAAGAAACACAGTCGTGACGTAGCAAGCTCTTCAGCTATGACAGCTCCTTCTAAGCGCCGCGTGTGGGTTCCTAATACCGCACCTCTGCTCCCGGCTCCACCAAGACCTTCAAGCTACCTGGCAAGGCCACCAAACTTCTTCACCGCTGCTCCTAGGGGCTACAACCACAACTACCCTGGAGCGCCTGGCGGAGTCCCTAGCTACGCTGCTCCACGTCCACCTGGTGCTTGTTACACTTGTGGGAACACTGGGCATCAACACTGGAGTTGTCCCATGAACAACAAAGCTCTTCCTCCACCACCTCCAAGACCTGCAGCAAGTTCTTCTATGGTTCGTGCACCTCCACCTCGGGCTCTCAACATCAACACCAAGCCCGAGTCCACTGTTGCTCGTGCCAATTGTGTCAACGTCGCTCAAGCCGAGCATGCACCTGGAGTTGTGATGGGTATGCTTCCTGTTAACTCAGTTCCTGCACGAGTTTTATTTGATTCTGGTGCATCACATTCGTTCGTGTCATACAAGTTTGCGGAGAGTAATGGGTTACCTTCTGATGCTTTACCAACTCGCCTCATGGTGCAATCTCCTGGATCAAACATGAGGGCTTCTAAAATCAGCCACGGCAATCAAATTGAGATTGGTGGTTCTTCGTTCCCGGCTTCCTTAATCATTCTGGGAAATTCTGACATTGATGTTCTCTTGGGCATGGATTGGTTAACAAAAAATGCAGCTGTGATTGATTGTGCTGAACGCTCGGTCTCTCTGAAAATTCCTGAAGGCCATATAGTCTATTCTCCGAGTCTGACTCCTGCAATTCAGCTTTTCTCTTTGGCGGCTCTAAATGATGATACAGATGCTATTCAGAGTGTTTCGGTGGTCCGCGAGTTCCCAGATGTTTTTCCTGAAGAGTTACCAGGTATGCCTCCTGACCGAGAGGTCGAGTTTGTGATTGAGCTTGAACCTGGAACCGCTCCTATCTCCAAGCGGCCTTATAAAATGGGTCCTGCTGAGTTGGCTGAACTCAAACGTCAGCTTGATGAACAAGAGAAGTTGGGTTTCATTTAGCACAGTACTTCTTCTTGGGTAGCCCAACCATCTTTGTGAAGAAGCGAGACCGCACTGATAGACTTTGTGTTGACTACCGGGCTCTCAATGCAAAAACCATCAAGAATAAATATCCCCTTCCGCGGATTAATGAGCTCTTCGATCATCTAGCTAGAGTTGTGGTATTCTCTAAGCTTGACTTGAGAAGTGGATATCATCAGATCAAGATCCGCAAGGAAGATGTTCCAAAAACAGCTTTCACCACCCGCTATGGCCTGTATGAGTACACGGTCATGTCTTTCGGTCTCACCAATGCACCAGCCACCTTCTCGAGGCTTATGGACTCGGTTTTCATGGAGTATCTTGATAAGTTCGCCGTGGTATATTTGGATGACATTCTAGTCTATTCTAAGTCAAAGGAAGAACATGAAGAACACCTTCGGTGTGTCCTAAACAAGCTTCGTGAGAACCGCCTGTATGCAAAGTTCTCCAAGTGTGAATTTTGGCTTCCCGAAGTCACCTATCTTGGTCACGTCATCTCTGCCAAGGGCATTGCCGTTAACCCAGAAACTGTTCGGACAATTGTTGAGTGGCTTCCACCCAAAAATGTCAAAGAAGTCTGGAGTTTCCTTGGTTTGGCTAGTTATTGCCGTCGCTTCGTTCAGAATTTCTTGAAGATTGCGAAGCCTCTTACCGATCTCCTCAAGAAAGGCAAGAAATACCTTTGGTCTCCTGCATGTGAAGCAAGCTTTGAAACCCTCAAAGAGAAGCTCACTTCCACTCCAGTCTTGATTCCTCCAGATACATCAAAGCCTTTTCAAATATTCTGTGATGCCTCCTTGCAAGGATTGGGTGTGGTCCTTATGCAAGAAAAACAAGTTGTTGCTTATGCCTCTCGACAGTTGAAGACGCATGAGATCAACTATCCTACACATGACCTCGAACTCATAGCAGTTGTCTTTTCTTTGAAGGTATGGAGGCACTACTTGCTTGGCGACCGTTGTGAGATCTTTTCTGATCACAAGAGTCTGAAGTATATCTTCACACAACCTGATCTCAATCTTCGTCAGAGGAGGTGGATTGAAGCAATTAATGATTTTGATCTGACCATCAAATACACTCCTGGCAAAGCTAATGTCATGGCCGATGCTCTCAGCCGAAAAGCTTATGTCAACAACCTCATGGTGGAAGAACAACAGCCTCTCTTGTGCGAGGAATTCCGCCAGCTCAACCTTGAAATTGTGGATCAAGTCTATCTTCTGAATCTTCTGGCAACCCCTCTCTTGGAAGAAAAAGTTCGCTCCATTCAACTTGGTGACCCTTACACCAAAAAGATCATCTCCAACATTCAGCTGCCGAAGTATGAGTCCTTCCATGTCGACGACCAAGGCACTCTATTCTTTGAGCACCGGATGTTCGTTCCGAAGTATCCGGGTTTGAGAGAGAAAGTTCTTAAAGAAGCTCATAATTCTGTTCTTTCTATCCACCCTGGCAGCACAAAGATGTACATGGACTTGAAAACACAATATTGGTGGCCTGGATTGAAACGATATTGTGCCAAGTATGTCTCGGAGTGCGACGTATGCCGCAGAGTTAAAGCTGTTCATCAGAAACCTTCCGGTCTTCTACAGCCATTGAAGCCTCCGGAATGGAAATGGGAGAAAGTAGAGATGGACTTCATAACTGGGTTTCCAAGGTCGTAGAAGGGAAACAATGCAATCTTTGTTGTCATCGACAGGCTTTCTAAAGTGGCTCACTTCTTTCCCGTCAAGGAAACAATTTCTGCAATTCAGTTGGCTGAGCTTTATATCAACAGAATTGTCTCTCTGTATGGGGTTCCTCTTGACATCAGCTTAGACCGTGGAAGCATCTTCACTTCCAAGTTCTGGGGAAGTTTCCAAAATGCTTTGGGAACCAAGTTGAACTTCAACACTGCCTATCACCCTCAGTCGCAAGGACAAGTTGAAAGGATTAATCAGATTCTGGAAGATATGCTCTGTGCTTGCGTCATCTCTTTCGGCATGAAGTGGGAAGAATGTCTTCCTTATGTTGAGTTCTCTTACAACAATAGCTTCCAGAAGAGTCTAAAGATGGCACCATTTGAGGTTCTCTATGGTCGCAAATGCAGAACTCCGATTGGTTGGTCGGGCGCAGGTGAAAGAACATTGTTTGGCCCCGACATTGTAACTCAAGCGGAGGAAAAGGTTCACATCATTCTCGAGAACCTGAAGGTTGCTCAAAGTCGCCAGAAGAGCAACTATGACAGAAAGCACACGGACATGGAGTATGTCCTTGGTGATCTCGTTTACCTTCGTGTCACTCCCATGAGAGGCACGCACAGGTTCGGTATCAAAGGAAAGCTGGCTCCTAGATACATCGGTCCTTTCAAAGTTCGTGGAAGAAGAGGAGAAGTCGCTTATGCTCTTGAGCTCCCTGAAAAACTCAAGGTCCATGATGTTTTCCATATCTCTCAACTCAAGAAGTGCTTCAAGGATCCCGGCAGGACCATGGACCATGAGCTCATCAATCTCTAAGAAGATTTGTCTTATCAAGAACACCCCACAAAAATCCTAGAAGTTGCAGAAAGAAAGACTCGCAACAAGTCTATAAAGTTCTGCAAGGTGCAGTGGTCGCACCATTCCATTGATGAAGCCACTTGGGAACGCGAGGATGAGCTCCGTGCCAAGTACCCCACCCTCTTCGTGTCTTCTTGTTCTTCCTAGAATCTCGGGGCGAGATTCCTATTTAGTGGGGTAGAGTTGTAGCATCCCATCTGTCTAACATCTGTAATGCTACATGGTCTAATAATAAAATGCTACTTCTACATATAATTGTTGCATCATAATTATATCATGCTCATGTCATCATGCCACCTTGCATTTGAGCATCATATTAAACCCTCTTCTTTTGGATCTTGTCTCATATGCATTTATTAATTGTATTTGCCTCTTGATATATTGTATTTGGTTCTTGATAAATTGCTTCATGCCCAAGTTGAGTTGAGGGCATATCTCTTTAATTCTTTCCACCTATTAACTTGTCAATTTCATCTCTCTTTGGAATCCATTCTAATACCACCATACATGTATATGTGGGCCCTAACATTTTGTTCTTGGTATTTATTTCATGCCCATCCATGTATAGTGTATGGATCCACCAATATTATCCTTGTTTTTGTTCACCTCAAATCTTGTTTTGTTTTATCTTTTCTTACACCACCACACATGCATTTGTCTCACATGCATGCAATTGTGCATTATTGCATGTACATGCAATATAAAACCACCTAATCTAGTCACATGAAATATTAGACCCTTTTTAACATTTGGTTTTTCTAAAATTCGTTTTGGGATCTTGTTGGCTCTTTGTATGTGTTTCAAACAAGGTTTGGGGAATAAATTCAAAACCAAACAAATATAAAGAGGGAGTCCTATCTCTACCATATCACTAACCATCTACTCCACCTAAACCCTACATGCTTACATACATATACTAGCTAGCTAATCTCTCTCCCTCTCTAATCTAACCTTGCCTATCCTCACCGTGACCATGCATGTGTGCATACATGTGATATCTCTCTCTTGCTCAACCACCGATGCCCATCTTCAGCCTAAACCAAACCCACCTAGCTAGCCTAAATAGCCTTCCTGGAGCACTTCGATCAAAACCAGCTGGAACCGGACCTCCCCCTCATGTTGTCCCTGCACCGCATTACTGCTCGCGCCTTCTCCTCTCGCCTCCTGGTGCAGTCGCACCTTCCCAGCCTGGACACGCCATCGGCTCTATGCGCCCAACCCCTATTGCTCTTCTCCCTCTAGCGCACGTGATCGCCAGCCCCACCCCCACGCCGAGCGCATGCTCCCTCTCTTTCCTCACCTCGGCATAAAGCAACACCAGAAGAGCAACCTCAGCCTCATCCTTCAACCACTCCCAGATCGAAATCTGGGAGGACACCTTCCCCATCTGCAAGCAAACCACGCCAAGCCGCTCTCTGCTGCCAGGGACGCTCGCCACCGGCCGCGTTCACCGTCGACGCGCACGCGAGTATGTCGCCACCATCGTCTCGCCACCGACCTTCCCGTGGTGAGAAACTCACCTTCCCCTGCACTACTTCCCTAGAACGTCGCCGTAGTTGCCGCATCTTGCCGCCGCCGCGACGCGAACGACAGCGCCCAGACGCGCAGCAAGCACGCCGCACGCGCTAGTCTGCAGCCCCGCGCACCACTCTGTCACTTCTGTTCCCTCCAGTTTTCCGGCTAACCCAGCCCTCCTCCGGTAAACCTCTCTGAACAAAAGTGGTAGACAGTCGTCCCCTCTTTCCAACGAGCTATAGCACGCCCAAATCCATCCACCGTAGCTCTCGCCATCTTCCCCGGAAGATCATGGTTTTTCTCTGTCAAAACCGCCTCAGTACGCTAGCTTCCGATCTGTGTTTTCACCTCTGTTCCTCAAACGTTTACGGCGCGCACAGTTCTCCTCCGATGAAATTTCCTGAACAAAAAGTGATGCTCGTAATCTCCTCTACAACTTTTGTTTTTACGGCGTAGTGAGATTCACAGCGCTGTGCTCGCCACCGTCTTCCGAAGATCAGACCAGCTACCTCGTTTTGCGATGCGATTTTCAGTTCGTCAGCCTCTGTCACGTGTTTTCCCCTCTGTTCTTCCCCTTGCCCCGTCCACTGCAGATCTCCGTTGGCAAAGCTCCAAACACCAAAGTTGTAGACCAACCTTTCCGCTACATCTTTGCTTTTTGCGTTGTTGCGAGTTATGCAGCCAAACTCTCGCCATCTTCAATCAAAGTCGGGTGCAGCTACTGTTTTTCTCAGACCCTAAATTCAGTTTCGTCAGCCTCGCGGAAGGTTTTGCTCAAAAGCCCCTGTAGTTTTTCCCGCCTCCACCCGCGGTCCTCGTGGCCCACCTATCACTCTCCCGAGCTTTTTACAGATCGGTACCCGTCCTTTGCAGTTTTCGCCCGCGCTTGTCTGGGATTGCCCACGTGTCGCCTCACGGCTGGCGCCCGCGCGAGTGGTCCCTCCCCGCCCTTTGGCCCACTTGTCGGTGACCTAGGTAGCGAAGGCCTGTGTGCAAAAAGTCTCTGCCTTTATCTGTTTAATAAAAACGATTTCAGAAAATGTTTAATAGGATTTTAAATCTAGAAATTAAATAACTTTCTATTGACATTTCCAAATAATACAAATAATATATGTTTTTGAATCAGAAAAATGTGAGGAATTCAAATATGCCATCCAAAATAATGTTTGACTAATTTAAATTTTCGAAATTGTTTAATTGCAATAAAAATGCCTTTTTCTTAATTAATTAATAACTCTAATTCTATAACTCCAAATTTGGCAAATATGTCTAAATCGATCAGCGCAACGATCCCGTTATGATTATGCATTCCATGGTATGAATTGAAGCATGCATCATGTCATTATTAAAAATCAAAACTATTTATGGTAATAAAACTTGACCAAATAATTAATAAAATGATTTATTCTTGTCCCCACACCTCACCCTTGCCATGCTACATTATTGCCATGTAATTTGTACATCATTCATCATGGCATGCTTGTTTGCTTGTCGCATTTTATTTATATGCTTGTGCACTTTATTTATGTTGGCCCTTTTTTGTTTGGTTCTTCTTTCGAATAGACGCCGATCAGGAGAAATATCAGGAATCCCAGGAGTACTACCCAGATCCATCCCTCGCTTCAACTGAGCTGCCAGGCAAGCACTATCACATGCTTGCATACATATAGTACCTATTACTTCTATCTTATTCTTGCATCATTGAGTCGCGATTGCATTAAATTGAATCCCAAGTACTGCATAGCCTTTACTTTAAACCCCACCGAGCTTGTTCCTCCATCCCATGAGCCATTACTACAGGAGTTGTTTGAGCCATGCGAGTCGTAGAACAGCATGTGTAGGGTATGTGAGTGTCTGATGGGTAACGAGGTACCTAAACAACTTAACCTGAGTAGTAATGGGATAACTAATGAAAGAGGCACCGGTGGGCAATATCTGTCATTTGGTTTTTTATGCCCACTTGTGTCCCGTAGGACCCCGAGTACTTGATTCCTGTTCCTTGACTATTCGCACTATCCACATCCGGGAGGCCTTATGAACCCCCCTGAGCCAGAGCTTGATTCATTTTTATTTCTTGGGGCCACAAGTAGTTTGGGGCTTTATTACTATCTTGTACCTATGTCATGCTTTACTGTATTATTTAAGATTGTGCGTGGAGCACCTGTACTGTTTTGGATCATGCCACGTTTTCGCGGTATCGACAAGCCCAGTCACACTTTCGGGTTCCTAGTCGTTTACAGCCATCGTCACAAACCCTGGGTCCGTTCCGGAGCCGGCCAACTTTGTTGTGGGTAGCTTAGTGGGGTGGCCCCTTGAAATATTTTATGAATCCTGTGATTGCTTTGTCGTGAAAGCCTCGTTGGGTTTTGATTTGGTTTTTCCGAGGTTAATTGAGTGTGTGTTGCTATTTGTGCACCCCTGCAGGGTAAATCTTTCTGAAAGCCGTGTCCGCGGTTATGGACGACTTGGAGCACAGTTTCTCGATCATAGACAAGCATAACTAAAGTACCGTCTTTAATTTGACTAAAGACCTGACTAGTAATTAGTGCAATACTCAAGGAATGATTAATAAAACTGCCAACGGATGGGTTGTTTGTCCGCTTTCTCGTTGGTAAGCAAGAAGGAGGATGGATCTGTTACTTTATACTATTATAACTGTTGTTCCTAATTAACGGACATCCGTCTATCTTTGGTTAGGCGGATGGTTAGCGAGTATCTATAGACTTGTTAGTTATTATCTTTTGCTGCAATTGCGTCACCCCAGGTTATGTCCCCTTTAGAGGCATAAAGACTTGCTGACTACCTCTAGGGTCTCACACGATAAATTGTTTGATTCAGATGAACAGGTGTATTCGCAAGATGGATACTGGGTGGAGGAGACAGATGATGTTGGCAACGATCACTCGGTGTAGAGATTCTGGGGATGGGGATCCGTGAGATCTGTGGGTGGGATGTGCTTATTTATGTGGCATCTTATGCCGATTTGCTTCTTATCCGTACTCGGATCTTGTTTCCCGCTTCCGCTTGATACTCTGTTGATTGATGTATGAGGAGCTATCCTACACTATTATAACTATCTAGGACATTTGGATCTAAATTATTATATCTATCTAGGATGTTTGGATCTTGCCGTATGGCGTTGCAATATTTCTATTTCTTTTAGATGGTATGGTTCTGAGAACTGTTGTAAGGTAGCTTACATACATACTCACTTGTGTATGTATTTGATCCCTTCGCCTGTTGCCTACGCCGCTCGTTCTTGTCCCGATGTTCTTGGAAGTGGTTAGGGCGGCTGACGGGCCTACACGTGGGTGGCCCTGGGCCCCCGCTGTACTTCTTTAACCACTTTTGGTTCATCCAGACTTGAACTTAGATGTAGGATTCAAGGTTGTTACACAGAGCGACAAAACATCATTGATCAAAGCACAAAGTGATACTACAATTTGAAAACTAAAGGATCATAAAGGCTTATGGTGACTTGAGATAGTAATAACATGGTGTGAGCATGCGCCAAGTCAACCCAAATAAAGCATCAAAGGAGAATACCACTATACTATGCTTTAATATGCTAAAACAATGCATGATTCATCCAAGGCACATTAAGTAATCTCAATTGTTTATAACAAGTCATGCTACAGAAAAGAATACTAAGCATAAATCCAAAACAATATCAAGCATGGCATGACAAAGCATAGGCCACAGTCAAAAACAAACTCTTTTTGCCACTTAAGCATGAGCTTTCCTACTCTTTTCCAAACCAAACCAAACTATTTGAAAACCAATGCATGAAAGAGGAGGTCCAACCAATTTATTCAGAAAACAAAAGCAAATGAAAAACCAAAACGAAAATGAAAAAGAAGACGCTCCAAGAACAACACAACCGTGCATGAAACAATAGAAATGAAGCGTTTGGAAGAAACCTGGGATTTTTATTGATGAAGAAGGGGATGCCTTGGGCATCCCCAAGCTTTGACGCTTGTACTTCTTGGATATTTCTTGGGGTGATACGTGGCATCCCCAAGTTTGAGCTTTAGTCCATCCTTCATCTCATTGCGCATTCCTTCCATACACCTGAATTTTTTCCTTCATACAAAACTTCACAGAATCTTTATTAGCAACATTAGTGCACTCACGATAATAAGTATTTAGGTTCAGTTCCAACACCAATAAAACTTCCATTAAAACACAAGCTACTTTAGCACTTCCCTCAAAAATCTCAATTCCCCAAAAGAACTCAATAAAGGAACCAACAAGAAGCAAATGCAGAAAATGGCAGAAATCTGTCAAAACAGACCAGCAGGAAAAGACGAATTTTTTCGAAGACCTTCTGTTACTCAAATCAAAAAGTGTTGAACTAAAGAATGTTAGATAACAACCTGGGGCAGAAGAAAAAAATTCACGCCTCAAAACGACGTTAAGATATTTTACACGAATTTTTATGGTGAAGCACAGAAATTTGTTTCGGGACAGCAACTTTCCCAATCATTACTTCTCTCTCATTAGAGGTTACTCTTGGCACAAAAAGAAAATAAAAAGGATAAGGAGCGGTTATTATTGAAGTAATAACTTCCAAGACTCATCTAAAACTTTTGGGTTATCTCCCAATAAGTACTTTTCTTTAACGCCTTTAAGTTAGGCATAAGCAAAAACTAAAATGGATAGAATAGAAGTAAGCGGAGATAATCATGGTGAAAACATTGTTTTGTTCAATGAAATCCTTTTGTTAACAAGGTTGATCAGGTCTTGTTACCAAAAAAATTTCATATGAGACAAAACTTTGTATTCCACTAATGATTATGTTACCTCAACCTTGATAGCAATGGTCCCAATCATAATAATTTCAAATTTTTCTCTTGGTATGGGACAATATATTTCTCCAACTTGAATGCGCTCAACATGTTCAATTGAATTCAAAACCATAAGTCCTATCAATCTTCTTGGGGAAATAGACAGTATGTTCCTTGTCATTAACATTTAAGGTCACCTTCCCTTGATTACAATTAGTAACAGCTCCTGCAGTATTTAAGAAAAGGTCTCCCAAGAATAATAGACATATTATCATCTTCAGGCATGATAGTTTGAGAGGATGCTCACATAAGAAATATGAGTTGAATTAAAAGAGAGCATCAAGAAGAAAATTCAAAACACATTTAAGTCTAACCCACTTCCTATGCATAGGAATCGTGTATGCAAATAAATTCGCAAGGAACAAAGTGACAAGCATAGGAAGATAAAACAAGAGTAACTTCAAAACTTTCAGCACATAGAGAGATGTTTCAATACCATGAAAACTTCTACAACCATATTTTCCTCTCTCATAATAATTTTCAGTAGCCTCATGAATAAACTCAACAATATAACTATCACATAAAGCATGCTTTTCATGATCTACAAGCACTAGAGATTTATTATAAACATTTTCAAAAGAATCCTTAGGAACATAACATTCATCCTCCTGTAGTAAGCATGGGGGACAATCAAATAATGTAAGGGATAAAGAGTTACTCTCATTAGAAGGTAGGCATGGGTAGCTAATCCATTCTTTCTCCTTTTGTTCATCACTCTCCTCCTCTTTTTCATCTAATGAGATTTCAGGTTCATCAATTTCTTCTTCCATAGGATCCTGCAAGGCATTAGTCTCTTCCATTTGTGGAAAGCATCTATTAGTATATTCAAGAATATAGCCATTTTCTTCCTTGTAATTATCAAAGAAAAATCTAAGTATATCATAAACCTCATATTTATAAGGTGAATCATCAATATTTTCAAGCAAACTAGCAAGTTCAAATGCACCCTTCCAAGCAATATATTCTTCAATTTGGTCCACATCATAAAAGTCATAATTTCCTTTAACATAAGAAGATATGGTAAGATTATCATTATACTCACATTGAAAAGGGAGGTGTTTATACCTCTTACAGCAACAAGATTTATCAAAGCAATAAGTAACATTATAAGTAGAGCACACGTTTCTAGCAATGGTATACAATTTATCAATTTGTTCCCATAAGTGTTTCCCTTTTTGTGACAAGCGGTGTTCCTTATAATAATATTTTTGATCTTCCGTGAACCCACCTTGCCAATAAGATTCAGTTTCATAGAAACCAACCATTGACAACAAGCATGATAAAGCAAGACAATAACAGACCAACGAAAATAAAAACTAGAGTAGGAACTATTTTTTTTGTATTTTTGATAAAGAAATAGGTAAACAAGGCAGAAATAAACTAAGCTTGAACAATAGTGATTCCAAGTGGACTTGATAAATAAAGCTAAGCTCCCCGGCAACAGCGCCAGAAAATAGTCTTGATGACCCACAAGTATAGGGGGTGTATCGCGGTATTTTCGAGGGAAGTGAAACCCAATTTATTGATTCGACACAAGGGGAGCCAAAGAATATTTATAAGCTTTAAGAACTGAGTTGTCAATTCAGCTGCACCTAGAAACAATCTTGCTCACAGCAGTTTATCAGTAGCAACAGTTTTGTAGTAACAATAGTAAAGTAGCAGCAGTAGTAAAGTAAAGGCAGCAGTAACAATAGCAGTAAACAGTAGGATTCGAGTGCGGTAGGCATAGGGATGGATGGACGGGCGTTGCATGGACAAGACAATTCACATAGCAATCAGAACATAGGGCAATTGCAGATAAATAAGATAAAGCACCCAAGTACTAGATAATCATAGGCATGTGTTCCATATATAGTCATACGTTCTCGCAATGAGAACTTGCACAACATCTTTTGTCCTGCCAGCCCGTTTGCAGCGGGGCCTCAAGGGAACTACTGGCAATTAAGGTGCTTCATTTAATAGAGCACCGGAGCAAAGCATTACCACTCCGTGAACACATGTGATCCTCACATCAAAGCCATTCCCTCTGGTTATCCCGATTTCTGTCACTTCGGGGCCATTGGTTCCGGACAACAACGTGTGTATACAACTTGTAGATAAGACCATAAACAATACCATCATAATGAATCAATAACATGTTCAGATCTGAAATCATGGCACTCGGGCCCTAGTGACAAGCATTAAGCATAACAAGTCGCAACAAAGTCATAAAGCACTAATAAAAGATACTAGGCACCATGCCCTAACAATCCGATGCCATTACATGAACAATCTCATCCAATCCCTACCATCCCCATAGCCTACAACGGGGGATTACTCACTCATAGATGGGGGAAACATGGATGGTCGATGGAGAAGCGATGGTGATGATGATGGCAATGATCTCCTCCAATTCCCCATCCCGACAGGGTGCCAGAACAGAGTTTTTGGTGCTGTTTCGTGGAATCTGGTGGTGGCGGCGGAGCGGAACTCCTTCTGGAAAAATATCGAACCCCCTGAGTTTTTAGGTCAGAAGGCAACTTATAGGCAAATAGGGAGACCGAGGGGGAGTCTGGGGCGGCCAGACCACCCCCTGGAGCGGCCTGGACTTGCCCGCGCGGCCAGGTGGTCTGGCTTGCGCCCAGACCCCTTTCGTCTCGTATTCTGGCTCCAGGAGTCTTCTGGTGAAATAGGATTGTTGGCTTTTGTCCCGTCCAATTCCGAGAATATTCATTTTCTGACTTTCCTGGAACCAAAAACAGCAGAAAACAGGCAGCTGGCACTGTGGCTCTTGTTAATAGGTTAGTCCAAGAAATCATATGAAAAGTACTCCAAAATGTGGACAAAACATAAGAAAGTAGATAAAACCAAGCATGGAACATCAAAAATTATAGATACATTTGCAATGTATCAAAGAGCGGCGGCCGGAGCTAGCGTCTTGGCCATGGTGGGGAACAAGGAGGGGAACTCGCGGGAGATGGAGAGAGTTTCCAGGGGAGAGAGAGAGACGTGCGGAGCTGCTCCTTATCTCCCTCTGGAGCGGCGGCGAGGATCTTGATGCCGGCGAGCGGTGGTGCGACTGACACGCACCTGCTTCGGAGCGAGCGAGAGGTGGACGACAGCGATGACTCAGACCGAATCGGTAATGGGGGCTGCGGTGGGCTGCTGCTGGGCCAGCTGGTCTTTTGACTGCTACGCGCTGAGCGGTGGAGAGAGGAACGGAAGAGATGGGTCGGCCTGCTAGCTGGGTTTCCCCCATTTTTTCTGGAAAACCCTTTTTCTTTTTCTAAAATATGTTTCTCTTTTGTATTTTCAAATACAAATTTGTTTTGAGTTATTTCAAAAATACTAGAAGGTTTGTAAGATATATATAAAACACTCAGGGCCCTTGTATTCAATTTGGGCTCCACATGTTTTTGGGTTTTTAGAAATATTCAAAACCTTTTAGAATTCATTTGAGAGGAAGAAGGAAACTAGGGTTTATGGTTTCCATTATTTTCTTTACATGCATTTTTAAGAAATGATGCTCATGAATGCACAAACAACTCTAAATATAAGATTAGCTAAAACTTGGGCATTATAGCTCTATCCCCCTACGAGAATCTCGACCCGAGATTCCAAAGGTAGGAAACAGAGTCACTTCTAAGGATAAGAGGGAAACACACTAACAACATACAGAGTATCTCATGGTCAACTCACGAAAGAAGTGTTCACAACAACTCGGAGATGATAGACATGAAACACATCAAGGTAACGGAGGAAACAAGAGGATATGGTTTCAAATTGTTAGATAGCTGGTCTTCATAAGGATTGAGACCATGGAGTTTCAGAAGAGTTTAAACTTCTAAAGAGGAATGCTTACAACAGAAAGAACATGACCACAGACTTCGAGAGATGAAACTCTACTAGACGGCTTAATTAGAGCTTTTAGGGATACAAAGATGTGGAGAACCAAGCTGTTGATCTACTTTTAATACAGAAGGATCACTCTTCATTCAACAGAAGGTCAAGACAGAAAGGTGTTTTTGTGGTGACAACTCATAAGAGTCACAAGGAACATGTAACAAGAGGGATTTCTAATTATCAAAATCATCGTCACTCTTGAACATGATCAAGAAGTGAAGGAAACTCTTTATTCATCTAGGTTTATCAAAATCTTTGCCAAAGATCATGATATCACTTTACACCACCGAATGAATAGGTAAGAAGATTCCTGATGACACAAGGAAAAAGAAACTTCATTCTCAGACTTCAACTACTTGGCACAACAAGAAGCTTGCCAACGTAAAAGGGTCTGGAGGTTTAACAAAGAGACATCTAGCAACACTACTTTAAATGTTCTGCTTGATGTTCGAGTCACAAAACATCAAGTAAAGGTCGGACTTTGGATACAAAGGAAACATAAGCACATCTCCTATAATGAATCATAGAAGATGCCTCATGAAGGGTGGTTGTTATTTGCTGGTTCAAGAGATTTTGACAATAAGCTTTCCGACTAGTTGTGTCAACCATTACATCAATCATGTCGGACTTACATAGAAACCTATGTCAAAACCTTGAGGAACACCAACCATATATCTGCTTTAGATTCAGATTTGGTTAAGTGGAATGATACTTCAGACTCAGCATGTCTGAATAGATAGTTTGCAAAATTTACCATAAAGGTAAAGTTACTAGATTCTCAAGACATGGACTACAGTGTCAAGCTCCAATAGACTGAGTAAGGTTGCTAGACCCATGTATTAACAAATTGTTAGAGGACAATTGCACATACATCAAGTACTTGCAATGAAATGCACATGTGTCCTGAAGGAACAAAAAATAACTCTACTCCAATCCACGACCATATCTTTCAACATTTGCATGTGAATCGGAGAAGGTTACTTCTAACATCCAGAACACATACTTTGAGATGACCTGAAGATGGTTCTCGAAAAGTTTCCAACATTAATGCCAAATGTTTCATATGAGTTTGTTCTAGTATGGAGAAGGTAAGGATATTGTCGATGGGCTCAACAACAAACTTATCGAGATACTCCAAGATGATGAACTCATATGTTACTTGAAAAAGGCAGAGTATTGGTCAGACCAAAGAACATGAAGATGTACTCAAGTGAAACATCACAAGGAGTATCATCATCAAGATAGTCCTTGGAACTGAGTTTGATTTGAAGATAACCCAAATCAAATCAAAGGCGGGGGAAGATAACATATCCACGAAGGAAATACTATCTTTCTTCATCATGAACAAAACTAGACATCCCTTTAAGATGAACTAGGTCGGATAGAACTTTCATCTTACAACTCTCCAAGTTGTTGTTTAAGCTCAACCAACTAGTCAGGGGTATCCAGTACAGATCCTTTGGGAAAGGAGCAGTTCAGAGAACTTGCTTGCTCAAGAACTAGACAACACGGTCATGTGGCAACATGGCGATACTTCTAGAAAGACGTCTAGAATATCACGATCCATCGATATGTCACTTAGTTCGAGAGGAAACTTGCTTGGTAAGGCAAGAAGACATAGTCTTAGAGCTTCGGCACAAGCCTAACTCTTTGACCGATGAGAGTGCACTAGAATAGTGGACTTGGTAGAGCAATCATCCTTTGCTTAGTGATAGGTTAACCATCACGCTGAGAATGACTCAAATGTCCTTGTTGAGGTCCAAAGCATTCGGAATTGCTAAGAATCTCAAATGACCACATTATTACGCACACGCATCATTCTCGAGTGCGAAATCTCGAAGGAAGGGTGGTTAATTATGTGTAAGAGCATCACTTCATTAAGAGGCTCATGAGACTCGGCACGACCTCTTAGTGTAAAAGGGTGTGATACTCTAAGGTAGAACAGATGGAAGCTAATCATGCCTCCTGATCTGCGGATTACAACACTTTGACTTGGTCCTAGATATGACGAGGTACGGGAGTTTGTTTCTCCTGACATTTCGAAATGGTTTGTCTTGATGGACAACAAGAGTATCTTGCATCGGAGGACACCAATGCACTTTACTACTTGACTACCAACTGGTTGACAATGGTTGGAAACAACAAGGGAAAATCAACATGCTCAGGATGGAATCCCGAGATGTGTATGCATAGATTATCAATCTTCCGAGAACCAATGCATGGAAAGGAGAGGTGGGACAGAGTCACGAAAATTAATGCGAGACTCACGAGGAGTACTCTTGTCGTGATCTATTTGGTTCCATTAAAGAACATCTGCCATGGCTAGTAGTAGGGGAAGTCCTTAATTGTCACAATTCAATCACGACAATAACCACAAGCTTGAAGGCTAGAATTGTAGTACCAGCCATCCTGAGGTAATGTGTAAACATTAACGACAGGGATCAACAGAATGAATCTTGGGTTAAAGATCAGCTTCATGTACTAGATTCACCACAGTAGAATCCAGAACAATCCGGGACCTTCGGTTCAAGTCCAAGGGTTAAAACCCGAGAAAAATTAATTACTACTTGCGTGACACAGCGTACACTTCAAGGTAGTAATCACGAGGTAGCTTCCAAGAGAAGAAAGAACTTCTAAAGTACCCAAACAAACAAAAGGGGAGCACACGAGACGAAAACAAACCTCAAAGCCTAGAATAGAACACTATGGGTCCTACAATATAATATTGTGGGCCCATAAGGTAGAGAGATCATGATGGAAAGGAATCTCTCAAACTAAGCAAAGCAAAGGGGACACAAGGATTTCACAACACACGCAACTCTAGAGAACTCAACACTAGGTCAACTAGCTGAGAATCGGCATGCGCAGAAGGCACCTAAGCTTTGAAAGAATAGAAGAGATATCAAAACCTTTTTAAAGTCAACACAAGATAAGATGACCCAGAGTAAGAGCAAAACTGGATAAGGAAAAAAAGAAGCACACTAGAGTTTTCGCAAATACTTTTCATCTTTGAAATAGTTTTCACGAGCACTAGACTCAACATTGACCAATAGCAGGGTTTTCCTACGGTCGGTACTGTTCTGATACCAAGAACTGTAACACCCCCGGGATCAGGGTTAAGCAAATCCCAGACCTTAGCCTGACATAAGCTTAACCTAGAGCTCGAGGATATTCAGTGGGAAATCGGTAACATAACAGTAACCCTGCGACACAAAAATTATTACAGCAAGCTCATAACTGAGCGAAGAACCAAAATATTACAAGTAGAGGTCACTGACCACAAACATCAAACAATGTAAGTCAAATTATGCTATTAAGTATAGCAAACTTAACAAATGGTCTAAGAGGCCTGAAGCATAACGATGACGTCCTAGCCCATAGATTCCAGGCTACCGGCCGGGAACCCCAAGCTACTCATTGGTGTCGATGTCGTACCAAACTTGTCTTCAAGGGAACATTTACTCTGAAAGTATCAACAAAGCAAGGGTGAGTACAAGGTGTACTCCGCAAGACTTATGGCTAGTGGGGTTATTTTGCATAAAGCCATTTTTGTTTATGAAACAAGAGAGAGAAGAAGCTCGTCTAATTAGAATATTTTATAAGGGGATAAGAGAGCGACCTCTCTGAAGAATTGATCATCATCTTGATATCCACCAAAGTAATCCTCATCTCACAACTAGGATCACCCCCTCATACCCAAGAGGAAGCATCCTTAAGCACAAGTTGAAACCTCCAAGTTTTACGATTAGGTTATAGTTCTCTATGATCTTAGAATTCGGTCACCAAGCGTTCATAACCGTGAACACGGATTTTTGAAAAGATTTAACCCTACAGGGATGTACAACTTTACCCACACGTACCAAACAACTCTTAATTCCAACGTTTTAGCCCTCTTCCTAGGAAGACCGGCAGAGGGTGGTTGCCCATGACTTTACCTTGCTTTCGCCGAGACCATGAGTCACGCCCTAAGGATGGTTCCGTCGTAACGGGTCAAATCCCGAAGCCGGTCCCTAGAGATATGAGGTGAGGTTGGTTTACCAGGGGCTCCATCCACCCCAAGCAACCCCGGCCACACTTACCTACCTGTATGAATGCACCTCCTTCACCGCCTTCGAGAACAACCAGAATGCATATGTCGGATGGAACACCCGAACTATGTGACTCATGGAATCTACTAGGCAAGTTAGTCAGTGGAGGGGTCCCCATAAACCCCGTGTGGCTGTACGCTCATCTTGGTCCAAAGGCAAGAACTTGGTTCCTATTGGTGGCGAGCATGGGACTACAAAAACCACATCCCACTGTGGCCTCCCATACAGGCCTTAGTATGTTTAAACTTTACCACTGATCTTAACTCATCAGTATACCTCGTTCTCCTGCCATACTAGATTCTCTGCATTTGGTACATCTTCTGGATGAACCAGCACTGACAGCTAAGCATGGCTAAGCAAGACACATATAAGCTCTAGCAGTGCACACAAGCCAAATCTAGTTATGCTAGGAGTAGTGGATCAGGTAATATAAGCTCAAAGGGAGTAATGCAACAGATAGGATACTATATCTATCGATAAAAGACCACAGTAGAATCGTATGCATCATGGCAAGAATGAAATACTTTCAAAAGCATAGGATTCTTTTATGTGTGGGGCCATGCTTGCCTTGTTTGTTGATACCCATATATAGATCTTCAGAAGCCTTGTACTTGACTTGGTTACAGTTGGTCAAGTATTGTTCGTCGATCTTCGATGGTGTTAATCTCGGTCTTCGATCTTGATCTCGATATCGTATTCTCCAAGAAGAAGCAAACACCGGAAAGAAAGGGAAACAATCAACACATAGCATCGATGCAATTCTCAAGCAAGGATGATGGTATGACAAGTTAATTAGTATGGCAATGAACCCCTAAGACAAGCTCGACCATTTTAAACAGGGTCCAAGGGTGCAAACCCTGATAAAGGAGGAACCCCGGAACACCTGTGAGGGGTGGATTTAGTTCTCTAATTAAACTTGTAATTAAAGTTTTTGAACAATGCATGATTATAGTTTAAATAGATAGATCTCATTTTTCTGAATATTTTGATATATTATACACATTTTTCTGAGTTAATATGAATTACTTATTGATTTTACAAGTTTATATAAATTTCAAAAATTATTAAACCTAATTATTACCTCAGGCTGACGTCAGATAACCCTAACCCTAAACTTTTCTAACCGAGGCAGAGGATAGACCCAGACACTGACTGCTGGGCCCAGGGCCACGTCGGTTGCCATGGTGGTAGAGGTTGTGCGGTGCCTACGTCACAGCCACGCGGGTGCCACATCGACACCACATAGGCGCCATGCGGGCTCGCCGGAGTACACGTCGGCCGCCGGTGGCTGGTGGCGCTAGGGGGATTGCTAGGACACGCAGAAGGGCGGGTTTGAACGGGCTCAGCGCGGTGAACCTAACTATGGGGGCGCCGCTACCTAAGGGTCACCGGAGACAGCGGCATGACAACGGAAAACGGCGGTAGACGGTGATGCTCGACGGCAAAGCGAACCAGAGGGAGAAGGAGAAAACGGAGGGGTGCGTTACCACCGAGAGCTCACCAGGAGGCCAATGGTAGCCTCGGCGAGGCCAGGTGGGGTCAGGAGCGATGACATGGTTACCGACGAGCTGCAACAGAGGCGGGGAAGAGGTTGACAGTGACATTGATTACAGGTGCGCTGGCTCGATTCCGTTGGCGGAATGGAAGAGGACGACGAGGCGGATCCAATGGTGGCCTCAGCTTGGCCCGGGGTGGCCGGCAACGGTGGGGAAGAGCGGCGATTGGAGCTAGGGTTTCGGACATGGTGGGGAACGAGGAAGGGAACTCACGGGAGAGGGAGAGAGTTTCTAGGGGAGAGAGAGACGTGCGGGGCTGCTTCTTATCTCCCTCCGGAGCGGCGACGAGGATCTTGAGACCAGCGAGCGGTGGTGCGACTGACACGCACCTGCTTCGGAGCGAGCGAGAGGTGGACGACAGCGATGACTCGAACCGAATCGGTATTGGGCTGGGGTGGGCTGCTGCTGGGCCAGCTGGTCTTCTAACTGCTGCACGCTGAGCGGCGGAGAGAGGAACGGAAGAGATGGGCCAGCCTGCTAGCTAGGTTTCCCCTATTTTTTCTGGAAAAACCTTTTTCTTTTTCTAAAATATGTTTCTCTTTTGTATTTTCAAATACAAATCTGTTTTGAGTTATTTCAAAAATACTAGAAGGTTTGTAAGATATATAAAACACTTAGGGCCCTTGTAGTCGATTTGGGATCCACATGTTTTTGAGTTTTCAGAAATATTCAAAACCTTTTTGAATTCATTTGAGAGGAAGAAGGAAACTAGGGTTTAGGGTTTCCATTATTTTCTTTACATGCATTTTTAAGAAATGGTGCTCATGAATGCACAAAGAACCCTAAATATAAGATTAGCTAAAACTGGGTCATTACAGAATACTTCCACAATTTCCTCACAAAAACTATGAAAGATAGCAGACATGCATCTTTGAAAAGTAGCAGGAGCATTACACAAACCAAAAGTCATACGCCTATAAGTATAAGTTCCATAAGGACACGTAAAAGTGGTTTTCTCTTGATCTTGTTGTTTAATAGCAATTTGAGAGAACCCAGAGTATCCATCAAGAAAGCAAAAATGAGTCTTCTTAGACAACCTTTCTAACATTTGATCAATAAAAGGCAGCGGGTAATGATCTTTCTTAATAACTTTGTTAACCTTTCTGAAATCAATACACATCCTATAACCAACTACTACTCTTTGGGGAATAAGCTAATTATTCTCATTAGGCACAATAGTAATTCCTCCTTTCTTAGGGACACAATGAACATGACTAACCCATTGACTATCATCAATAGGATAAATAATACCAGCATCAAGGAGTTTTAATACCTCATTTCTTACCACTTCCTTCATCTTAGGATTTAACCGATGTTGATGTTCTACCACTGGTTTTGCATCAGGTTCTATATTAATCAAGAGTATAACCCATGAATCCTCGGTGTTTCTTCAATACTTCTAATATCTTTCCTCTTCCTTTCCTGAAAGTTTAGAACTAATAATAACAGGATATTTTTTCTTATCATCAATGTAAGCATATTTAAGATCATCAGGTAAAGGTTTTAGATCGAAAACCGGATCCTTTTTAGGTGGTAATGTGGTACCCAAATTTTCCACAGGTAAGTTATGCTTAAGCATCTTGGGTTGACGAAGGAGAATCTCGTCAATCTCATTTCTTTCTTCCATGAAGATCTCACTTTCGTGGTCTTCCATATATTTTTGCAAAGCATTGTTAGGAGCAAGAGAAATAGAAACAAGTTGTTCAACTCTAAAATCCTCATCGGGGAATTCATTTTCATAAGGATCTTTAGCAAATTTTGAAAAATTAAACTCATAAGATTCTCCATCAAATTTAGTTAAAATTTTCTCCCTCTTACAATCTATAATGGCTCCACAAGTGTTCAAGAAAGGTCTACCAAAAATGATAGGACAAGTTTTACTAGCAGATGAACCAAGTACTAGAAAATCAACAGGATATTTAATCTTACCACAAAGAACTTCCACATATCTTACAATACCAATTGGAGAGATGGTCTCTTTATTAGCAAGGTGAATAACCACATTAATTTCTTCTAGTTCACAGGGACCAACTCCATGCATAATTTTTTTGTAAAGCTCATAAGGAATAGCACTTGAACTTGCACCAATATCACATAAACCATAATAGCAATGACCACCAATTCTAACAGAAAGCATAGGGACACTAGCTTTCCTAGTTCTACTAGGATGTTAAACAATATTAGAAGCACCCTCACAAAAGATAATGTGTCCATCTTCTACACTTTTAGTGACAAGATCTTTCACAATTTCTACTGCAGGTTCAACATTTATTTGTTCATCGGGTTTTACAGCTTTCTTTGTACTTTCGTTAACCACACTAGTTATCATAGAATGCTCCTTTACCTTAACAGGGAAAGGTATTTTCTCAATGTAAGGTTCGGGTAAAATATGATCAACGGTGCAAACTTCAGTATTTCTAGCAGGAACACAATCAACAATATCTTTATATGGTGCATGATACTTGTTCCATTCCTTTTTGGGAATTTCAATATCAGAGGCAAAGACCTTAAAACAATTTGCAAGAACTTGAGAATCAAGACCATAAACAGTACTAATATTATGAAAGTCATCAATTCCCATAAAAGATTTAATGTATTCATAATCACAATTTATACTTGACTTTCTTCCTTTATCATTCTCTCATGCTTCAGTATTGTCTTGAATACGGTCTAGAAGATCCCATTTAGCTTCTTCTTTCATACGTGTAAATGATCCAGCACAAGAAGCATCCAATAAATCCTTATCATGAAGAGAAAGCCTTGCATAAAAGTGTTGCGACCTCGGATTGTTAAGGATCCTAAGTCCATGTGATTAACATGCTAGTCCCTGGATCAATAGCTAGCACTTCACAGTCGATGAATATCATGTAAAACACAAGTCACTATTACACGAATAATCCAGAGTATATTTATTACAACTTGCATAGCTTATAGCTAGCTCAAATAAAACAGCAGAAACTAAGTAAAACTTGAGTCCATCAACGCCTCAGGCTAGTTGCGTGAAGACCCGCGATCCCTACGCACCTTTCAGTCTTCGGATTCTGCACATAAGACGTGCATCCAACAAGTTGGGTCAATACTTTGAATGTATTGGCAAATTACACCAAGGAAAGAGTAAGTCTATCTCTACATGCAAGGCTAAGAGTAGGCTTTGGGATTCATTTGCATAAAGCCAATTTTATCAATGTAATAAGGAAAGAGGAAGAAACTTTTCCTACTTTGTAAACTTTGATAAGTAGTATAGGGTCGAATGGAACACGTGGATATTACTCACCAAGTGCCCAATCAACCTAGCACTTGGATATTACGCACCAAGTTCCCAAAATCCCACCCAATGGCGATATTACTCACGCCTTGGGGTTTATAAAACGTTGAGTTTGGAAAGAGAGAGGAAGATCTTTCAGAGGCTCCATCCTTCAGATGCTCGATGTTGTTCTGTTTCCGTGAACACAGCTGATCGATCAGATTGCAATACTCTCGAGAGGTTGTGCACTTTCCCCACAATCCACGATCAAGTCCTTTTACAGACAAGACCATGGCGAAGCCTTCCCTTAGTAGCCCCTCTACCAGCTGGATCCAACCGTGCCAAGAACCTCCAAATGTTGGTACCCCGGTGAGGTTTCCCACTAAGTACTAAGCCAAGACAGAGCCCATATGTATTGTGGTTGCACGGGAAGCTTCTGAATTCTGAAACATGGCAGACTTCTTTGATTCCTAGGCGGCCATCCTCCACCAAAATCCCACTCGTTGTCCCGACAATCATTCCGCCCAGAAGAAAACTTAGTTTTATTTTGAAGGGGGTTTTGGAGAAGAAAAGTTCGCTCGAGGGAGCTCTCATACTTAGAAAATTTTGAGTCTTTCGAACCCTCCTAATGGTACTTGATATATATAAGTATATAGCATAGCAAGCATATCTTAGAAAAACAGGATAACCTATTGGGATGGAAAATCCTAAGCATAGAGCTACTCATGGCATACTACAAAACTGCACTTGCAAAATAGTACTAAGAAAAACTACCAAAATCCTACACATGCATACTACAGAATTTTAAGAGTAAAACATGCATAGTCAAAAACTGGGACATAATATGTACAAGTGGGTGTAACTTGCCTTGATCCGAGCAGAACTCTACACAACAATACTCCTCAGCGCACTCCAAGCAATCTAACGAAACAAAACATAGATCCAATCACAAAAAGCACAAAACAATGTCACGAAGACGAAAAGGCATGCACGCAACATGGTAATATGCAAGGATGGATTCAAATTTGACCAAGGGTTTTATTCGGGGGTGTTGTTGAGTTGGGGATGTCATTAGAATCGGTTCCCCACAGGTTTTAAGTATTTTGGATAAAACCCTAAATAAACAAGCTCAAAACTAGATCTACAACTACGATCTACCTGGAGATAGATCTGAACACTCTAAGCATGCTATAACAATTTTCTACAGAAGGTCTCGTAGAAACAGAACCAACGCGACAAGAATCAACTAAAACGGATCTACAGATAATTTTCTAGAATTAAAATCTCTAATCTAAACTTTAGATCCTACTGCAAGATTGCTGTGGTAAAACAGCAATATTATTGTAGATCTGTGTTCTACTCAAAAATATGAATCCAAGGGTATATTATACGCAATTTTTGGACTAATACTCGATTTACTATTGATTTTACAAGGTTTAAAGGTTTTCTGCCTAATTAAAAGAAAATAAAAAGGGGGCGCCAACTGTGCAGCGCCAAGTGGCAGCGCGGGATTGGTCCAGGGCTGGCACGCGGCGCTGACGCGGCGGTGACGCGGCGCTAACGCGGCGGCGACGCGTGCGCTGACACGTGGCGGCGCGCGATTGGTCGGTACCCCTTCGCTGGGTCAAAGCGATTTGTACCGCCGGATCGAGATCTGACGGCCGGGGACGGAGGGGCTTACCGGCGGTGACGACTTGACGTTGACGACGACGGCGACGGCGGCGGTGCGTCGGTGGCGATGGCCGGCGGCGTTCCGGCTGGCTCCCGGCTGCGCGAAGTGGACGACGACATTCCCCTCCTCCTCGCGGCGCCCTGGTATGGTCGGCGTCGGTTCTCCCCTTCTCTGCTCGTGGTGGTGCTCCGCCGTTCTCTCCCGTCTCCGGCGAGACTCCGGCGACCAATTGTCGGCGATTCACCGCGCTATAGAGAGGGAAAATTGAGGGGGAGACAGAGGAGTTAGCGGCGGTTCCGATTTTGGGAGAAAGAGAGGGAGAAGAGCTCGGTATCGATGATAGCTGACAATCTCCCGAGGCAGAGCTCCGGCGGCGGTCGGCGGCGATGTAGGTGGTGCTAGGGTTTGTGGTTTTTTTGGGAAAAGAGCCGGGGCTCGATGGGGAGGCTTATAAGAGGGGGTTTGCGTGCGGGAGGGGTCAGATTCGTCTCCGAATCGAACGGAAATCCGTTGAGATACGTCGGCCAAGGGAGTTGGGGACGAACACGACGACGGGGATGACAAGTGGGGCCGCCTCGTTAGTGAGAGGAGGGGAGGAACGGGCTGGCGGCCGGCGCGGTTTGCTGGGCCCGCCTGCGCGTCGGCTGCGCTGTGCGCCGCTCGCTTGCGGGCACGCGCGGTAGGTAGTTGCGGGCTGGCTTTGGCTGGCCCGCTTAGGTTAGACTTCTTTTTTTTAATTCTTTTTATTTATTTCTGTTTCACCAAAAGTCGCATAACTTTTGTAAACAGACTCCGAATTAAATGAAATTTGTCTCTAAAATTTTGTAAAAAGAAGAGGAGTAAAAAGGGGTTATAAAATAACACTTTTGCAAGAGTTTTGGAGGTTAGAAGTGGTTTTACCCTTTTAGTCTTTTATGGGACTATGGGGTTTTGGAAAAAAATAGCTGATGCAGTTTTTGTTATGTGATGCCATGATGCAAGGATATGCTGCATGCTTTCTAGTAACATCTGCAATTGTAAAATTTGGGATGTTACAAACCTACCCCCCTTAAGAAGAATCTCGTCCCCAAGATTCAGGTTGATTAGCAAATAGGTGTGGGTGTTCTTTCTTCGGGTCTTCTTCATGTTCCCATGTGGCCTCCTCCTTGGAATGGTGATTCCATTGAACTTTGCAAAACCTGATAGTCTTGGTACGAGTGATTCGCTCAGCTGTTTCCAGAATCCTGGTGGGTTTTTCCTCATAGGTGAGATCGTTTTCCAGTTGAACCTCGTCCAACGGAACCGTATCCTTTAGTGGGGTTTCGGCCATTTCTGGGTGACACTTCTTTAATTGCGACACATGGAAAACATCATGAATTGTTAACACTTCCGGCAATTCCAACTGATAGGCAACCTCCCCTCTTCGACCCAAGATTTTGTAGGGCCCTATGAATCGGGGTGCTAACTTACCCTTGATTCCAAATCTCTTAACTCCTCATAGTGGCGAAACTCGAGATATGCATGGTCTCCCACTTCGTAAGTTACATCTCTGCGCTTGGAATCAGCATAACTCTTTTGTCTAGATTGGGCTACCTTTAACCTATCTTGAATTTGTCTCACTTTTTCTTCGGCATCCTTGATCAGTTCAGGTCCAAACAAACTACGTTCTCCAACTCCATTCCACAGCAGTGGAGTTCTACACTTCCTGCCATATAGAACTTCAAATGGAGCCATCTTGATACTGGTTTGGTAACTGTTATTGTATGAGAATTCTGCATATGGCAAGTTATCATCCCAACTAGACCCATAGTCTAGCGCACAGGCTCTTAACATGTCCTCCAAGATCTGATTAACTCTTTCCGTTTGCCCATCTATTTGCGGGTGGAAAGCAGTAGTAAACTCCAGTCGTGTCCCTAGAGACTCGTGTAACTGTCGCCAAAACTTCGAGGTGAATTGGGTACCTCTATCAGAGACAATCCCCTTGTGTACACCATGAAGACTTACGATCCTTGACATATAAATCTTAGCAAGTTTAGCACTCGTATAGGTGGTCTTTACGGGAATAAAGTGGGCCACCTTTGTGAAGTGGTCGACCACTACCCAGATGGAGTCATACCTAGATCGAGTCCGGGGTAGTCCGGTGATAAAATCCATGCCTACCTTGTCCCACTTCCAATCGAGCACAGGTAATGGCTGCAGCAATCCTGCTGGTTTTTGATGTTCGGCCTTGACTCTGTTGCACACGTCACACAAGGAGATGTATTCAGCAATTTCTCCTTTCAAGTTATTCCACCAGAACCTATCTTTCACATCCATGTACATCTTTGTATTACCCGGCTGAATTGAGTAGGGCGAATCGTGAGCTTCCTGAAGGATTAATTTCCTGATATTGGGATCCGGGAACGCACAAACGCTTCTCATACCAAAGTGTTCCTTGTTCATCTGTGTGAAACCCTTTTGCTTTACCCTTGCTTATATTAGCTCTTATCTCTTCCAACTCTTTGTCCCCCTTCTGGGCCTCTTTGATTTGGTCCAGAAGCGTTGGCACTATCTCCATAGTTGCTAACTATCCCTCCGGAACTATTTCCAACCTAAGATCCTTGAATTGTTCACACAAATCATTTGGAAGTTCTCCCACGGTAAGTCCATTTACATAGGCTTTCCGGCTTAAGGCATCAGCCACAACATTGGCCTTTCCAGGATGGTACTACAGGTCCAAGTCATAGTCCTTGATGAGCTCAAGCCATCTCATTTGCCTCATATTTAATTCCTTTTGAGTGAAGATGTATTTAAGGCTCTTGTGATCCGTGAACACATCACAATGTTTGCCCATTAGGTAATGTCTCCATACCTTGAGCGCGTGCACAACTGATGCTAGTTCCAAATCGTGCGTGGGGTAGTTATTCTCATGGTTCTTAAGTTGCCGAGAGGCGTAAGACACTACTTTTCCATCTTGCATCAGTACACTACCAAGTCCTTATCGAGAAGCGTCGCAATAGACTTGGAAATCCTTTTGGATATCAGGGAGACACAAAACTGGTGTTATTACTAGGCGCTTCTTTAATTCTTGAAAACTTGCTTCACATGCCTCGGTCCATTGGAACTTATTCTCTTTCTTCAACAATTCTGTCATAGGCTTTGCTATCTTGGAAAAGTTTTCAATGAACCTTCGGTAATATCCCGCAAGGCCCAGGAAACTCCTAATATCACCCACATTCTTAGGGGACTCCCATTCTGTCACGGAAGCTACCTTACTTGGGTCCACGACAACACCTTTAGCTGACACAATATGACCAAGGAATACCACTTCTTTCAACCAGAACTCACATTTGCTGAACTTGGCATACAACTTGTGTTCCCTTAACTTTTCCATAATCAGGCGCAGATGCCGCTCATGTTCCTTCTCGTCCTTGGAGTATATGAGTATGTCATCAATGAATACCACAATGAACTTATCCAAGTACTCCATGAATACCTTGTTCATCATAGTCATGAAGTATGCTGGGGAATTGGTTAAGCCAAACGACATCACGGTGTACTCATACAATCCGTATCTTGTGGTGAAGGCTGTCTTGGGTACATCCTGTTCTCGGATCTTTAACTCAAAATAACCTAATCGGAGATCATTATTAGAGAACACACTAGCTCCCTTTAATTGATCGAACAAGTCGTCGATATTGGGTAGAGGGTACTTGTTCTTGATTGTCACTTCATTCAACGACCGGTAGTCCACGACTAGTCTCTTGGTTTTATCATTTTTCTCCACGAATAAGACAGGCGCTCCCCAAGATGACGCGCTTGGTTGAATGAAGCCTTTGTCCAATTGCTCTCTAAGCTATTTCTTAAGTTCCTTCAGCTCATCCACATCCATCTTGTACGGTCTCTTTGCTATTGGTCTAGTACCAGGCATCAAGTCAATGAGAAACTCGATGTCTCGGTCAGGAGGCATCCCTGGCAATTCTTTTGGAAACACATCTGGATACTCCTTCACAATTGGCACATCCTCCAAGCTAACCCCCTTAAGAGAGTTCACCATACTTCCTTTGAGTGCGAAAGCTGACTTAAAGCGGATCCTTTTCTTATCCGGAGTCGTGAGTGCGATAGTCCTTTTGGCACAATCTATGACTCCCTCATACTCGGTCATCCATTTCATGCCCAAAATTATGTCTAAGCCTTGTCATTCTAGAATAACTAGGCTGGTGGGAAAGATGTGTGCCCCAATCCTTAGTTCTAACCCACGACATCCAGAGTTTGCCACTATTTCTCCTCCAAGAGAACTTACCCTTAGGGGAGTACTAATAGTCTCCGTAGGTATCTTGCCTCTATCCACAAATACCCTTGATATGAATGAATGCGATGCACCAGTATCAAAAAGAACAACTGCGGGGGTGGAGTTAAGCTTGAACTTACCAATCACGGATTCAGGTGCCTCATGAGCATCCTCCACGGAGACATGATTCACCGTGGCTTTGACGAATGGATTCGGCTTCTTCCCATTTCCATTACCATTGCCATGGTTGTGTCTGTTGCCGTTTCCATTACCATTCCCATTCTTTGTCTTTTCGGGGCAAGTAGTTGCATAATGCCCTGTCTTGTTACACTTGAAGCATGTCACTACATTCGGATCCTTCCCATTGCCATTTCCATTGCGGTGTTTGTGGCCATTGTGGTTATGTCCTCCATAACGATGACCATTGTGGTTGTGGGGTGGTGGTGACGAAGTGCGTTGCTTCTGATATGGGGCCAAGTTGTGCTTGTGTGAGGTGGACTTTCTCTTTCGGTTCTCTATACTCCTTTGCTTTGCTTCAACCACAACTGCCCTATCCAAAAGTTCCTGATAGTTATCAAACTTCAGAGCCACAAGCTGAATGGATATTTCATCATTAAGTCCCCTTAATAACTCCTCCTGTCTCTTGGCATCCGTGGAAACATCATCAGGTGCATAGCGTGCCAGCTTGTTAAAAAGGTCCCCATACTCGGAGACAGAGCGGTGCAATTGTTTCAAGTCGCGGAACTCACGTCTCTTAAGTGACATGACTCCCACGGCTACGTGTTGAGTACGAAAGGCCGCTTCAAACTGGTTCCAGGTGATAGCTTCAATATCGGGGTGGGTGACCATGTAATTATCCCACCATTCAGCAGTTGGTCCCTCAAGTTGGTGCGCGGCAAAGCGCACCCTGTCAACTCCAACAACTTGGACGGTGTCTAACTTCTTGTTGGTGGTGCGGAGCCAGTCATCTGCCACAATTGGCTCAGAACTACTTGAGAAAATTGGAGGGTTCAACCTCAAGAACCGAGTCAAGCGATCCTGTTGGGGCGGTGGAGGTGGTGGAGGCGGCGGGTTGTTGTTGTTGTTGTTGTTTTGCATGTTTTGAGTGAGGAGTTGGATCAGCTGATTCTGGGAGTTCAGAAGTTGTGCTATCTCTAGGGGCATGTTGTTGTTGTTGTTTCCCCGTCTCGCCATCTGTGGGGGTTTGGGAAACAAGTTAAGAAGTGGATACAAAGCCTATGGAATAAAACTCCTACCCTTATGCAAACAAGAGAAAAACATACGAGAAAGCAAGGCACACAAAGCACATAGTTTAACACACTCAACCAAGTTTAACTAAACTAAAAATAATTTTTTTTGGTACTCATTACAATCGCGAACAACGTATGACTATAGAACTAAAGGTGGTCCAACTACTCTACTCATCATCCACTTCCTCATCCTCAATGATGAAGCCTTCCTTTTCCAGCAGTGACTTGAATAACTCCATGTCCTTCGTCGTGGCTTCAAGCTTCTCCTGAAGTTCCTTCACCTCCTGTGGCTCCGGTGTAGCAGCTTTGAGCCTCTCTTGAAGTTCCTTCACCTCTTGCAGCTCCTGGGTAGCAGCTTCCAGCTTATCTTGGAGTTCCTTCTTCTTCTTCTGTAGCTTCTTGATCAAAATTTACCCCATAGTCACGGGCGTGATCTTCTCCTCCAAGCTCCTCTTGGATGCTCGCAGGTCCTTCAACATGGTGGCAAAGTTCTTGAACTCCATCTCGTTCTTTGCGAGCACGAGACTTTGCTCCCTAATCCTCTTGTTCTTATCTTGCACCCTCTTCTCTTGATTAGCGAACTTCTTGTCTTGGGCGGTGAGCTCCCCTCCTAGGGACTTGATCTTCTCTTCCGGCTCTTCGATCTTCTCGTCCTTCTCCTTGACTAGGGCACAAAGTTCGTCATTCCTCATGATCTCAAGGCAGCTCCCCTTCTGAAGGTCATTGATGTGGGACTCCAAGTCTTGATATTGGATTCTTCGACGCTTGCATGTCTTCCTTTCCTCTGGGGTTAACTCGATTGGAACTCCCTTCTCATCACGTCTTCCAAAGAGTTTGATGTAGTGGCCTTCAACCTCTTCATGGTGGCGTCCGCAAAGGCGTCCAATGAGCTCCTGCAAGCTGATGCTAAGTCCTTTCTCCTTGGAGTCACTGGTGACGTTGAGTACAATGGCCTCTGTCTTGGATTCTGACTTGCTGCGCCCCGGTTGGATGACTTCAATCGCCCAGCATCCTTCCTTGTGCATCTTTCTTAACTCACTTCCCTTGATTGACGGCATGGGTAACTGCAATGTCTTGATGATGTCCAGAAGGCATTCCCCAAAGCGCAGGCACTTGATGTCTTTGGCGGTGTCGTAGTAGAAGGCCGTCATCTTTAGGTTAGGAGAAAGAAAATTAGGTACAAGGTGATAAGGAAGAGAATTAATAGAAGAATAAAAATAACTTAGAAGAGTATGGAAAGCAAAAACACACATGGTGAAGGTGGTTTCCAATCCTAGGGGTCACGTCCTACAGGCAACTTTTCTGCTCTGATACCATCTGTTGCGACCTCGGATCGTTAAGGATCCTAAGTCCCTGTGATTAACATGCTATTCCCTGGATCAATAGCTAGCACTTCACAGTCGATGAATATCATGTAAAACACAAGTCACTATTACACGAATAACCCAGAGTATATTTATTACAACTTGCATAGCTTATAGCTAGCTCAAATAAAACAGTGGAAACTAAGTAAAACTTGAGTCCATCAACGCCTCAGGCTAATTGCGTGAAGACCCGCGATCCCTACGCACCTTTCAGTCTTCGGATTCTGCACATAAGACGTGCAGCCAACAAGTTGGGTCAATACTTTGAATGTATTGGCAAATTACATCAAGGAAAGAGTAAGTCTATCTCTACATGCAAGGCTAAGAGTAGGCTTTGGGATTCATTTGCATAAAGCCAATTTTATCAATGTAATAAGGAAAGAGGAAGAAAATTTTCCTACTTTGTAAACTTTGATAAGTATTATAGGGTCGAATGGAACACGTGGATATTACTCACCAAGTGCCCAATCAACCTAGCACTTGGATATTACGCACCAAGTTCCCAAAATCCCACCCAATGGCGATATTACTCATGCCTTGGGGTTTATAAAACGTTAAGTTTGGAAAGAGAGAGGAAGATCTTTCAGAGGCTCCATCCTTCAGATGCTCGATGTTGTTCTGTTTCCGTGAACACAGCTGATCGATCAGATTGCAATACTCTCGAGAGGTTGTGCACTTTCCGCACAATCCACGATCAAGTCCTTTTACAGACAAGACCATGGCGAAGCCTTCCCTTAGTAGCCCCTCTACCAGCTAGATCCAACCGTGCCAAGAACCTCCAAATGTTGGTACCCCGGTGAGGTTTCCCACTAAGTACTAAGCCAAGACAGAGCCCATATGTATTGTGGTTGCACGGGAAGCTTCTGAATTCTGAAACATGGCAGACTTCTTTGATTCCTGGGCGGCCATCCTCCACCAAAAATCGCACTCGTTGTCCCGACAACCATTCCGCCCAGAAGAAAACTTAGTTTTATTTTGAAGGGGGTTTTGGAGAAGAAAAGTTCGCTCGAGGGAGCTCTCATACTTAGAAAAATTTGAGTCTTTCGAACCCTCCCAATGGTACTTGATATATATAAGTATATAGCATAGCAAGCATATCTTAGAAAAACAGGATAACCTATTGGGATGGAAAATCCTAAGCATAGAGCTACTCATGGCATACTACAAAACCGCACTTGCAAAATAGTACTAAGAAAAACTAACAAAATCCTACACATGCATACTACAGAATTTTAAGAGTAAAACATGCATAGTTAAAAACTGGGACATAATATGTACAAGTGGTGTAACTTGCCTTGATCCGAGCAGAACTCTACACAACAGTACTCCTCAGCGCACTCCGAGCAATCTAACGAAACAAAACATAGATCCAATCACAAAAAGCACAAAACAATGTCACGAAGGCGAAAAGGCATGCACGCAACATGGTAATATGCAAGGATGGATTCAAATTTGACCAAGGGTTTTATTCGGGGGTGTTGTTGAGTTAGGGATGTCATAAGAATCGGTTCCCCACAGGTTTTAAGTATTTTGGATAAAACCCTAAATAAACAAGCTCAAAACTGGATCTACAACTCCGATCTACCTTGAGACAGATCTGAACACTCTAAGCATGCTATAACAATTTTCTACAGAAGGTCTCGTAGAAACAGAACCAACGCGACAAGAATCAACTAAAACGGATCTACAGATAATTTTCTAGAATTAAAATACTCTAATCTAAACTTTAAATCCTACTGCAAGATTTCTATGGTAAAACAGCAATATTATTGTAGATCTGTGTTCTACTCAAAAATATGAATCCAACGGTATATTATACGCAATTTTTGTACTAATACTCGATTTACTATTGATTTTACAAGGTTTAAAGGTTTTTTGCCTAATTAAAAGAAAATAAAAAGGCGGCGCCAACTGTGCAGTGCCAAGTGGCAGCGCGGGATTGGTCCAGGGCGGGCACGCGGCGCTGCCGCGGCGGCGACGCGGCGCTAACGCGGCGGCGGCGCGGCGCTGACGCATGCGCTGACACGTGGCGGCGCGCGATTGGTCGGTACCCCTTCGCTGGGTCAAAGCGATCTGTACCGCCGGATCGAGATCTGACAGCCGGGGACGGAGGGGCTTACCGGCGGTGACGACTTGACGTTGACGACGACAGCGACGGCGGCGGTGCGTCGGTGGCGATGGCCGGCGGCGTTCCGGCTGGCTCCCGGCTGCGCGAAGTGGACGACGACGTTCCCCTCCTCCTCGCGGTCGCCCTGGTACGGTCGGCGTCGGTTCTCCCTTCTCTGCTCGCGGTGGTGCTCCGCCGTTCTCTCTCGTCTCCGGCGAGACTCCGGCGACCAATTGCCGGCGATTCACCGCGCTATAGAGAGGGAAAATCGAGGGGGAGACAGAGGAGTTAGCGGCGGTTCCGATTTTGGGAGAAAGAGAGGGAGAAGAGCTTGGTATCGACGACGGAGACAACCTCCCGAGGCGGAGCTCCGGTGGCACGTCAGCGGCGACGTAGGTGGTGCTAGGGTTTGCAGTTTTTTGGGAAAAGAGCCGGGGCTCGATGGGGAGGCTTATAAGAGGGGGCTTGCGTACGGGGTCGGATTCGTCTCCGAATCGAACGGAAATCCATTGAGATACGTCGGCCAGGGGAGTTGGGGACGAACACGACGACGGGGATGACAAGTGGGGCTGCCTCGTCAGTGAGAGGCTGGGAGGAACGGGCTGGCGGCTGGCGCGGTTTGCAGGGCCGGCCTGCGCGTCGGCTGCGCTGTGCGTCGCTCGCTTGCGGGTGCGCGCGGTAGGTAGTTGCGGGCTAGCTTCGGCTGGCCCGCTTAGGTTAGACTTCTTTTTTTAAAATTCTTTTTATTTATTTCTGTTTCACCAAAAGTCGCATAACTTTTGTAAACGGACTCCGAATTAAATGAAATTTGTCTCTAAAATTTTGTAAAAAGAAGAGGAGTAAAAACGGGTTATAAAATAGCACTTTTGCAAGAGTTTTGGAGGTTATAAGTGGTTTTACCCTTTTAGTCTTTTATGTGACTATGGGGTTTTGGAAAAAAATACCTGATGTAGTTTTTGTTATGTGATGCCATGATGCAAGGATATGCTGCATGCTTTCTAGTAACATCTGCAATTGTAAAATTTGGGATGTTACAAAAATTTATTGATAATAATATTATTGGGGAGCTCATGAATAGGACATTTGAGCATTATTAACTTCAATCTCCCCCAAGCTTGGGCGGTACTCTCTCCATCACGAGGCCAAAAGTTATATACTTGATTCCGATCTTTATGAATCTCACTAGGAGGATAAAATTTGGAATAAAAGAGAGGTAAAATTTCCTCCCATTCAAGAGATTAGCCAATCTTTAGCAGCTTATACCATTCCTCAGCTCTGCCTTTCAATGATACAAAGAATAACTTTTTCTTAACTTGATCTGTTGTAATACCTGCACACTTGAACAATCCGCATAATTCATGTATAAAAAGCAAATGATCACCGATATGGATAGTTCCATCTCCAAAATAGTAGTTATCCATAGCACGATCAACAATTTTTGTAGGTATTTTAAAAGGATCAATTTCAGCAGGTGGTGGTTCATGTACTACCTTAGCAATGGTACTAGAATTACGAAATAAGAAACTAAGTGAATTATCCATATTGAAAATAAAGTAACAAACAGAAATAAACAATACTCACAGTAGAAGTTTCCTTTACCAGTTCCACTCTTCAATAGCACTTCACTCCCCGGTAACGGCGCCAAAAAATAGTCTTAATGACCCACAAGTATAGGGGGTGTATTGTAGTACTTTCGATAAATAAAAGTCTCGAACCCAACGAGGAGCAGAAGGCGTTGACAAGTGGTTTGGATCAGGAATTATCTGTAAATACTTAGCAAACGGATTTTTAGGTTTTTTTTTTGATAAAGCAGATAAATAAAGTGCGAGTAAATAAAAGACAATAATAATAATTGCAGCAAGTGGCCCAATCCTTTCTATAGCAAAGGACAATCCGGTTGTATTACTTAAGATGACCAAACGTTCCCGAGGACACATGGGAATATTGTCAAGTGATTTCGCTTCAGCTGATTAATCTTCTCTAGTTGGATAAGTATTGTGTGGGTGAACCTATGCTAATGTACTGACCTTACTAGGACTAATACATACTTGTGATTAAACCCCTTGCAAGCATCTGCAACTACAAGAAAGTAATTAAGATAAAAACATAACCACAGCCTTAAACTCTGAGATCCTACACTCCCTTATGCAAAGGTTTCTTAACGGGGGTTTAGGTTTCTGTCACTCTGGCAACCCCACGATTAGTAGCCAAATACACAATGCATTCCCCTAGGCCCATAAAGGTGAAGTATCATGTAGTCGACATTCACATGACACCACTAGAAGAATAGCACATCTTAAATATCAAACCATTAAATCTTTCTCAACACATTTCCACTACTAACAACATGACTTCTCCCATGTCCTCAAGAACTGAACGAACTACTCACGAGACATCATATGGATCAAGATCAGAGATGAAATAATGATAAGTAACAATCCGAACATGAAAAATAATTCAATGGTTCCACTCAATAGCATCAACTACAACAAGTAATCAACACCAGGAAAGTTTCCCCTAAAAACTATGCAAGATTCAACCCAATTTTTACAGCGGTACGGAGTGGTGGTGATGGTGCTGGTGGAGATGATGATGATCCCGATGAAGTCTAGCTTTATGACGGTGTTGATGGGGACGATCTCCCCTCTATAGGAAGGAATTTCCTCAGCAGATTTCTGCCTGCTGGAGAGCTCTTTCTCTCTCTGTAGTTTCCGCCCTGTAGAGGCGGTAGAATCTTTCTGTGGTCGCTCCCTGAACTTTAGGTTTCTGAGGGGAATATATACGTGGAAGGGTGATGCCTGAGGTGGGCCAGGGTGGCCACACCACCTGGTGGCGCGGCCTAGGGGGGTCGTGCCAGGGGGTGGTGTGTGCCCCCTGTGGCCCATCTCCACCTCCCCTTCTAGCATTCTTCATCTTCTGGAAATATAGGATTTTCCATATATTTTCTGGGATTTTAATATCTACGCGAATATTGCATCTGGACATTGCTTTTTCCATTAGAATCCTGACTCCGGTGGTTCATCCTCCAAAAGTCATCAATTATGCAAAAATAGATGAAATAACATAAGTATCATCTCTTAATATGAAATATATCAATGACAGTAAAATATGATATAAAATAGTGACGCAAAATGGACGTATCACATGCTAGCACCGTAGGATTTGCTGGTAGATGGCTGATCTGTAAAGGGCCAGATCGCGTGCCTCCTCGAGGATATCGACGCTATCTTCACAAGATTCTTTGGTTTCTTGCTCAGTGTACTGCAGCTTTCAGGGTGAGCCAAACTCGATGTCAATCGGTAGGACTACTTCTGCCCCTCATGAGGATATATACAAGGATTGCGATGATTCTGATTGTTTGAACTAGAAGGAAATATTGAGTCCTAGTTGAACATGATACTTTCATTCATAAGAACTTTATACTCCCTAAGTCTTTGTGCTATTGTATGATTAGGTACATGGGAGAAGAAGGCGTAGCACGGAGCAAGGAGCTGAATCATATGGAGCATGGCATGTTGATAAATGAAGAATGCACGAGGGAGGAGAGGGAGGAAGCGCAAGGAGCTACAAAGGAGGAGATCAACACATGGCAGGATCTCTACCGTCGCAGAGAAACTGCGCATTTTCCTGCCACGGTAGGCTGCCACGGCACAAAAACAGAGTCCTTCTCGGCCACGGCACAGAAACGGGCACAAACTCTGTCGCGGAAGAGCAGGCCTGTGTGTCTTAGGCCGAACCCATATTGGGTCGGTTTGTATCACTAGTTGTAGTCGTGTGTGTTATGGACTCTTAGCCTAGCCGCCGCACTGGTCCTTTAAGAGAGGGGGCGCCCCATCTAGATCGGTTTAGACCATGTTAAAATATTTTAGAGTTGATTCTTATTAGAACCTCTGGAATTACCCTGTGATCAAATTATCTACTACAATTGAGTGTGATCTGTTGTTCCATTGGGAATTAGTAGATTGCAAACTACCGTTCATGGTCGACGGCTATGTGCGCAAGAGCGTGGTGTTGTGAATAACCCACAGGGTTTGAGAACTATTGCATTGGCATCAGGATTCGAGCAGGAGCGTTCATAGCTACAGGCTAGTTATTTATCATCCACCATCATCATCGACAAGTGCTTGCTGAGAAGATCCGGCCACCTCATATCATCTTGGTATCAGATTTTCTCATTTACTCGGTGAGAAATCCACAATCCATCCATAGATTAGTTCGTGTTTTTAGTCCTATAAAGAAAAAGCCTTACAAACGGATTTGCCATAGCCTAGATTGCATTGCTTTCAAGTTTTAGTTGTTGATCGTCCATCTCGTAGATCCAGCCTATAGTAATCTGTAGGAGTCTAGGTTCAGTTTTGTTGTTTAGATCTAGTTATTCATACGTGTTTTCCATCAGTTGTTTCCATAGCCGCAAGCTAGATTCGATCCCAGCATAGAGTCCTGGTTGTGTACCACTTGGCCGAGTCGGATTTAAAAAATCGGTCACTGACTCTACCACGGCATAGAAACAACCTGTTTCTATGTCGCGAGTCCGTGTCTGCCACTGATCAATTTCTTATCGTGGCACGTTTTACACATGTTTTTCTACCGTGAGCCAGCTTCTGCCGCCAGTGTTCTGTCGCGACACGTTTTTTGCATGATTCTCTGCCGCAGTACAGATTGTCTGCCACGACACAAATATACAAATTGTGATATTTTGCAATTTCCAAAACTTAGCTACAGCCATTCTATTCAAAGGTGTAGGAACTTGCCCATTGAGACTAGTTTCCACTCCTCTCAACAAAACAGCTAGATTAGCTCTAGATTACAGAGGATTAATTTGCCCCTACAGGGTTTTTTCTAGGCGTATGCCCGGGATCTATCCAGTCATGGGGGAAGATTGAGCTGCCAGTCACATTCGTCACTTAAGATAATTACCACACTGAGAACATCATCTTCGATGTTGCGTACATTGCCCTGCCGTATAACAGCATTATAGGGCACCCTACCTTGGCAAAGTTCATGATGGTATCCCACCATGCCTACAACTTGCTCAATCTTCCCTCCTCGTGGGGGACCTTGACCGTGAAGGGTGATATCAGGGACGATGTGTTCTGCTCTAAACAACTGTTCAAATAGAGGACTCTTGTAGGTTTTTGGTGTTGTACATTATAATTTGTCCGTGATCATAGAGTGATACATATTAAAAAAAATATAGCAAAAGAAAAGGCAAAACAAGCAAGAATCAATACAAAAGAAAAATAGAAAGAGAAGGAGAATTGAGCAAGAGGCCTAGTGATATATTTGTGCACCGGTAGATTGAGAAATCTTGTGCCTATTTACTTTGAGCTTTGCTAGTGTATGTCCAGCATAGTGCAACTCCCTTCATAGTTGCATTGCCACGTTTATCTCCATGTGTGTGTTTCTTGGGTTTTGTACGATTAGCACTAGGACTTGTTTGCGGTGTACTTAGGATACCATACCTACAGCTCCACCATAAATAACATGTGTGCCCTGTGATCGTTCTCTATACCTTTGATATTCACTTCATCACATCCGTGCATAAGTTGTTGATTCGAATTGGTAAGCATCACTATTCACTTTGGAACGGTAAGATCTGCTTTCTTGTCAGTTTTGCGTGAGTTGTGATAGTTCCACCGCCAGATTTTGTTTTGTGCACTAATGTACTAATCATGTCTTCTAGTAGTGTTGATGTGATGCAGAAAAAGGATGCAGATGATTATCCCTTTCCATTACGCTCCTACTGCAGCAACACATTTTGAGAAGAGGATTCATGAGTGGTACCTAAGTCGGGTTTGTTCCACTTCATCACAGAAATTAGTGGTATACAAGCTACTACTACCATTGATACTTGTTCTTTCATAAATTTGGTTAGTGTTGAGGCTGTTGAAAATCTACAATTATACACACGTGCAATAACTTCGTCATTCTTGTTAGCAACTTCTAGTCATGCACTACCAATTACTCAGATCGCATGTGTTCCGCTCACCATTTATAGCCCTAAAAGATATATTTCTTGTTGTGTCATTCCTAGAGCGTTTAACTCCTGCCATATCATGTTGGGAACAAAGTGGTGTAATGCATTCCAGGTTACCTTTGGTAGTGAGTGTTCTGATCCTTCTATCTTTTGGGATGGTAAGCACACGTGGTTAGCACGTACATGTATTAGGCAATTTTAGGACATTAGGCATAAAAACCTATGTGCACCTGTAACCACCAACATAAAACCACATGTTGACCCTGTCGTAGAAGAACCGAGAGTCAGAGTTGATGGGACAGATGAGGTTTCTACTAATGTAATCATCTCTACTCCTAGTGTTGTTTCTTGTGATATCTAGGTTGCTTTTGAAGAAAGGGAGCCATCTATTTTACAACCTGTATCGCTGGATTGTGCATTGTCACCTATGGAGGATGTTCTAGTGTCTACTACATGTGAGGAGAACACTATTGATATAGGTACTGATTTGGAGCTACAGCCAACAAGCGCAACATATTGTGAGTCTATTCCTTTGTTAATGCCTCCTTGTGACTTGCCTTGCACTAATGTTACAACACCATATGACAGTTTACCAAATTCGAATTTTGATCATGTGGTACTAATAAGACATAAGGAAATATTTTCTCGAATACCACCTACTGATATTGTGTATTCCATCATGCTAAATGAACCTATGAATATGAGCTGTGCTGTGAATAAAATTTCTGGTCTGAATTCAAGCACATATTCTCCTTATTTCATCTTTAATCTAATTGGTGAATCTAGCATGGATGAAAATTTCCTTCTGGATCAGATATGCATAACTTGTGATAGAACCGCTGAACTGAAACATGTTGTTTTCAGCCATACATGTGTGTCGATGTCTTTTTGCTATGGGACATAGCTAAAATTTATGATCTCGTATGAAACTAAATTCAGATCTAGTTGATATATTGCAGCCAACACAAGTAATTTTACCTACATTGGATCATTGTAATCTTGCTAGAATAGAACCCAAGTTTTCATATCCATTGTGTTTGTCCCAAAAGTCTTTGTCTAGTTGTGCTACTGCTCTATACTTCACTTATATTTGCAAATTGTGTTGCATGTTACCTACAAGACATAATGATCATGCACATATAACTGATTCCTTTTGTGTAAGTTCATCACTTGTTTATAATAATCAGAGTAGCATAGTTGAAGCATGGTCTAAACCCATTTTGTTTTCACATCTATTGGATTGGTTTGATCTTGTTCATCACAAATTTGATCATCGATCGTCTTTGACAAAACTGAATTTAACATTGAACAATAATACTATATATCTATTTGTTTTTCACCATGAGCATGATTCTTTGTACTTCACTTATACCTGCAATTTAAGTTGCCTGATGTATACTAGACGTATTTTTCATGTGAACAACAATAATACAACATGTTATATATACATATACTCTGCGTACACGTTGTTCTTTTTGTTTCTTCCAATTTCAGCTTACCCAAAGCCGCGGTCGGCTTTTCCTGAAGAAAGGGAGGATGATGAGGATATATATAGGGATTACGATGATTCTGACTGTTTGAACTGGAAGGAAATATTGAGTCAAATCGATGATGACTATCAGGTGAATTCATTCCTAGTTGAACATGATACTTTCATTTATAAGCACTTTATACTCCCTAAGTCTTTGTGATATTGTATGATCAGGTACATGGGAGAAGAAGGCGTAACACGGAGCGAGGAGCTGAAGCATATGGAGCATGGCGTGTTGATCAATGAAGAATGCATGAGGGAGGAGAGGGAGGAAGCGCAAGGAGCTAGAAAGGAGGAGATCAAAATATGGTAGGATCTCTGCCGCGGCAAAGAAACTACGCATTTTCCTGCCACGACAGGTTGCCACTACACAAAAATAGAGTCCTTCTCTACCACAGTAGGCTACCACGACATAGAAACAAGCACAAACTCTGTCGCGGAAGAGCAGGCCTGTGTGTCTTAGGCCGAACCCATATTGCGTCGGTTTGTATCACTAGTTGTAGTCATGTGCGTTATGGACTCTTAGCCTAGCCGCCCTGGTCCTTTAAGAGAGGGGCGCCCCATCTAGATCGGTTTAGACCATGTTAAAATATTTTAGAGTTGATTCTTATTGGAACCTCTGGAATTACCCTGTGATCAAATTATCTACTACAATTGAGTGTGATATGTTGTTCCATTGGGAATTAGTAGATTGCAAACTACCGTCCGTGGTCGACGGCTACGTGCGCAAGAGCGTGGTGTTGTGAATATCCGACAGGGTTTGAGAGCTATTGCATTGGCATCAGGATTCGAGCGGGAGCGTTCATAGCTACATGCTAGTTATTTATCATCCACCATCATCATCAACAAGTGCTTGCTGAGAAGATCCGGCCACCTCATATCATCTTGGTATCAGATTTCCTCATTTACTCAGTGAGCAATCCACAATCCATCCATAGATTAGTTCATGTTTTAGTCCTATAAAGAAAAAGCCTTACAAACAGATTTTCCATAGCCTGGATTGCATTGCTTTCAAGTTTTAGTTGTTGATCGTCTATCTCGTAGATCTAGTCTATAGTAATCCGTAGGAGTCTAGGTTCAATTTTGTTGTTTAGATCTAGTTGTTCATATGTGTTTTCCATCAGTTGTTTCCACAGCCACAAGCTAGATCCGATCCAAGCATAGAGTCCTGGTTGTGTACCACTTGGCCGAGTCGAAATTAAAAAAATCGGTCACCGACTCTACCACGGCATAGAAGACATGTTTCTATGCCGCGAGTCCATGTCTGCCACTGATCAATTTCCTGTCGCGGCACGTTTTACACATGTTTTTCTACCACGAGCCAGCTTCTGCCGCCAGTGTTCTGCCGTGACACGTTTTCTGCATGATTCTCTGCCGTAGTACGGATTGTCTGCCACGACACAATTTTGACCCGTTTTTATGCCACGACACAAATATACAAATTGTGATATTTTGCAATTTCCAAAACTTAGCTACAGCCATTCTATGCAAAGGTGTAGGAACTTGCCCATTGAGACTAGTTTCCACTCCTCTCAACAAAACATCTAGATTAGCTCTAGATTACAGAGGATTAAGTTTCCCCTATAGGGTTTTTCTGGGCGTATGCCCAGGATCTATCTAGTCATGGGGAAGATTGAGCTGCTAGTCACATTCGGCACTTAAGACAATTGCCGCACTGAGAACATCATCTTCGATGTTGCGGACATTGCCCTGCTGTATAACAGCATAATAGGGCACCCTACCTTGGCAAAGTTCATGCTGGTCTCCTACCATGCCTACAACTTTCTCAATCTTCCCTCCTTGTGGGGGACCTTGACCGTGAAGGGTGATATCAGGGACGATGTGTTCTGCTCTGAACAACTATTCAAATAGAGGATTCTTGTAGGTTTTTGGCGCTGTACATTATAATTTGTCCGTGATCATAGAGTGATACATATTAAAAAAAAGAATATACCAAAAGAAAAAGCAAAACAAGCAAGAATCAATACAAAAGAAAAATAGAAAGAGAAGGAGAATTGAGCAAGAGGCCTAGTGATATATTTGTGCACCGGTAGATTGAGAAATCTTGTGCCTATTTACTTTGAGCTTTGCTAGTGTATGTCCAGCATAGTGCAACTCCCTTCATAGTTGCATTGCCACGTTTATCTCCACGTGTGTGTTTCTTGGGTTTTGTATGATTAGCACTAGGACTTGTTTGCGGTGTACTTAGGATACCATACCTACAGCTCCACCATAAATAACATGTGTGCCCTGTGATCGTTCTCTATACCTTTGATATTCACTTCATCACATCCGTGCATAAGTTGTTGATTCGAATTGGTAAGCATCACTATTCACTTTGGAACAGTAAGATCTGCTTTCTTGTCAGTTTTGAGTGAGTTGTGAGAGTTCCACTGCCTGATTTTGTTTTGTGAACTAATGTACTAATCATGTCTTCTAGTAGTGTTGATGTGATGCATAAAAAGGATGCAGATGATTATCCCTTTCCATTACGCTCCTACTTCAGCAACACATTTTGAGAAGAGGATTCATGAGTGGCACCTAAGTCGGGTTTGTTCCACTTCATCAAAGAAATTAGTGGTATACAAGCTGCTACTGTTGGAGATATGCCCAAGAGGCAATAATAAAAGTGGTTATTATTATATCTTTGTGTTTATGATGAATGTTTACATCCCATGCTATAATTGTATTATTAGGAAACACTAATACATGTGTGTTTTGTAAACATAAAAGAGTCCCTACTAAGCCTCTTGTTGAACTAGCTTGTTGATTAATTGATGATCAGGGTTTCCTGATCATGGACATTGGATGTGATTAATAACAAGGTTATATCATTAGGAGAATGATGTGATGGACACACACCCATAGTAAGCGTAGCATAAGATCAAGTCATTAAGTTCGTATTGCTATAAGCTTTCAAATGCATAGTAACCTAATCCTTCGACCATGAGGTTATGTTAATCACCATCACCGGATGGATACTTTGATGACATCAAACACCGCTTCGTAACTGGGTGGTTATAAAGGTGTCATTGGGTATTCTGAAAGTATGTGTTGAAGTGCATGAATCAAGATTGGGATTTGTCCATCCATATGACGGATAGATATGCTCTGGACCCTCTCGGTGGAATGTCATCTAGTTAGCTTGCAAGCATGTGACTAGGTCACAAGGTATGACATATCACTGAACGAGTAAAGAGTACTTATCAGTAACGAGGTAGAACTAGGTATGGAGATACCGACGATCAAACCTCGGATAAGTAGAGTATCGCGTGACAAAGGGAATTGGTTTCGTATGTTAATGGTTCTATCGATCATGAAGTCATCGTTGAGTATGTGGGAGCCGTTACGGATCTCCAGGTCCCGCTGATGGTTATTGATCGGAGATGTGTCTCCATCATGTCTACATATTTACGAACCGTAGGGTGACACACTTAAGGTTCGAAGTTGTTTTAAGTAGATATGGAATATGCATTGGAGACCGAATGTTGTTCGGAGTCTCGGATTGGATCCGGGACATTACGAGGAGCTCCGGAATTGTCCGGGGAGTAAGATTCATATAATGGGGATATTTTTCTGAGGTAGGAAATGTTCCAGAATATTTGTATGGGGATTCTAGAAGGTTTCGGAATGTTCCGGAAGGTTCTAGATGATTTCTTGGAGTTTGCTTGAAAACCAAGAAAGGATCAAGGAGTCCTTGTGGGGAAAGACAAGGAGTCGTGGGGGAGGAGGACTCCTCCCCCCCTCCCAATCCGCCGGCCAAGGGAGAGGGGAGTCCTACAAGGACTCCACCTCCCCATGGCGCCGCCCTCCTTTAAATAGAGGGGTGGAGGCGCCACCCCCTGCTCTCCTCCACTCTTGCCCTAGCCGCCTCTCTCCTCCTCCTTTCTTCTGCTCAGGCTTAGGCGAAGCCCTGCAGAATTCTCTACTCCACCACCACCACCATGTCGTCGTGCTGTTGGGATTCCGTGGAGAAGATCTACTACCTCCGCTGCTCGCTGGAACGAGGAGAGGAAGGTCTGCTTCGACTCCGCACGTGTGATCGACTGCGGAAGCGCTGCTGGAACGCGGCGCTGGAAGGATCGTCCACTCGATCTTGAGATCGGCAAGTGATTGACTACATCAACCACGAGATCCAATCTCGTAACGCTTTCGGATCTACAAGGGTTAGTACAGATCTATCTCGTTGCACATGTCTAATAGATTAGATCTTGGCTTTTATCTAGATTAGATCTGGGTTTTGTTCGTTCTTACGGTAGAAATTTTTTGTTTTCCATGCTACGAACCCATCAGTGGTATCAGAGCCGTGTCTATGCGTAGATCTGTTGCACGAGTAGAACACAATGGTTTTGTGGGCGTTGGTGCTCGTGACGTTATTTGCTTTGTGTACTTTGCATCTTGCGGTATTGTGGGATGAAGCGGCTCGGGCTAACCTTACATGCCATCGCACATGAGACTTGCTCCACGCTTGATGTGTAACTTGCTTTGCACAAGTGGCTTTGCGGGTGTCTGTCTCTCTCACCATAGTATAGATCCAATTTACGCTTTGCACTTGATAGCACTTGTATCAACGTTGTGGTTCAGTTTCGTAGGTAAGATCCGTTCTTATTCGAAAGCCCCAAACCACGTAAAACATGCAAAGAAAATTAGAGGCGTCTAACTTGGTTTTGCAGGGTTTTGTGATGTGATATGGCCATCATGTGATTGTGATTATATTTGATGTATGCAATGATCCTTGTTGTAATATGGCAACCGGCAGGAGCCTAATGGTTGTCTTTAATTCTGTTAAGACCTGCGTGTCTATTCATCTTGTAATAGCTTTATTCCAAGTAGTTGTAATAGTTGCTAGTGATGATGGACAACCATGAAACGGCGCCACTGACCTTGACGCAATGCTGGTGGTGATGGAGATCATGTCCGTGCTTTGGAGATGGAGATCAAAGGCGCAAGAAGAAAGGGCCATATCATATCACACTAATTATGAATTGCCTGTGATGTTAATCCTTTATGCATCTTGTATTGCTTAGATCGCGACGGTAGCATTATAAGATGATCCCTCTCACTAAATATCAAGTAATAAAGTGTTCACCCTTAGTTGGCACCGTTGCTAAGACTCGTCGTTTCGAAGCATCTCGTGATGATCGGGTGTGATAGATTCTATGTGTGCATACAACGGGTGCAAGCCAGATTTGCACATGCGGAAACTAAGGTTAATCTTGACGAGCCTAGCATGTACAGACATGGTCTCAAAACACGGAATACCGAAAGATAGAGCATGAGTCATATAAATGATATGATGAACATGAAGATTGTTCGTCAATGAAACTACATCTTCTCTCGTGAAGATCGGACTTGGTATAGTGGACTTGATTCGTGTAATCACTAAGACAATGTGAGGGATGTTGTTTTGAGTGGGAGTTCACCTAGTTAGTTTAAGAATTAAATTTGAACTCAATTTATCATAAACTTAGTCTAAACTACTTGCAAATTTGTTGTAGATTATGGCAACCCCCTCCATCAATTTCAATGCGTTCCTAGAGAAAGAAAAACTTAAGAACAATGGAAGCAATTTCACGGACTGGTTCCGTGGACTAAAGATCGTCCTCAGGGCTGGTCAGTTGACCTATGCGCTCGAAGCACCGCTAAGTGACCCACCTGTAGAAGATGCCACCGATGACGTAAAGAATGTTTACGCCACTCGGAAAAATCATTACTCCACAGTTCAGTGTGCCATCCTGTACGGTTTAGAAGCGTTTTGAGCACCATGACCCGTTCGAGATCATTAAGGAGCTCAGGCAGATTTTTGAGACTCGCACGGCCATGGAGAGCTATGAGGCCTCCGAAAAGTTCTTTAACTGTAAGATGGAAGAGGGTAGCTCCATTAGCGAGCACGTGCTCACCATGTCTGGGTACGCAAACAAGCTCCAAGAGTTGGGGATATCGATTCCTAATGAGTTAGGGATTCACCGTCTCCTCCAATCACTGCCACCGAGTTATAAGAACTTTGTGATGAACTACCATATGCACTGCATGAACAAGACGTTGCCTGAACTATCGTCCATGCTGAAAACTGCTGAAGTGGAGATCAAGAAGGAGCACCAAGTGTTGATGGTCAATAAGACCACCAATTTCAAGAGACAGGGCAAGCCTAAGAACAAGGGCAACTTCAAGAAGGACGGCAAGAAAGCTGTCGCACCTGCAAAGAAGCCCAAGGCTGGTCCCAAGCCTGAAACTAAATGCTTCTACTGCAAGGGTGCTGGTCACTGGAAGCGTAACTACCCCAAGTACCTGGTGGATCTGAAGAATGGCAACATCAAGAAGAAAGGTATATTTGATATATATGTTATTGATGTGTATCTTACTACTAATCGTAGTAGTGCCTGGGTATTTGATACTGGTTCGGTTGCTCATATTTGTAAGTCGAAACAGGAGCTACGGAATAAGCGAAGACTGGCGAGAGACGAGGTGACGATGCGTGTTGGAAATGGCTCCAAGGTTGATGTGATCGCCGTCGGCACGCTCCCTCTACATCTACCTTCGGGATTAGTTTTAAATTTAAATAATTGTTATTTGGTGCCTGCGTTAAGCATGAACATTATATCTGGATCTTGTTTATTGCGAGACGGTTACTCTTTTAAGTCCGAGAATAAAGGTTGTTCGATTTATATGAGTAATATATTTTATGGTAATGCACCTGAGATGAATGGTTTATTCTTACTGAATCTCGATAGTAGTGATACACATGTTCACAACATAGAACCTAAACGAACAAAATTGAATGATAATTCTACATACATGTGGCACTGTCGTCTTGGTCACATTGGAGTGAAGCGTATGAAGAAACTCCATTCTGATGGACTTCTTGAATCACTTGATTTTGAATCACTTGAAAGATGTGAAGCATGTCTAATGGGAAAAATGACTAAGACTCCATTCTCTGGAATAATGGAGCGAGCTACAGACTTATTGGAAATAATACATACCGATGTGTGCGGTCCAATGAGTGTAGCATCGCGTGGTGGATATCGTTATGTTCTCACTTTCACGGATGACTTAAGTAGATATGGGTATGTCTACTTTATGAAACATAAGTCCGAAACTTTCGAGAAGTTTAAGGAATTTCAAAGTGAAGTGGAAAATCATCATAACAAGAAGATTAAGTTTCTGCGTTCTGACCGCGGAGGTGAATATCTAAGTTATGAGTTTGGCATGCATTTAAAGAAATATGGAATACTTTCGCAGTTGACACCGCCGGGAACACCACAGCGTAATGGTGTGTCCGAACGTCGTAATCGAACTCTCTTAGATATGGTTCGGTCTATGATGTCTCTTACAGATTTACCGCTATCGTTTTGGGGCTATGCATTAGAGACAGCCGCATTCACTTTAAATAGGGCACCATCTAAATCCGTTGAAACGACACCGTACGAATTGTGGTTTGGTAAGAAACCTAAGTTGTCGTTCCTTAAAGTTTGGGGTTGCGAAGCATATGTAAAGAAGTTACAACCTGATAAGCTTGAACCCAAAGCGGAGAAATGCGTCTTCATAGGATACCCTAAAGAAAAAATTGGGTATACCTTCTATCATAGATCCGAAGGCAAAGTTTTCGTTGCCAAGAATGGATCCTTTCTTGAGAAGGAATTTCTCTCGAAGGAAGTAACTGGAAGGAAAGTAGAACTCGATGAGGTTACTGAACCTTCTCTTGGATTTGAGAGTAGCGCAGCACCGGAAGATGTTTTTGTGCCGCCTGCACCAATTCGAGAAGAAGCTAATGATGATGATCATGAAACTTCAAACGAAGTTACTGCTGAACCTCGTAGGTCAACGAGGGTTCGTACCACTCCTGATTGGTATGACTATGTATTGAACGTCATGTTGGTGGACAACGCTGACGACCCTGCGACGTATGAAGAAGCTATGGTGAGCCCAGATTCCGACAAATGGCTAGAAGCCATGAAATCCGAAATGGGATCCATGTACGAAAACCAAGTGTGGACTTTGGTGGACTTATCGGATGGCCATAAGGTTGTCGAGAACAAATGGATTTTCAAGAGAAAAACAGATGCTGATTGTAATGTTACCGTCTATAAAGCTCGACTTGTCGCGAAAGGGTTTCGACAAATTCAAGGAGTTGACTATGATGAGACATTCTCACCAGTAGCGAAGCTAAAGTCTGTGAGGATTTTGTTAGCAATTGCTGCACATTTCGATTATGAGATTTGGCAGATGGATGTCAAAACGGCGTTCCTTAATGGTGACATTGAGGAAGAGTTGTATATGGTACAACCCAAGGGTTTTGTCGATCCTAGTGATGCTGACAAGGTATGCAAACTTCAGCGCTCCATTTATGGACTGAAGCAAGCATCCCGGAGTTGGAATCAACGTTTTGATAAAGTAATCAAAAACTTTGGATTTATACAAACTTATGGAGAAGCTTGTATTTACAAGAAAGTGAGTGGGAGCTCTGTAGCATTCCTAGTACTATATGTAGATGACATATTGTTGATTGGGAATGATATAGAACTTCTTAATAGTGTCAAAGCCTATTTGAATAATAGTTTTTCAATGAAGGATCTTGGCGAAGCGGCATATATTCTAGGAATCAAGATTTATAGAGATAGATCAAGACGCCTAATAGCGCTTTCACAAAGTACATACTTAGACAAAGTTCTAAAGAAGTTTAGAATGGAAGATAGCAAGAAAGGGTTCGTGCCCATGTTGTCAGGTAAGACCTTGACTAAGACTCAAAGTCCAGCTACGGCACAAGATAGAGAGAAAATGAATAATATTCCCTATGCCTCGGCCATAGGTTCTATCATGTATGCCATGCTGTGTATAAGACCGGATATAGCACATGCTGTTAGTTTGACTAGCAGATATCAAAGTGATCCTGGAGTGGAACACTGGACAGCGGTCAAGAATATCCTGAAATACCTAAAGAGGATTAAGGATATGGTTCTTTCTTATGGAGGTGATGAACAGCTTGTTGTAAACGGTTACACCGATGCTAGTTGGAACACCGATCCGGATGACTCGAAGTCACAGTCGGGATACGTATTTATTTTGAATGGTGCTGCAGTGAGCTGGAGGAGTGCCAAGCAAAGCATTGTTGCAAAATCTTCAACTGAATCGGAATACATAGCTGCTTCGGAGGCTGCACAAGAAGCCATATGGATGAAGGAATTCATTACTGAACTTGGCGTGGTTCCCAGTGCGTTGGACCCGATGGCCATCTACTGTGACAACACAGGTGCCATAGCTAATGCGCAGGAGCCAAGGTCACATAGCAAGCTGAAGCACATCAAGCTACGTTTCCACGCTATTCGCGAGTATGTCCGAGATGGTGACATAAAGATTTGCAAAGTACACACTAATCTGAATGTGGCAGATCCGTTGACTAAACCTCTCCTTAGAGCAAAGCATGACCAGCACCAGAACGCCATGGGTGTTAGGTATATTACCATGTAATCTAGATTATTGACTCTAGTGCAAGTGGGAGACTGTTGGAGATATGCCCAAGAGGCAATAATAAAAGTGGTTATTATTATATCTTTGTGTTTATGATGAATGTTTACATCCCATGCTATAATTGTATTATTAGGAAACACTAATACACATGTGTTTTGTAAACATAAAAGAGTCCCTAGTAAGCCTCGTGTTGAACTAGCTTGTTGATTAATTGATGATCATGGTTTCCTGATCATGGACATTGGATGTGATTACTAACAAGGTTATATCATTAGGAGAATGATGTGATGGACACACACCCATAGTAAGCGTAGCATAAGATCAAGTCATTAAGTTCGTATTGCTATAAGCTTTCAAATGCATAGTAACCTAATCCTTCGACCATGAGGTTATGTTAATCACCATCACCGGATGGATACTTTGATGACATCAAACACCGCTTCGTAACTGGGTGGTTATAAAGGTGTCATTGGGTATTCTGAAAGTATGTGTTGAAGTGCATGAATCAAGATTGGGATTTGTCCATCCATATGACGGATAGATATGCTCTGGACCCTCTCGGTGGAATGTCATCTAGTTACCTTGCAAGCATGTGACTAGGTCACAAGGGATGACATATCACGGAACGAGTAAAGAGTACTTATCAGTAACGAGGTAGAACTAGGTATGGAGATACCGATGATCAAACCTCGGATAAGTAGAGTATCGCGTGACAAAGGGAATTGGTTTCGTATGTTAATGGTTCTATCGATCATGAAGTCATCGTTGAGTATGTGGGAGCCGTTACGGATCTCTAGGTCCCGCTGATGGTTATTGATCGGAGATGTGTCTCCATCATGTCTACATATTTACGAACCATAGGGTGACACACTTAAGGTTCGAAGTTGTTTTAAGTAGATATGGAATATGCGTTGGAAACCGAATGTTGTTCGGAGTCTCGGATTGGATCCGGGACATTGCGAGGAGCTCCGGAATTGTCCGGGGAGTAAGATTCATATAATGGGGATATTTTTCTGAGGTAGGAAATGTTCCAGAGTATTTGTATGGGGATTCTAGAAGGTTTCGGAATGTTCCGAAAGGTTCTAGATGATTTCTTGGAGTTTGCTTGAAAACCAAGAAAGGATCAAGGAGTCCTTGTGGGGAAAGACAAGGAGTCGTGGGGGAGGAGGACTCCTCCCCCCCTCCCAATCCGCCGGCCAAGGGAGAGGGGAGTCCTACAAGGACTCCACCTCCCCATGGCGCCTCCCTCCTTTAAATAGAGGGGTGGAGGCACCACCCCCTGCTCTCCTCCACTCTTGCCCTAGCCGCCTCTCTCCTCCTCCTTTCTTATGCTCAGGCTTAGACGAAGCCCTGTAGAATTCTCTACTCCACCACCACCACCACGCCGTCGTGCTGCTGGGATTCCGTGGAGAAGATCTACTACCTCCGCTGCTCGCTGGAATGAGGAGAGGAAGGTCTGCTTCGACTCCGCACGTGTGACCGACTGCGGAAGCGCTGCCGGAACGCGGCGCCGGAAGGATCGTCCACTCGATCTTGAGATCGGCAAGTGATCGACTACATCAACCACGAGATCCAATCTCGTAACGCTTTCGGATCTACAAGGGTTAGTACAGATCTATCTCGTTGCACATGTCTAATAGATTAGATCTTGGCTTTTATCTAGATTAGATCTGGGTTTTGTTCGTTCTTGCGGTAGAATTTTTTTGTTTTCCATGCTACGAACCCATCAGCTACTACCATTGATACTTGTTCTTTCATAAATTTGGTTAGTGTTGAGGTTATTGAAAATCTACAATTATACACACGTGCAATAACTTCGTCAGTCATGTTAGCAACTTCTAGTCATGCACTACCAATTACTCAGATCGCATGTGTTCCGCTCACCATTTATGGCCCTAAAAGATATATTTCTTGTTGTGTCGTTCCTAGAGCGTTTAACTCCTGCCATATCATGTTGGGAACAAAGTGGTGTAATGCATTCCAGGTTACCTTTGGTAGTGAGTGTTCTGATCCTTCTATCTTTTTGAATGGTAAGCACACGTGGTTAGCATGTACATGTATTAGGCAATTTCAGGACATTAGGCATCAAAACCTATGTGCACCTGTAACCACCAACATAAACCACATGTTGACCCTGTCGTAGAAGAACCGAGAGTCAGAGTTGACGGGACATATGAGGTTTCTACTAATGTAATCATCTCTACTCCTAGTGTTGTTTCTTGTGATATCCAGGTTGCTTTTGAAGAAAGGGAGCCATCTATTACAACCTGTATCGCCAGATTGTGCATTGTCACCTATGGAGGATGTTCTAGTGCCTACTACATGTGAGGAGAACACTATTGATATAGGTACTGATTTGGAGCTACAGCCAACAAGCGCAACATATTGTGATTCTATTCCTTTGTTAATGCCTCCTTGTGACTTGCCTTGCACTAATGTTACAACACCATATGATAGTTTACCAAATTCGAATTTTGATCATGTGGTACTAATAATACATAAGGAAATACTTGCTCGAATACCACCTGCTGATATTGTGTATTCCATCATGCTAAATGAACCTATGAATATGAGTTGTGCTGTGGATAAAATTTCTGAAATTTCATGTCTGAATTCAAGCACATATTCTCCTTATTTCATCTTTAATCTAATTGGTGAATATAGCATGGATGAAAATTTCCTTGTGGATCACATATGCATAACTTGTGATAGAACCGCCGAACTGAAACATGTTGTTTTCAGCCATACATGTGTGTCGATGTCTTTTTGCTATGGGACATATGCTAAAATTTGTGATCGTATGAAACTAAATTCAGATCTAGTTGATATATTGCAGCCAACACAAGTAATTTTACCTACGTTGGATCATTGTAATCTTGCTAGAATAGAACCCAAGTTTTCATATCCATTGTGTTTGTCCCAAAAGTCTTTGTCTAGTTGTGCTACTGCTCTATACTTCACTTATATTTGCAAATTGTGTTGCATGTTACCTACAAGACATAATGATCATGCACATATAACTGATTCCTTTTGTGTAAGTTCATCACTTTTTTATAATAATCAGAGTAGCATAGTTGAAGCATGGTCTAAACCCATTTTGTTTTCACATCTATTGGATTGGTTTGATCTTGTTCATCACAAATTTGATCATCGATCGTCTTTGAGAAAACTGAATTTAACATTTAACAACAATACTTTATATCTATTTGTTTTTCACCATGAGCATGAGTCTTTGTACTTCACTTATACCTGCAATTTAAGTTGCTTGATGTATACTAGACGTATTTTTCATGTGAACAACAATAATACAACATGTTATATATACATATACTCTGCGTACATGTTGTTCTTTTTGTTTCTTCCAATTTCAGCTTACCCAAAGCCGCGGACGGCTTTTCCTGAAGAAAGGGAGGATGATGAGGATATATATAGGGATTACGATGATTCTGACTGTTTGAACTGGAAGGAAATATTGAGTCAAATCGATGATGACTATCAGGTGAATTCATTCCTAGTTGAACATGGTACTTTCATTTATAGAACTTTATACTCCCTAAGTCTTTGTGATATTGTATGATCAGGTACATGGGAGAAGAAGGCGTAACACGGAGCGAGGAGCTGAAGCATATGGAGCATGGCGTGTTGATCAATGTAGAATGCACGAGGGAGGAGAGGGAGGAAGCGCAAGGAGATACAAAGGAGGAGATCAACATATGGTAGGATCTCTGCCGCGGCAAAGAAAACTGCGCATTTTCCTACCATGACAGGTTGCCACTGTACAAAAACAGAGTCCTTCTCTGCCACGGTAGGCTACCACGACATAGAAATGGGCACAAACTCTACCGCGGCAGAGCAGGCCTGTGTGTCTTAGGCCGAACCCATCGTCGGTTTGTATCACTAGTTGTAGTCGTGTGCATTATGGACTCTTAGCCTAGCCGCCGCCCTGGTCCTTTAAGAGAGGGGGCGCCCCATCTAGATCGGTTTAGACCATGTTAAAATATTTTAGAGTTGATTCTTATTGGAACCTCTAGAATTACCCTGTGATCGAATTATCTACTGCAATTGAGTGTGATCTGTTGTTCCATTAGGAATTAGTAGATTGCAAACTACCGTTCATGGTCGATGGCTACGTGCGCAAGAGCGTGGTGTTGTGAATATCCCACAGGGTTCGAGAGCTGTTGCATTGGCATCAGGGTTCGAGCGGGAGAGTTCATAGCTACAGGCTAGTTATCTATCATCCACCATCATCATCGACAAGTGCTTGTTGAGAAGATCGGGCCACCCATTATCAGCCCCGTAGAGGGGGAAGAAAGGAGTGTAGCCGGTTGAATATTTGGGCATGGTGCGCAGGCTCCACAGCACAACCAACAACTCATCTATCCAGCATCCAGGTGATCTCATGAGTGGCTCAATCAGCCAGGGCTTGATGTTGGCTAGAACTAAGTCGTTCTCTCTTTCAATTTGCTTGTTTGACTGGGGGTGGGTGAAGGACGCTAGGTCCAGACAGATGCCCTTGTCTCTATAGTACCGCATGAAGGCCCCCTTGGAGAAATTCGTGCCATTGTCAGTGATGATTCTATGGGGGTAGCCATATCGCGTGATGATGTCCTTGAAGATTTTGACCACTTTGGGTCCATCCAGCTTCTTGATGGGCTTCGCCTCGATCTGCTTTGTGAACTTGTCTACCGCCACCAAGAGATGTGTCATGCCAAATCGCGTAGTCTTGAAGGGGCCGACTATATCGACCACCATACGGGGAATGGCCAAGTGATGGGGATTGTCTTGAGTACTGCAGATGGTGTGTGATTTTGCTAACTGAAGAGCTGGCAGCCATTTCATGCCCGCACCATCTGTTCTGTATCGTCTAGTGCATTCAGCCAGTAGAATCTGTGGCGCAACACCTTGGCCACTATGGCCCTTGATGAAGCGTTGTGGCCACATTATCCTTGGTGGATATCCATGAGTAGTCGAATGCCTTCCTCTTGATCTATGTAGTGCTGATAAATGTCGCCCATGCTGCCCTTGTACATCTCATTGTTTATGATGGTGTATGTGTGTGCCCAGCACATGATCTGCCTTGCCGCCACTTCTTCATCCGCGAGTTTGCCTCTGGCGATGTAGTTGATGAAGGTCTTGGCCCATTATGGGGTCTCCCAGATGGCGAACACGGTCTGGATGACCAGCTTTACTTCTTCTTCTTTGGCAGGGTCGGGCTCATCGGGAGGTCTACCGGGTGGAAAGGAGGAGCCAGCATCCCCCGGGACCTTCTTGGCGACCTCTGGGTCCTTGGAGCCAGCAGCCCTCGGGTCCTCTTCCAGAATGACTGACTCAGATTCTGGAGATGGTTGGATGGAGGGCTTACGCAAGTGCTGTAGGGAAACGCTAGGCGGACTTGCTTATCTTCTTGAGCCAACTCACGCGAGCACGTCGGCAGCTTCATTGTTGGCCCAAGGAACATGATAGAATTCACATCCCTCAAAACAAGCACACATCTAGTGGACAAAGAATCGGTACAAGGCCACATTTGCGTCCTTGGCATACCAGCCGCGTGAGACTTGCTATACCACCAGATCCGAATCATCGAAGTAGAGGATCCGGCATATGCCGATTTATTTTGCCAATTGGAGTCCATGAATAAGTGCTTCGTATCCAGCGACGTTGTTGGTGCGCGGAAGTGGATTTGCAACATGTACTCTAGTCGGTCTCCCTTTGGAGAGGTGGTGACGATTCTAGCTCCCAAGCCCCCGCGCATCTTGGAGCCATCAAAGTGTAACTTCCAGTGTGTGGAGTCGGGAGCCGGTGGCATGTACTGGGTTTTCGCCCACTCAGCTAGAAAGTCAGCCAGGGCCTGGGACTTGATCGTCGTTCTTGGCTCGTACTAGATGCGGTGGGCGGCAAGCTCGATGGCCCATTTTGCCACCCGGCCAGTGGCGTACTTGTTGTCGATGATCTCCGAGAGTGGGGTCATGGCCACCACCTAGATGTAATGCTCTTGGAAGTAATGCTTCAGTTTCTTGGTGGCCATGTACATGCCATACATTAGCTTCAAGTAGTGGGGGTAGTTCTGCTTCGAGAGCAAGAGCACTTCGCTCAGATGGTACACTAGGCACTGGACCAGACGCGCCTTCCCCTCTTCTAGCCTCTCCACCACGAGCATGGTGCTAAAGACCTAGTTGGTGGCCGTGATGTACATCAGCATTGGCTCCTTCATAGACGGGGCCGCTAGGATGGGTGGGGAGGTGAGCATGCTCTTGAGGTCGTGGAAGGCCACGACCGCATGAGCTGACCACACTGGTCAGTTTTCTTCATGACATGGTATAGTGGGAGTGCTTTCCCGCCCAGCCGACTGAAGAACTAGCTCAGAGAGGCTAGGGATCCGGTCAACTTCTGCATGCCATGTAGGTTTTGTGGCGGCTGCATGTGCTCGATTGCGCCTATCTTCTCCGGGTTGGCCTCGATCCTCGTTCTGAGACAAGGAAACCGAGGATTAGCTAACCGGCTAGGACACCGAAGACGCATTTCTCTAGGTTCAGCTTCATATGGAACCGATGAGGGTTCGCGAATGTTTCCTTTAGGTCCCCGAGGAGCGTGCCTTGCCCCTTTGTCTTCACTACCACATTATCAATCTAAGTGTGTACGTTTCTCCCAATTTGTGTCTGTGGGCATTTCTGCATGCAGCACTGGTAGGCTGCACTTGCATTTGTAGATCGAATGGCATGGTGGTATAACAATAAGCCCCATATGGGGTAATAAAGGTCGTTTTTATTTGATCCACGAGATTCAACTTAATCTGGTGGTAGCCTAAATAGAAATCTAGAAAGGATAACATATGTCGCAGCCGACAATGGAGTTGATCACTTGATCTATCCGGGGTTGGGCGAAGGAATCTTTGGGCAGGTCTTGTTCAAGATGGTGTAGTCCACACACATGCGCCATGTCTTGTTTCTCTTCAGTACTAGCACCAGGTTCGCCAACCATTCCGGGTGGTATACTTCCATGATGAACCCGGCTGCAAGGAGTTAGTGATCTCCTTACTAGTTGCCTTCCTTTTCTCTTCCATGAAGCGGCGAAGCGACCGCTTCACTGTCTTTGCATCCAGCCGCACATGAAGAGAGTGCTCGGCGAGGTCCCTCGAAACACCTGGCATGTCCTTTGGGGACCATGCAAAGATATCTCGATTCTCATGAAGGAAGTCGATGAGCGTGCTTTACTATTTGCTGTCGAGGCCGGACCCGACCAGGACGAACTTGTCCAGCTCGGCCTCATCAAGCAAAATCTTCTTGGTGCCCTTAGCCGGCTTGAACCGCGCCTCCCTGACTAGCTGGGGGCCGCTAGCTGGCATATCTTCTTCAACCAATGCCACATTATGCATGATGATGCGCTTCTCTTCTTCGATGGCCATTGCCTCAGCTATCTTGGATCCGGCAGAGGCGCACTCCACGGACCGCTTGTAGCAGCCGGCAAAAGTGATCACTGCCTTTGGGCCAGGAAGCTTCATCTTGTGGTATGCATAGTGCGGCACCACCATGAACTTGGTTAGCGATGGGCACCCGAGGAGAGGATGGTAGGCACTAGTGAGGTTGACCACCTCGAATCAGATGGCCTCACAGCGGAAATTGCTTTCTGTGTCGAAGATGACATCCAACCGGATCTTGCCGATTGGAGCATGCGAGGTGCCTGACACGATGTCGTGGAAGGTTGGAGCTAGGACTCGGTGATGTCGAGCCGGTCCATGGAGCTGCAGTAGAGGAGGTTGATATTGTTGCCGCCGTCTATGAGGACGCATGAGAAATGGCAGGATTGCTTCTAGGAGACAATGGGGCAGAGTACCATCGGGTAGGTTCCCGGGTGCGGTAGCATAGCCGGGTGGTCTTCCCTGCTCCAGGTGATTTCCTTCTCCGAACAGTTCAGGTATGAGGGACAATGGCATTCACCTCCACCTCATGGCGCCTCTTGTTGTGCTTGGTCCCCGGCACAGTGGTGAAAATGTGGTAGTTGCCCACTGATGAATCCAAAATTGACGCATATTTACCTTCTGTTTTTGCATAAGTAGAATAGGGTTTTTAGTATTTTACTGCGTTTATACGCACCTTTTGTCCTTGTTTCAATAGGATCTTGAATTACTAAGTGTCTTATGAACATATCAATTGAGACTATCGTATTATATTGTAATATGATATTTTTTAAGTGATAAAAGTCATTTAATTGATTTATGTTCGCACCTGAGAGAATAGCAAATGTGAAGGAAGGCTATTGGAGTGTTAACGACCAGTGGTACGGGTAGAGTCTGCCCGTACTACGCGACAGCGCGACCGCCTCGTCAAATAGTTTCTCTTGGTGAAGATGGATCACAGATCCGACATTCATAGCAACTTTGAGCCACGAAAAACCAAACCAGAAAAGAAACTGAAGGAGAAACTTGGAGAAGGGAAAATCATTGCTGCTTCATGGATCATTGGAGGACATCGCATCATCCCCTTCATCATCAATCTCTGCATCACCATCACTACTACTACCCCCATCTTTCATTCATTAGATCTTGTTGTAATTTCAGATTCAATTGTGGTTTCCACTAGATTTATCCCCGTACTTTTACCCATCCATTTGTTATGATGATGTCATTGATTGCTTCCATGTGTGAGTAGTTTCCCTCGTTCTTGGAGAGATGGAGAAACCCTAGCACTATTATGCATTGAAATGAAGATGATATTTACTTGTGTCCATTTACTTATTGGTCTATGATGTTTGTATGATGTGTGTTTGATATATCTCTTTAGATGGTATGTATAGTCGGCCACATATCATTTGCCTTCAGGTCTAAAGAAGAGGGTGAAATCCTTTGGATGTGTTTGGAAGTGTGCCCAGAACTATTGTGACTACTAGATTTAGTGGTACGCCTTGGCGCACGATCCCGTTGAACTCGCGATAATTTACCTTTTGTATAATGGCAACAAAACAAGGCATGAGAAGGAAGATTTTAGAGATAACATTAGTAAACGACAATTCAAAAATTCAAATAAAATATAAGAAATAATATCATACTTTATCATAATTTAAACAACACTTGGGAAGTACATATATTGAGTTGTTTAGATTTATACTAAGGACAATACCAAAATTTTATACGTGATCCACATGAAGGTATTTAAGCAAATCTAAGATCAAATCTAAAATAGGACATGTAATATGATATTTGCTATAATCAATAAGACATCTGATTAAATGAACATCCATATTAGTGGGTAGTAGCAACATCAAAAGACCATTGAAGATCCAAGAGTAGCGGAGAAACGCAATGTAAAAACAAAGGCAATTGAATTCACATCATTGGTACATGATGCCAGGAGTGATCCTCTTCTTAAGGTCCTTTATTTTCACCATTCATATTTTGGAATCACAAAGAAGAGTATATCTAGTGGTTACAATGGTAAACTAAACCAGAGGAAACCACAAGAAGGCTCATTGATGAATCTGGAAAAAAATCAATAGTATAGTAGGATAAATGTTGTAGAGATAAAATGACATCAAAATATCAAATAAGCAGGAGTGCAAAATACAGAAAAATATATTACACATAACACTGTTAATATAGATTAGAGAAAAACACATTGCCCATTGATCAACAAAGATTGCATACATGATAGCTAACCATAATTACAAAAGCATGGCATACATGCTTGTTTAACTAATGTGATAAATCTCACATCATCTTTTATAATCCAATCACACTAAGGATGGAAATAACTTAGGTAGAAAAATAACGATCCCCTTTTCCCTTAGAAAAATACAAACATGAGTATGATCAATCTAAGTCATAAGCTTTCATTTTGTGTTCAAAGGGAAATATATTACATGTATAAGGCTGAGCGGTGGTAGTCACTGGCGCACCATAAGGCGCTAGAAAACATATTTCATAGAGTGCACAAGGTCCATGGTGGTATCGGGCCAGATGTGGCAGATCAGCTAGCTCACGTGATCAGGGGACATTATCTCAAGTTAATGGAACCGTCGCCGGGAACAGAGGAAGTGAAGGCCTACATAGACAAAGTGCATGAATTCCTTGAGTATTTCACCTACATAGACAAAGCGCGTGACTGTGTTGAGTATTTATTTTGTGAACCATCTCTTCACTAGGTAATTATATACAACCAGTATCTACAACGGAAAAAATAACTGAATATTGATAAAAGATAATTACTCAGGCATATTAATATTGAAATGATACCAATTACACCAGGCCTATGTAACAACATAATGTCAAGAGTTAGTTTAGACATCAAGTATGCACTTAGATAAATGTTAGCATTCAACTACTGAATAATATGAGTAATTTAGTCATCAGTCCAAATCGAAAAAGTTGAATTAAACTCTTACATACCTGATGCTTGCACAAATCATCCAATAGAGATACTCATGACTCCTTGTGTGAAAATGTTTCCGTTCCATCTTGCATAATAGTAATAATAACTTACAAAAATTGCTGATAACAGGAGAAAATATTTATTATTAACTCAAGGGAGGGCCTGCACGTAGAAGAACACGCTAATTTTGCTAATTTTGCAAGCAGATACAATTCAAGATGAAAAATTGTTGTGTTTCTTAAGATCCCATGTAGAATCCTCTAGAAGTATTTCTAAGATAACTAAACCTTCCAAAGTTTTAGATTATACTAGCAAAAGTGTCCGTGCGTTGCATCGGAAGAAGAAAATTCACTTATTATTATATTTTTAGGCTATGGCGAGATGTGACTTAAATTGAACTAAATATAATTTACTAATTTTGCAAGACATTCTTTATTTTCATGCCAATGCGAGCTAATCATGTCTTGTTTGCCATTATTGTGCATCAAGATGAGATCCAAAATAAGTGTATTTAATTATCAGGATGCAATTTTCAACATTCATCGTGGCAGTAGTGTGCCTTTAACAACCAATACAGTTGTCGAATATTTAGGTAAGATAGAATAGAACAATATTTCGGGGTAAATATCCGTGCTTCGACCAAAGAGGGGGTAAATTTTTAATCTATAGATGGAAGCCCGACCTGAGAAGCACCTGACTACTTCTACACAACATAACACCATCAGTCATTTTACATGTACACTGAAAAAATGAATCGGTAGTTTCTCTAATTAGCACAATGGATAAATAATATACATGTGGACCATGGTAGCCAAATTGATGCCATGCTTCCTTTCGATAAAAGGATGATGTCATGCTTGCTCTATAGTTTATATAGATGATCAAAATTTAAATGCTACTACTATCTGAAGGAAGAACCGGAACTGAGACCAACCAAAAGAAGTGTGTAAGAAACCTTTCTCTTTGTTTCAGACAGTGTGGCCATGAGCAGATAACCAAGCAGAACCCTGTCGTGATAGCTGAGAAGATCAACAAGATCTGATTGATGGTTACACAGCCACACGGGGTTCATTTGCTTCCTATTCGATGGTAGTACCGGACCGGAGTCGTCAAGTTTAATTCAGTCAACAGGATTCCTTCAGGTCTGGGCTCTTTGCCTTCAAAGGAATGAATATGTCCATTGGTTTCCTTCAGCGCCTTCGGCCGTGCCTTTTTACCGGTCGCCGCCGCTAGAGCCTGTTCGTCGAAGTCCACAACACAGCCTGCACAGGCACAGAAATTGAGGATTGAAGATGAGAACGAGTTGAGCATTTCTTCACTATAGTTTCATGGCAGATCGCAAACATGAAAAAAGAAATGAATCAAGATGGAAAAACAGAAGAAAATCGGATCGGGATGCTGAGCATATATCAGATCGAGATGAGGAGACGTGCGGTGGTGGCAGGTTGGAGGAAGCAGAGCTGGATCTCGCGAGGATTGGGGTGGCAGTCATGCTCACGACTTCATGCGTGCACACATGCTTCATGCCGCTGTAAGCGCCCGTGGATCAATGCAACAACATGTTGGTCATAGCGAGCACCATGTATGTCCACCTCTGCTAGGCAGGACCAGGTACACGGATTGGGATCTACAACTCTGGCTCGACATTGGGAATCCTACCTCGCTCACAGGCGCGAAGGACCAGGTAAAGTCAGATTGGGCTCTGCAGCTCCATCTCGACGTCGGTGAATCTGACCTCGCGGGCGCGGATGAGCAGGTCCATCTCCACGCAGATTGGGGGCGTCTCAGGTGGCCAGGGAAAGGGACTCACCGGCGTAACGAGAGGCCGGGGGTAGGAGGATACGGCTGCCCCAGTGGTGCAGGACCGGTCCAGGGAGACGGCGGTGAAGCTAGGGGTTGTCCAAGGCGCTGCGCAATGGAGGAGGATGGACGGGGCACGGTGGATGAATCGGGAGCAACAGCGGGCGTCACGGGGGCTAAGGAGCTGGGCGTCAGCGAGCCGGACCTAGCCGCCCGGTGGGGAGAGATTGGAAGATACCGATTCGACTTTGTAATGGCCGTGGTGGGTAATTACTACGAACATTAGGGGCAAAAAGGTCATTTTCTTCGGACGAATGACAGAAACAGTCCGTACTTTATTATCTCTACTACTGCTACTATCTCTTCTCTTCTCTATCTACTATTACGTAGTGGTACATTTGTCACCACCAAAAATTCCCGTATGCTTGGTTTTTACGATTTTGCCCCTAGCAGTTCGCAGGTATTACAGGGGTTGCCACCGCTAAGTGAAAGAAAACAAATCCCCAAAACTCCTCCTCCCCGATGGTCAACTACTCCCACTCGCCGCGACCCGCCCCCAAAATCGCGCCACCCGATCTTCCACTGCGAGGTCAGGGTCGAGGGTGGCTGACGGCTTGGCGCCGCTGCAGGGAGAGGGGGTCGACGACGAGCCCAAGGCGCGGCAGACGACTTGCTCCGAGCGACCCCTGTCCCGCACGCCACCATCTCCCCATCGGGATCGACCCCATCAGCCCACCTACCGCACGCGCGCCAAGCCGCAACCTCGTCGCCGCCACCGCCAGCGAGCACCTCCGCTGCGCTGGCCTCCAGCAGCCGCCGCCGGTTCCCTCATCCTCGAGCCGTCGCCTCCCTCTCTGCGAGGTGCCGCCTCCCTGGACGCTCCCCGCTGCCGTCGGTTCTGCCCCGTCTCCGTGCGCGACCGCCGCCGCGGGCGCACCTCCTCTGCGCCTTCCCGAGCTCCCCTCCCTTCTCCGGAGATCCTCTGCCACCGTCTCACCGTCCATGCTCCCCCTGCAGAGCAGCGCCTGACCACGCGTCCTCATCGCCTCGCGCGCCTCCCTCTGTCTCTGGCAGCAGGTCGCCGTCGGTCTCCTCCCTGTAGCCTCCCTGCTTCGCCTTCGGCTCCTCTCCGCAGAGAGCTCTACAGCGCTGCACCGGGCGTGCGCCAAGCTCGGGGAGAGGCAGCGGTGCCAGTTGTTGTGCCTGGCTGCGTCGGGGTCGTCGTCGAGCTGGTGCTGCTCGTCGGAGAGGTTGTGACTTGCGATATTCCCGCACGCGTGTGCGTCACTGCATACAGGTTGCCTTCCTCCCGTGGCTGGCCAATCATCTTGTTCTAGCTTTGCCGTGTGTAATCCTAGCTCGATATGTGTGTGGATGAGTGGATCTGTTGCGCTACAACGTCAATGGAATTGAGTTGGTTTTGTGTCCTTACTAGTAAGTCTGCACGTGCGATGCACCTTTCATGATCTATAATAAAACACCCATTTTTAATTTTATTTCTCTTTTAGCGAGTTTTTTTATCAAGCCACACATAATCTACAATAAAACATCTATTTGATAATATTATTTCTCTTTTAGCTAGTTTATTTATCCAACCACACATAAAATGTGTCTCAAGCCCTGTGATGCAAGCACGCATGTAATGCATGTAACACACGATCCACACTTAAAAAATAACGAATCAACATTATCTATAGTTTATTTTTCCAAGTCTTGATTTATATTATCATCATTCAATTCCGGTCCACTTAAATGACAAGTTTTCTTCTAAAACTAGATTATGTAGGCACGCGTTGCCGCGTCCGTCGATTGGGATAATTTATTATCAAGAAGCAGTGAAAATATATTTATATTTTACCACGTTTTGAAGTGTTGACCAAGTGCAGTAAGGGCCGTGAACTATATTTCCATGCAAATTTGCTGCTTAGTTTGTTAAACGTTGTGTTGCTCATAGTAAAAGGAGAGAAGCTAGATATTCGATACAGCCACCAACTTGGATTTAGGTAAATTAATTACGCCTGGAGTGTAACATGAGGCATCAGACACGTCGGAATGCCATATCTTGTTCACTGTGTGATGAGGGATACTTTACACGCATAGGACAGTTTGATTTATCACGTTTCGTTGGTCTGATGCTTTGCTTTGACATGAGGACGTGCATGATCTTGCTTGTTATTCTCGATACAGTCGTCTGTGATTTCTCTGAACTGTAATGCAATGGAAGATACTATTACCTGCAACAAAGAAAGTGATGGTCTCTAGATTAGGGTTTCATCTGCAGTAATAATTGGAATATATAAGAAAGGCATAGAAGGATGGGCGGATACATGAGTACTTGCCTACTTGGGTAGAGGTCTAGTGCCTTCAAGTAGTATTAATTAGGTAATTGTCGCATTGTGGAATGCAAATGGTGTATATAAATAGAGGATTGGTATGTGAGAAGGCCGGCTAATGATAGAGTGATTGTTGGTGTGTAGGTGAAATTTAAGATATTTATAGGATGACAATTAGAACATTTGAGCTGGAAACTGTAACTGAAGAAGCAAATTACTCTTTGTTTTACCTCTTCTTGATTTCTGTTCTTATTAGTTCTTATCCAATGCATGAGGGGAAATGGGTTTTGAACCACACATGTACCTGCACGGAAACACTTGAAATAAAAAGGAGAAAAACTGGACTAAATTATTGCATCTATTAGGACAACAATATGCAGTTCAGATATCATATTAGAACAACAAACATGTGAAAAGAACCGATGGCTCTTCAGTATTCACCGTATATAAAATTCTGAAGTAGCTTTACCACTTATTGGTGAGGGTTAAAGCACAAAAAACATTTATAATCCTTTCAGATTGATACAGGGTTTACTGGCAGTAGAGGAGCATTTTCTCATATCTACTTCAACCTTTTTATTTTATTGTTAATTCAGAAAGCATAGCCTTGTTCATGGAGGAGGAAACTAAGCAATTTTGCTAACGCTTAAACTTTATAGAACATGGAAGAACTACAGGTTTGCAAAGTACTAAATGTAATTGCGTATGTGCATCTGTATATAATATTGTCAGTGGCTGTCATCCAAAACATGTCTAAAATAATTTTCATTTCTTTATCAGTAATATAGTGGACGACATATAATTATAAAACGCAAATGTGAAGTTGAAGGAAAGTTTGGCCAATGTACAGATGTACATGTAGTACTCAATGTTCTACTAAGTCAAGAGTTATTTAATTGAGCTCTAGCTAGCATGGCAATCCAACAAAAGTGCTTCACCGGGTAGCTCATGTCTATCCTAGAAAATAAGGACAAATTATGGTGCGAGGCAACTCATCTTGCAATAATAAATCTGTAGAGCACCGAGAAATTTCTGCTGGAAAGGCCAATATTCTATATTACGGGTAAGAACCAAATAAAACCTGTAGTAGCAAAAACAACCATTCAGTTGCTCGAGGAAGTAATTAATAGGAAGAAAGAAGAAAGAGAACAATCCAGAGAGCTGTATGTGTCAAATTTGAGATAAGTAGTTATTAAATCGTGCTTAAAAGATCAATGCAGTACTCACGGAAACTTAAGAAATTCTGCAGAAATAAATTGCTCAAGAAGCTTTTGGTTTTAACATGAAAAACATGGTGCTCATTTTAATGTCCCGGGCCAAGTACTGACATTATTAGTCTCCGGTTTCCTCCACAATCTCCTAATTTTACCAATATAATCCAACTAAGACAAATATTATCCATAGAGATATTAGCAATGAAAATTCAAGTCTCGTAGATGGAGAGCAGCTTCCGGAACTGTGTGGTGTCCTTCAGCTGCACCATCGCCGGCAAGCCCTAGAACAGCACGCGAGCACAAATGCAATATAGTCAGATCGAGAATCCCCAACCTGAGCCCCCACAAACAGATCATATTGAGAGAAAAAACAAGCGTCAACGAGGTAGACCTTCAGCTTGAACGCCGAGGAGCGGCCAATTTGTGGTGCGCCACTCACATCTTCAGGAGGTTCATCTCCAGTTTTTTTGGAAATAGAGGTTTGTCTCCATGGCATGGCAGCTGCCGTCCTCTGCATCTATGAGACCTTATAGCGACTGTACCACACCTCCGTCGGGCTCGTTTGTAGCATCCCAATTGTCTAACAATTGTAATGCTACTTGTCCTAGTAAGACATTGGCTACTTCATATATATTATTGTTGCATCATAATTATATCATGCTCATGTCATCATGCCACCTTGCATTTGAGCATCATATAAAACCCTGGTTCTTTGGTTTTTCTCTCATATGCATTATTAATTATATTTGCCTCTGGATATTGTTTTGGTTATTGATATATTGTCTAAATGCCCAAGTTGAGTTGGGGGCATATCTTTTATTCACCTCCATTATCTTTTTCTTTTCACCACTTTATAATTCCACCATCCTACTAGTTCATGAGCTTGTTGTCTTTATTTTGGTTTTATCTAGCTCATGGGCAATAGGGTGGATCTAGTCCTTTAAATTCTTTTGCTTGGCTTTATTCCATTTCTTGGAAATGCATGAGAATAATGCCATAATATTATTATTGTTTTCACAAAATAAAGCATGGCATTATTATTTTGCATGGGCCATGCACACTTCTTCACCACCTTTGACTCCATTGGTTTTTCTTTTGATTTAATGGATCCTATCTTGGGAAACCATCTCCTTCCATTCCACCATTCTCATATCCTCACCCACATCCCTTTCTTTTATTTTATTTTCTACATGCATGATCATATGTGACTCTTTCCACCTATTTCTTTTCTTCCTCTTTCTTTCTTGGTTCTCTTCCACATTAGCTCAAGCTAGATCAAGCTCCATGTTCCTTCTTGGTATGGCCTCATAAACAAAAATTAAAAATCTAAATACCTAATAAAACCTAAACCTAGCTCCTACCTCTATTTTTCTCCTAACACTAACTCTACTAAATCCTAACATTGATCTCTTCTCTCTCTCCCTAACTCTCTTTCTCCCATGAGGGCCACCTGATCCCTTTTCTCTCCCTGGCCCACCTCAGCTAATCCTAACCCTCTATCTAACCCTAGCTAAGCCCTAACCCGAGCCCCATCTAACCTAGCCCGAGCTACCCCCTCTCCTCTCTTTCTTTCTCTACCGGCCGAGCTAGCCCCACCCTGCAGCCACCACGCCGTCCCTGGTCCACCTGCAGCCTCCCCTCTGCGCTGCCCAGCCCCAGGACAAGCCCCAGCCCGCCATGTGAGGAGGAGGAGGAGGAGGAAAAAGTGGCATCCAAGGCCACTTTATCTACCCCTGCCACGCCTGCCTTCCTCTCTTTCCCTCTCATTTTTCCCTCGCCCACACGGCTCTCCTGCATCGCCAGATCCACCCCGAGCCTCCCCTCTTCTTCCCCTTCTTCCTCCCCGACGCCCAGCTTCTGCCGCCGGTCGCCGCCAGCACCACCTCGCCCCCGTCGTTCCAGTGGGTCAGCGCGACGCGGAGGTGGCCAGGAAGACCGAGGACGATCCTCTCCGTCGCCCTGCACACGCCGTCGCGAAGGAGAAGCCCCAGATGCGCCAGTACTGCGCCGTCCCGACGAAACCCTAGCCCGCCAGAGCGCCAGCGATCTCGCCACGCCACCGCTCCTCGCTCCGATCCGAGCCCGCCGTGGAGCCTGCGGTGAGCCCCTCTTTCTCCCTGACATGTTCCGCCTCGCCGTACCGCCCTAGCCCCGCCGTTCGTTTTGTCGAACGCCCACCGTGCGCCAGAGCTCGCCGGTGTCTGCAGGTTTTCCGCGCCGCAGCGAGCTTACCTAGGCCCCAGAACCTCCCCTGACAACTCCCCTCGCCCTACCGCATTGGTTAGCCCCCTCAGCGCGCACGCCCGCGACCTGGGTTCGATCCCCACCCCGCGCCGCGCGCCGATTTCTTGTCAGACCGAGAAGAAGAAGAACAGTACCGGGCCTGTGGAAAATTTACATTAAGCCCCCCTTTTTACTTCGCTCTTAACCCGCGCTCCTAGAGACCCCACTAGTCAGCCGCACTAGCATTATTGCAGAAAACCCCCCAGATTTCTCCGGCTGTAACCCGCGCTCCATCTCTAGCCCCACCTGTCAGTCGCTGCAGTCCCCTACCCCTGGCAGTGGGCCTCCAGCCGCTGGCCCCGCCTGTCAGCCTCAGTGGGCTAGCTAGAGCCCGGTAACAAAAGTGTTTTCACGCGCGTGGCCCCAGTCAGCGCAAGGCCCACCCGTCAGCGGCTGAGGCTAGAATTGCCTGGGTAACAAAAGTATTTTCCTGAGTCTGATTTTAATTAAACCTTTTTCAAATTGATTTAAATTCAAATTCAAATCAGATTTAAATAATTTTTAAAATACAAATCTAAATAATACAAGTAATATATGTTTTGGAATCCGAAAAATGTGAGGAATTCAAATATGCCATTCAAAATAATGTTTGAACACTTTAAAATTTCGAGATGATTAAAATTACAATAAAATGCCCTTTTCCTTAATTAATTAATAACTTTTGTTTTATAACTCCAAATTTGACAAATAATATGTCTAAATCAATCAGCGCGACAAGCCCGTTGTATCTATGCAGTCCTTGTTCTCAATTGAAGCATGCATCATGTTGTTATTAAAAATCTGAACTGTTTATGACAATAAAACTTGGTTAAATAAATAATAAAATGCTTTATTTCTTGTATCCACACCTCAACTTTGCCATGCTACTTTAATGCCATGTAAATTGTGCATCATTCATCATGGCATGCTTGGTTGCTTGTTGCATTTTAATTCATATGCTTGTGCACTTTATTTATGTTGGCCCTTGTTTGTTTGGTTCTTCTTCGAATAGACGCCCAGCAGGAGAATTACCAGGAATCACAGGAGTACTACCCAGATCCATCTCTCGCTTCAACTGAGCTGCCAGGCAAGCAGTACCACATGCTTGCATACATACAGTACCTATTGCCTCTATCTTATTCTTGCATCATTGAGTCGCGATTGCATTAAATTGAATCCCAAGTACTGCATAACCTTTACTTTTAAACCCCACCGAAGCTTGTTCCTCCGTCCCATGAGCCATTACTACAGGAGTTGTTTGAGCCATGCGAGTCATAGAAAAGCATGTGTAGGGTATGTGAGTGTCTGATGAATAACGAGGTACCTAAACAACATAAACTGAGTAGTAATGGGATAACTAATGAAAGAGGCACCGGTGAGCAATATCTGCTATTTGGTTTTTCATGCTCACTTGTGTCCCGTAGGACCCCGAGTACTTGATTCCTATTCCTCGACTATTCGCACTATCCACATCCGGGAGGCCTTATGGACCCCCCTGAGCCAGAGCTTGATTCATTCTTATTTCTTGGGGCCACAATTAGTTTGGGGCTTTATTACTATCCTGTACTTATGCCATGTTACTGCTTTATTTAGATTGTGCGAGGGGCACCTGTACTGTTTTGGATCGTGACACCATTTTGCTATATCGACAAGCCCAGTCACATTTTCGGGTTCCCAGCCGTTTACCGCCGTCCACACAAACCTTGGGTCCGTCTCAGAGCCGGCCAACTTCGTTGCGGGTAGCTTAATGGGGTGGCCCCCTGAAATATTTCTGAATCCTGTGATTGCTTTGTCGTGAATGCCTCGTTGGGTTTTGATTTGGTTTTTCCGAGGTTGATCGAGTGTGTGTTGCTATTCGTGCACCCCTGCAGGGTAAATCTTTCTGAAAGCCGTGTCCGCGGTTATGGACGACTTGGAGCACAGTTTCTCGATCATAGACAAGTATAACTAAGTACCCGCTTTTAAATTGACTAAGTACTTGACTAGTAAGTAGTGCAATACTCATGGAATGGTTAATAAAATGCCAACGGATGATGGGGGTTGTTCGTCCGCTTCCTCGTTGGTAAGCGAGGAGGAGGATGGATCTGTTAATTATACTGTTATAACGGTTGTTCTTCACTCGCGGACTTCCATCTATCATTGGTTAAGCGGAAGGTTAGCGAGTATCTGTAGAATTGTTAGGTATTATCTTTTGCTGCACTTCCGTCACCCCAGGTTGTGTCCCCTTTAGTGGCATAAAGACTTGCTGAGTACCCCTAGGGTCTCACACGATAAATTGTTTGATTTAGATGAACAGGTGTTCCCGCAAGATGGATACTGGGTGGAAGAGACAGATGATGTTGGCAACGATCATTCGGTGTAGAGATTCCGGGAACAGGGATCCGTGAGATCTGTGGGCGGGATGTGTTTATTTATGGGGCATCTTATGCCAATTTGCTTCTTATCCGTACTCGGATCTTGCTTTCCGCTTCCGCCTGATACTCTGATGTGTGATGTATGAGGAGCTATCCTAAATTATTATATCTATCTAGGACATTTGGATCTTGCCGTATGGCGTTGCAATATTTTTATTTCTTTTAGATGGAATGGCTCTGAGGACTGTTGTATGTGGCTTGCATACATACTCATTTGTGTATGTAGTTGATCCCTTCGCCTGCCGATTACTCCGCTCGTTCTTGTCCCGTTGTCTGAAAGTGGTTAGGACAGCCAAAAGGTCTACCGTGAGTGGCCCTGGGCCCCACCGTACTATTTTAACCACTTTCGTTCATCCAGGCATTAACTAAGAGCGTAATTCACCGAGGTAGTTACATCGTTGTTATGTTGAATTTTTCCAGATGGTGACATATGTGGAAAAGGATTTCTCATGATAGAGAATCAACCTAGCAGAACACGATGATCTTGAAGATTATGCTCGAGTAAGTACGGTTATCGAGGGAGTTTGAAGCAAGCGAGGAATATATAGAGCACGATAGCCCGGTGATTTATGCACTATTTCATACATTAGTGCTTTGAAGAAACTGAAAATTAAACACGGGAAGCGCAACCCATGCCGCATTAGTTTAGCTCTGCCAATAATGTAGCGCGGGGCTTCCCTCCTCTGCCGCTTCACATTGGCCTTCCCACCTCTCTATTTTTTTCTGGATTAGACCGGCGATGAGTATGGCTGGTTCGTGTATGCTTATGTGGGCTTTAATTCGTTTTCTTCGGCCCAAATCACCACAAGGGGCTGAATTGACATCCAGAGTAGCATCCCATAGGGCCATTTGGGCCAGTGCGGAAACAAATGAAGATCTAATGGCTCAAAACATCCAGGCAGCATGATACAACGCCCAAAAACGTCCAATTCGTGTGGGAGCCCCTAGATGGCTCAGTTATAATGTCCTTAATTGTGTCATATGAAACATCAAGTAGAAGTAGTAATATAGAGTAATTTTGTATCTCGTCCCCCGTCGCCCCCACGCGGGCGACGGGGACGATCTCCAATCGCTGTCGCCGGCCAGCCCCGATCCCTCTCCCTCCTCCTCCCCGCCGCCGCCGATGGCGTCCCCAAGCAAAGCGCGGGGCCCCCCTTCCCCCGCTCTTGGAGGCGACAGCGCGGGCTAGGTGGCCATGGCGGGCGGCCTGCTCAGTGAGGGGCACGCTGGCGCGACTTCTGCTACGCGGAGACCTTGCGCCGGAGTGTGGACGGCGGTTGCCCCCGACGACGGTGGTGACGGCTTGAGCTCTGCTATGGTTTTGGGAGACGTCATCGGGATGGCGGAGGTGACGTCGCGTTAGAATAAGGTTGCTGGTTCTCGATCCCCATCTCGGCAAGGCCACTTGTGGCGGCACCAGCGAGCTGCTGGCCTGGTTTCCTCTCGGATCTATGGATCTGGGGAGGGTGGTTTCTCCGGACGCGGTCGTTTTTCGACTCTGCCGTGGGGATTCAGGAGTCGGAAGGCTGTTGTTGTTGTTGTCTTTCCCTCGACCGGCCGTGGTGGCGAGGGAGTGGAAGTGGATGGTACAATCGCCTTCCTTATTAGGGTTTTGTATGGTCTTTTTTGAGATACGACTGTCGCGTCTTGAAGCTTCTTCTGGCCGGCCATGGTGGAGAGGGGAGGAGGCGACTCGACGTGGCGTCGATGGTTGGGACCTTCTGCTCGGGGATCTTGGATTGGAGGTACTGACTGGCTTCACCATCTCCTGCCTGCCCGAGGGTCTAGAAAAGTCTCTTAGCTCTCACTCCTCGGGGTGGGCACTCCTGCGGTTTTCAAAGCCCAATGTGGCGAAGGTGGCGGCGGTGATTCGATGGTGGCTGAAGATGTGCTGCTTCTGAATCTGATCCCGGTACTTGGGTGTGACGATGAGGACGATGGGTTTGATCGTGATTTGGAAGTACGATGTGTGGTCTTCTGGGTCCATGTTATATTTCCTTTTTCTCTAGAGTCAGTTTCGCCATTGCTGAAATTCCATCAGTTGTTATCTCAAAAAAAAAATAGAAGTAGTAATTAAAGTTAGTTTTCAAATAATGAAACACTATGTAATACATAGAGAAATATACATGTTCACGAGTGTCGAATAAAATATCTCGCATGAAGTACGCCACGTGATGATTCGCACGATTACGAACTTTTAATAATGCACTTTTCACTATAATCAATTAAAAACAATCACCAAAAGATATTAAAATATTTAAATGTTTAAATACAAACACAATATTTAAAGGGAGTGCCTAGGTCTCATGCGCCTGAGAATTTCTTATGTCTAAGTCGCTGATGTCATCCTAATATTTGTGCTAATTCTCAGTTGCAACCTAGTTGCAACTCATAAGATTTGTACTAATTCTCAGTTGCAATCTAGTTGCAACTCATTAAATTCTCAGTTACATCCTAGTTGCAACTCATTGTAATTTACACTTTGCACGAATCACGAGGTAAATCGAATGGTGAAAGAGATGACTGAGAACTAAGAAGTTCTCAGGCGCCTGAGAACTAGCAAGTCCGATATTTAAAATCTTAATATAATCCTAACATTAGCTGGGCCAAAGGAAATCTCTAATATTAATTTTCTAAACTGAAACAAATGAGATTTTTTTCTTTTGACCTATTTCTAAAATTTTGAACTGGATAATCATGTCCGCCATGAGTGATAAATTGTTTAAATAACTCGTTTAACTGTTTAAGTATATGTATGAAACAGAAAATCTATATCTATATCTATATCTATCTATAACTAATAATAATAAAGAACGGAACACTTCTGTCAACCAGCTTTTTTCCGGACCGTTTTGTTCTCCCATAGTATCACGTATTACCCACCAATATCACTGGTAAATAAAAACGCTTCGTCTTTTTCCATCCCCTCCCAAGATCCGGTCCCGCGGCGAGGTTGCAGGGAGGCGACGAGGTCGGCGCACGGGGTCGAGCTGAGGGTCAAGGTCGAGGGCGGAGGCGACTCTGGCCATGGCAGAGCTCGACACAGGAAGAGGGAAGTGTGACCGGAGCTTGGGGCGCTCTCGGTTGGGGATCAAGTTGCGGCCGGAACAGGGTCAGCGAAGAGAGGCGGTGGAGGGCGAGGTCGACGGTTGGCAGAGGGTAGGAGGACGACGCGGGCACCGGTTCGTCTGATAAAAATCCACACGCCGGCCATCCTCCCTGCTCGCCTCCTCCGTCCTCCCTAGATCCCTAAACTCCGCCACGAACCCCCGAGTGCAGACCTGGTGCGCCGTTGTGGCCCTTGACCAGATCCTCTCACCGCCATCTCACTGGTTCAGGCCCGGCACCACCGCCGCCGACCTGGACCGGTCTTGAATAGCCAGCGCAGAGGTCTCCTCCTACCCGAGATGCCCCTGCCACGGAAGTCCACCGCTACCCCATGGAGGCGACCTCCCGTCCCCTGCATCTAGCATCATTCCCAGGTCCAAACAAATCCCTACTTTTCCGTTTATTTCTTGCCGGATTTGGTTCTAGATCATTGATTGATGCGATCCATGGTGCGGCCCGCCTCCATGGACGCCTAGCTTCGTAGTTTCATGTCTCGTGTGCCACCCAGAAATTTCTGTTGTAGCCTGTTCAATCCACTACCAGTTTGGTTCGTCGGCGCCGCCACACATCCTCGGCCACCCAGGTGCCTACCCGATTCCTTCCCGCTCGGCCGTTCTAGCTCTATGGCCAGAAGGGCATCAAAGCTCAATGACCCCCACTGGTGAATGCCTACAGCCCAGCCGTTCTCCTTCTCCCACGGTCCAAGCTCCGGTGTGGTTGTTCAAACTCTGGAGGAGGACCGGTGTTGGTCGATTTGTCCATTTTGTTGTTGCTGCAGTCGTCTCCACCAGGACAGCCTATAGTTGTCTCCATCAGGACAGCTTCAGAGCCAAACCCGTGCACTATTGTTTAGTGTCTGCCTCTGCCCATTTCTAAAGTATGGTTGTTGTCAGTTTCATTATTGTGATTTACATCTACAGCAATGCAACCCCTGCTCCAGGTAATTTGATCCTCCATGTTTGACGCTAATTGATGTACTACTGACGGTACATTACTGAAGTGGACATTGATTAATTAACTCGTATGGCCTATTGTATTTGCTATGGCACTTGCCCTTCTCCGCAAGTATCTCTGCAAGATATCGGCATATTTTGCTGTGTAGGAGCCCAAATTTCAGTAGATGTCATACTACGGTCCCTCCATGCAGTGCCATTTTCCTTATCAGACTGGATTATGAAGTACTCTGTATGCTGGAATTTAGCTATTTACAGTATTTGTATTTAAATTCATAGTTCAGAGGAAAGGACGAGTTGCTTTCCAACATCTCTACTTTTTTCCCCCATTTGTGATGTCCTCTGTACACCCAGATTACATTTCAATTGAAATTTGATATTGAGTTGTTGAATTTGTGCTACTTTAGAGGTATTCTAACAAATTCTAATATAGTTTTCATATGTGAATTGACAATTGCACATCTCTTATGGTGATTGTAGTTCAGGATTACTATACGTTACTAGACAACATGACCTACTTATATAACCTTCTCATATATGTGGTGACATGAGCGGGTAGCTAGCTTCCGTTGCCTTTTACGGGTTTATCATTTTTTTTTCATTGTTGAATGCACTTCTAAAAATAAATGTTCATGGTTGACACTTAAGAAATTTTCTGAATTAAGACAATCCAATCGATGCTTTCTTGTTAATACAAAACAGTTCATGTTTTCTGCTATGTGAGACCTTCCGCTGGTGTAGCTACAAAGTAGTTTGTTCAATTATTAATTAACAAGGAAAAATCAGTCGTTCGCATCTTTTGGTGCTTAAAGATCTTAGTTCCTTTCCTACATGTTTCAGGATTACATGGTGCATCCTTTTTCATGGATGGGTGCTCTTTTCCAAGATTTTTTAGAGTGTTCGTACCGTATTTCAGGTCAGGTAGCGGGTTACATTGCTATAGGTCGAGTAATCATTTGTAAGCTTTGGTTATATACTTCGATACTTCTGTGCGGGAGAAAGCAGGTTTCTAGAAAACTATTCGGTCATTGCGCTATGTGCCTGATGATATTTACAATAACACACAAGGCTGGCACTTAATATTTCCAGTTTTTCAAACTATATGGTTCATGCTGACGGGCTCATGGACACGTGTCTGATGCAATGCTGCTACATTGTTGGTACACATCGCTGATACTTGCTATAATGTTTCCATATTATTGTTGCACTTTTGCTTCTTTCGATGCTCTTTGAGCCCCTTTGTGACAAAGGGATTGCCTTTGTGAACTCAATGTTGAAGGTAGACACAATGCGGTGGCGAGATGGACAAACTTGACGAGGCCATAGACATGAAATTCATATTGGACAGGAAGCTCTAAGATGAGAGGAAAAACATGTCCTTCTACAAAATCAAGAACGATATGATCAAACATCGAGGAGTACTAAATTGAAACGGGATCTATCAAGACTACTTATATACCCGGTACCTCCATAGACTACGTACATGGCTAAGAAAACAAGATAGTATGCTCTTAAGGGTGGGAAGATAACCACCAAGAATGAACACTCATTCTTGAGGATATCATGAAAAATCGGGGCCAGATTTTGGTGTGTCCAAAATAGACGCCTAGCTTTATTCCCGGTGCAACGCACGGGCATTTGTGCTAGTAAAGGATAAATGCTATGGCCGTCGGTCATCGTATACCAAAAAAAATCCGAATCGGACATTGCTTTGTCCTCGCAAACCTGGCCAACGGGCCGTGCCTGGACGTGCCGGCCCGTGGCACGCGGGCTTAAGCACGCCAGAAGCCCGGCACGTGTCAGACGGGCCGGTGCCGGCCCGTGGCCTGGCTGGAGCCGTGCATGTGCCGCGGCCTGGCCCGGCACGGCCCGTCAAGCTCGCATGTGTTGATTTTCAGGAAATATAGTGGCAAAAAGTCTTCCGTAGGAGATCAAATCCTTGACCTCGCCCTCAAAACCAACCACCCCAACCACTAGGACAAGGAAACCTTGTTGTCATAAGTGTGACTCGGCCCTTTTTGTATATTTATTGAACGGGCCAGCAAAAAAGGACAGACCCGCGTGCCTGGCGTGCCGCGGGCCGGCCCGTCTAGCTCTGGTGCCGGGCAGGCCCCCGTGCCGGCCCGACACGTGAGCTAGGCGGGCTGCGACGGGCCGTGCCGGGCCAGGCCCGTTTAGCGCGTGCCGGGCCTGGGCCGTGCCGGGCCGGCCCGTTGGCCAGGTTCCTCGCCACTCTCGCTCTCTCTCTGTAGCTCACCCGCCGCCCCCTCCCTTGCATCCTCGCCGTTGTCGCCGGCCGCCCTTCCTATGCATCCCCGACGCCTTCGTCGAGGGCTGCCTCCTCCCCTGTATCCCTGCCGTCGCCGTCGAGGGCCGCCTCCTCCCCTGCATCCCAGTCGCCGTCGCCGTCGCCTATGGCCGCCTCCTCCCCTGCACCCCCGTCGCCCTTTCCTCACGCCGGCGGCACATACACCTACTCTCTGCGTTAGAGGGATTCACGTCGCTGGCCTCCTCCTCCCGCGGGACAAGCGCCGGTGAATTGTAGCAAGCGCTGAGGGACGTCGGCCAGGATGCCGTGCTCCGAACCTACCGCTTCCGTGCCTCTCCTGCGCTCACGCATCTCTACAAGGTTCCTCAGTTCCCTACTTCCCTCTCACCTCCACACTCGCGAAATCCCAAATATTCGAATCTATGCAGTTTATATCCCTTTTACAAATTATAAGTAGGTTGGTTTCCTGTACCGTAAAGAAATGGTCCTACATGATGCTGCGATTTTTGATTATGGAGAGCTCCCTGAAGGTGTTGCTGATGTAGTTGTGAACTTTTCAACCAGAAACCATCGGAGATTTGGATTGAATGATATATCCTAGCTGATATATTTCATTCAGATCCGTGCAACTGAATGTGTTGAGAGAAGCCTTCCTGTATACTTTTGTTATTGCTTTACCTGTCCTTTGTGCAGATTATTTTGTAATCCCTGACAAGAAGTAGTTTGATAAAAAAAAGAACCAAGCCAGTGATCTAACTTGAGTATACTTAAGCTGGCACTATTTTCCAAATCTAAGTCATACAGCCAGGAAACCTAGAATTTTTTCCATTGATAAATGTACACCATGTTTGTTATGCCCGTACCTCCATTCATGCTACTCTATGGTTATATTATTCTGATTTGTCGACCTAGCAAACATGGTGTATTTTTAGGTATCTACAACTCTTCAGATGGTTCTACCTTTTTTGTTTTATAAATACAGTTATATCCTAATACTGGAGCAATACCACTATGGAAAAAACTGATATGCACATTGAATGTATTATATGTACTGAGGTTATCCTATTAAGCTTATTGGAAGTCTTGCCTTACATTTTTATTATACAAGTGTTTGTAGAAGAACAAACTTCAGATTATTCAAGAGAAGTAAACTGTTTTCTCTTGGGGCTGCTTAACCGATGTATTAAAACTGAAGTTAGCAGAGTTTCTACATGTTTCGTTGTGAGTGTGCTTTAGTACTTGCATGGCCAAGAGGTTAAATTATAGTCCATGGAACCATACATGTGAGATGGTCCATATAGGATTATGGTTTTAGACCATCACAATGTTGGTTCATAATTGTAGGCTTAGACCGAGTTCCTTTCGTCCATGCTTTGAGCACACATGAACATATGAATCTCCTTTAATATCAGATGTCAACAAGTGGACAAAGAAATAATAGAACATTGGGCTTCATTAATGTAGTTACCATGGCCGTTGGTATTCTTATCGTATGTAAACTTTGTTTGAAGAAAGTTATCGAACATTACATCGCAATACAGTTGCTTCACTGATTTAACAAGCTTCATGCTCAGCTTGGTTTTTTGTTTTTGTAATCTGCAAAATTGAAACAATTTAGAATTATCGTGTTTGCTTTCTTTTCCTTTTCCTTTTCCTTCTCTTAACTTTATTGAGTTCCGCTCATCATTTTTAAGTGTTTGGCCAACTAATATCCCACAGCAACGTCTGGGGGATTATCTAGTTTATTCTATGTTTTTTGGTTCATGCAGAAGGATCTGATGGCCATCTTGCCCATAAAACTTTCTGCTAGCTCTATCAGTGTTCAACCGGAAGTAACACAATGAACTTCATGGATCAGGTCCAATTTCTCTGGCGTGTTAACAATGATGGTAGGCCAATTACTGCAAGAAAGTTAAAGGAGCTGAAGAGAAGGTTTATTTGGTCTCAAACCCACCATGTTCTGAAGGTAGGTATCACATATTTTCACTACTTTCTGTTCTTGTCCAAGTTTACTATGCACCGGCCAGCTATAGGTTTTAATGTATGAATTAATGGAACAATATTACTTACTCCTACTGTTGTTACAAAGGCCTACAGTGTTGTGTAACAAACAAAATTTAATGGCATGAGAAGCAGCACAACAATAGTTGTTTGTACTGGCAATTCACCATTAATCTTTGTACTGTCTCGGGATAGTTCTTTTCGTTTTTGCATCTGCATGTGAATGTTCTGGGTTGCTCATACACCTGCATCCAGTTTATACATTCCTATACTGCAACGCTGCTGCCTGCTGGTTATAAAAATGAATGTTGTTTTCTATGATCGTAGGCTTCATGATCTATATGATTAGCTCTTTGCTAGCTTTGATCAGGATGATGAATAGTTTGTCACCCATGTGTGTTGTGTGAGTGTTTGTTTTGAATTGCAGACAAGGGTAAGGTAGGGAAGGTGAGTTAAAGTCGACCGCGTAGAAACATGGCACCAACAATATGTCTGAGAGGATACAGATGTTCCAATATACAAATGTTGCTAAATTAACGTTGCATGGAGATACTACAGATGTGCACTTAGCACTCCAGTAAGGGGCCAGTTAGTGCTTCCATGAGTACTCAATTATTACCTGATCTCTTGCTACACACCCGCAGTCATGAATCACCTTATCCTGGTTAGGAACTATTGGAGCTGTCGTTGTAAGCAAACTGCATAATTCCCATCAGCGAAATTATGTTGATACCTTGGCACTTTGCTGGACAGATTGATACTTGTACCTGAAAGTTCAGGGAGTTTTGATGAATACTTGAAGCACTAATTGGCATCAGTTTGATACAGGATGGCGATGATGTTTCTGCCGTGAGGACGACGGAGAGGTCGCCATGCGGCAACGGCGCCGTCTAGGAACGTCGCGAGGGCGCCATCGTCCAGGTCGCCTCGAGGGCGTCGTCGTCCAGGTTCATGGCGAGGGCACCGTCCAGGCACGCCCCGCCGGCGAGGGCGCCGTCGTCCAGGTTCACAGCGAGGGCATACATAGTCGTGGTGATGGCGAGCGGCGACGGCGATATTGATCCGTGTTCTTTTTCCCCTTTTCACAGCGATCAGTTCTTTTTTTTTTTTGGAAACCAGCGAGGGTTGAGGACGCACATATTTTGCATCTGCGGGATGAGTGTTCCATCCGACGTTCTAATTTGCTAAATGCACTCAGATATCTGATTAGTGGGTCTGATTGTGTGGTTTTAGTCCATTCATTGTGGGATACGTTTAGCGAAGTTGTTGTTTGCTCTTTTATAAGTAGTAGAGATGGATACATGAAGAATAGGGCATTGTAAAATCCATTTTTGGCTCTTACTCAAAGCTACTGAAATCTGAATAGACCCTGTTTTTAAAGATCTGTAGGTTTGTACAACAGGAAAAAGCATATGCTTGGGACTTGTTTTCTAACTGAAGAGATGCAAGAAGATTTCAAAAATTGAGTGTACACTGAAGCTCTTAATTCTGCTAGCAGAGCATAAATATGATCGCTTGGTGAATGAATGTTTTCTCGCATGCGTGTATGAAGGAAGTGCAGAGATAAAAATGAAGTTAAACATGTTTATGTTAAAGTAGGAACATGAAATGATTGTTTACTTTTTCAGTCAGAATGGTTGTTGTCGTGTTTCCAACAACAATTTCTACACCATCCGATAGAAATAATTCAGGTTAAAGATAGAATTACATGGCAGGTTGCAGCACGTTTAAACCTGCTACTGTTCTTTTCAGAATATTCTGTTGAGAAGTATGAACTATAATTTCCCGTATATGCCAAGTGCACTTTATTTCTCGTATATGCCCAAGTTTCTCTTTTATTTCTCGTAGTATTAAATTTCCACCAGTTATTTAGATAAACATTGATGAATGCAATTTTCCCTGCTTTGCCAAGACTGTTAATATTTGGAGAGTCTTTGTTCCATGCATACTACTTAGTCTTACCATATAAACTGTGATTATGTATTAACATCTTACATTATTCGACAGAGGGGGTAACTTCTAACTATTGTTGCCATCATCTTTATTATCATCCACAACAACACCAATATTCAAATCTAAATCAAGGATTAAGATTAGATTAGGGACTTATTTCCTTTTTAAATATACAATACACAAGGAAAGAGTTTCTTCGAAGTTCACATCTCATCAAAATTATGATTGCAGGTCCCGAATTGGGCGGCGTGTCAACGTATTGGAGAAAGGGGTGAAAAGGGCGACGCCTCGGAGAGGGGAGTGGCGCCGGCGAGAGGGAGTAGGGATAGCCAATCGCTGGTGGAAGGTGGAGGGCAGTGAGGCGGCATGCACATAGCTGAATTTCTATAAGTGGTGGTCCAAAAAAGTTAGATGAGAACAGATCACCCGTAGCAACGCACGGGCATTCAGCTAGTTAGGTATAGATATAGATAATAGAAGAGGAGATAACTTCATTGAAAAAAAGCCAGATAATGGCCGACAACTGGAGAATGGTTGGGATAATATAGGCTGTATGCGTGCCTTTTCTCTTATTAATAATTGGGTTCTTTTCTCTCAACATTCAATTGAGGCAGATATTGATAAATTATCAAGAATCAAAACTGACCAGAACTATCAATGTATTCATTAAGAGTGCACCCACCTTCACTGAATTTTGTAACATCTTAAACACAACTTCAGAGAGGGTCAAAGAAGCAATGCTAGAGAGTGCACTTCTAGTACAACCTCAATATCATCTTTTGACACCCACATGCCTCAAACAAGAGGACAAGGGGTCCGGCTTAATTTTGTCCAGTGTGTAAAGCTCATGGATTCCTCGGATAAAAAGGACACATCAGTGTAGGAGAACGAAATAGGGACAAAGAAACAATATGCAAGAAAGCATGACCAACCACCAAATACCCGAAGACAGTACTAAACCAGGAAATTTGTACTTCCTCCGTCCCAAAAAGGATATCTTAGATTTATTTATGTTCGTATCTATACACTAAAACATGTCTAGATATATACAAATTTAGACAAATCCGCGATATCTTTTGTGGGACGGAGGAAGTACATAACAATGGCCGAAAGCACACTGACATCTAACGGTATTAAAGCAGGTGTTTCTAGGAGTCTTTCCTGACTGAGCCATGCGGGGCTAAAACAAAACACATACTACAAAACGTAGAGCGGCGCCGCACCAGGAATTTACATGAATCTGGTTCCTAAGCAAGCCAACACATGATAGAATGAAGTACATAAGTAATCAGCAGTAACATGTAGCAAAAACATATAGAAGCAACATCTAAACGAGGTACATAAGGGTATTGTTGCATGATGGAATTAGTTCATATTTATATGCCAACTACAAAATAAAGGACTTCACTCCTTAGATCCCAGGAAACAAACAGCTACTAAAGATATATGTCACGATGCGGAAGCACCACTGAAAAGCCAGCGACAAATCTGAAGCCAAAACAAATAGAAGATCAGGAGTATAGTCTGAGCATGTACTTCCTAGAAAGATCGAAGCGTTTAGACCATCGTACCTGCTACCGTTTCAAGTCTTCTTCTTCTTGTTTGGGGGATCCGCATGGGCTTTCTGTGAGAGCCTGTGCCAACAAATATTTTACACAATACCTGAATCAGCGTAGGACACGTAAATGCATGAATTATGAGTGCGATGACAGCTATAATGCCATCACCAATTACGTAAATGGATGCTCCAGTACATTTTTCTTATTCTAATGAAAATATAAAGTTCAAAATTACCATGCACAAAAAATACAACAAATACATGGTTTAGAAAACGGAGTAGCCATACAATTACTATACTTTCCACAGAGTATGCTTTACGGACTCAAGGCACCACCGATATGCACTCATATGATTTTTCATAATGGGTTTGGGTCTGCATTTAGCAAAGGATCCTCGAACATGGAGAAGTTCTGGATCATAAAACTTTACAACAGAGTAGGATAAAGCATAAGCATTATGGGAGCTGTAGTTAGAGACACCCAAGGAGAAGAAGCAGAGTGTCACGCATGCCAAGAAGGAACACGCTAAAAAGCCACCCTGCATTTCTTAACCTCATAAATACTCCTAAAAATTAGACTTGATTTCTTCTCTGTCCTTAAGCACAATCGTTAACTTATACTCACCAGAAATAATTATATATTAGTCTGTGATAGGAATAGAAATTTAAATTGCTACAAACCCAAGCACATAAAGTCAATTCGGTACCTTCAGAAGTGGAGGCTCAAGTGAAGCTGCAAGAGCAGAAGCATTTTCAGAGGACAATAATGCAACCATACTGAAAACCGGTAGTAACTAAAGTCGTATAACGGTCAAGATAAAGAACATAGCTTTCTATTGGCACTCCACATGCAAAGATTACATTATTGCATAAGTTGGCAGGCATATATGTTTCTATCGTTTCCAGTGCAGAGTAGTGGCACACATATAAAAATACAAATATAATGATGTGCAAATGGAACCATAAATCTACTGATTCGGTGACAACATATTTAATATGTGGAGTTTGATCAATCTACATAACTTACTATAGATCTTAGAAATAAAAAAATGTAACTCTGTTATACATGATATTGTGAAATCTGGCAGGTTAGGCCAGGCCGCATATCTTTCTTTAACACTGGAAAGCATAAATATTAATATACCATGTTTGTAAAAGCCTCCTGAAAATCTCAAAGTGAACTGTCTTGCTGGTGGTGTCTGATTTGTTCATGTAGCTGGAGGACATGCAGTTCACCCGTACAGAACACTTGGACGTGTTTTGTCTTCCTTAGAGCTATCTGAAGCACCCACAGAGAACCACCAATTAATCATAATAAAACTGAATAGAGGGTAACGACTATAATTATTGTAATCTTCTCTGCATAATGAAAAAAGCTCCTCTGTGAGAGCAGATCCATAGTAATCTTTGGTTGCATGAACTTCAATGACAATTTCAGTAAATCTGCCATCAAATGAAGGAAATAATCTATTTTTGCTGAATCTAAGACATTGTCCGGTAGCCTACTTTGCCTGATATATTTCAAGATCCCACAACACACGTTTTTCTAACACATGGTATACTCAACTTTGCTTGATATTCTTCAAGCACGTGGACTTTTTTAAAAGTTGGTCAAGAGCAGTGCGGACAGATGGAAATCTTCATTACCAATTTTATTGATAAGATGTTAGGTATTAATCTGAGTTATTGGCGGTTTAAGTGGGCTATAGAATAGAACAGAGATTAAAGGATAATGGGTTTACTTGCCAAGAGAAATCTAACATTTACAACAAAAGCTGATGTACACTAAAACAAAATCAGTATTTGCGATCTATCTCCAAAAATAATTTTTGTGTCAGAAGATTAATGGAGAATCTTAAATCTCATGAATTAGTATCATGTAGCTGGAACACATCTAGAGGTACTAAAGCTTTTGAGATTATTTACCTTGAGCAACATTGTCCCTTTTATTTGTACATCGGACTTCATGGTGGCTGGAACGAATTATTCCTAGTACCTGATGGTGTCCTTGAGCATGTTTTCTCCTATTTCTTCCCTGCAAGGAATAGGGCAGATGAACCATGACCTGCATAGGATAAATCTGAAAAATGACATGAATCTTCATCTGCGTGACATGGTTTTTTTACATGGAGATGCATCTGAGATTGGGACAAGAATTTCAGGGGCCCTAGGATGGCGTCGCGAGGTGTTGCCTGACTCGTCCGCACCTGGCATCACCGCCATTACTTCACACTGTACTCGTCCTGTTCAAAACCGAGAAGGATGAAGGGGAGGAGGGTAGCAGCGGGGCGAGGCGGAGGACGGTGGCGGCTCGAGTGGGACCATAGTACTGGGCTTCTGCGCCGCTCACAGTAACGTGCCATGACTCGTAGATCAACCGGGGCGAGAGAGGACATCATGGGAGGCGCACACGAGCAAGAGGGCGTCCCAGCCGCCGTCGGAGAAGGGAGCTAAAGCCCCGGGCGGTGACGGACGAGCTCCCCGAGGCAGCGCCGCCAGACCTCCTCCGATACGCGTTCTTACATCGCTTCCTCCCTCCTGCTGCCATGGCCATCTCGTCCGCCTCCATCCGCTCGCCACTCGATGCGGCCTTGAATGTCTCCGCGTACAAGGGAATGTTGCACGCGATGAAGCGGGGCGAGGCTCGTCGGCCAGCAAAGAGGAGGAGAGGCGTTCGTAGAGCACGGCGGAGGAGGAGCCACGTGGCGGCTAGGCAAGGGCACGCGTGGGGATGTCGCAGCGACCAGGGGAGGAGAGGGCTCGCGTTGATTGGGGGAGTTTGTGGAGGCGGCTAGAGTTTTACATTTGGGTGCCTTTTTATATGACACGGTGCAGCGACTGAGCGGTCCAGATCCCCTCCAGGAACCCATCCGATGGCCCAGAGGGTCGGATCGCTGTGAGCAGCCCATGGAGGGGCACCTATTACACTTTTAGATAAGCACCGGCTAGCAACCTGCACGATCAAAGGGGATTAAAGAGAGATTCGCTAAGCTAATTACGATATACACGGGGAGATCCTTAATTGTGATGGTCTCTACGGGTGACTGCTCTCAGACATCGCAGTGGTTATTTAGAGATGATCTCAATCATGACTCAACAAAGTGACTGCCTACGAGCCTTGTAGTGAACATTTTATTATGGATCTCTCTCCACACATATCATGACACAAGAAATATATTATCCTAATTATGATTAATTATAACATGCTAGTGGTGTATCCTATATCCCCGGGAACGCTTTAGCCCTATTGAGTTCAACCACTTTTCCAAACGATTTTGTTACTTATTTTCTTTTACTTGTTTTAATTAATTTTCTGCATTAAACCAAAAACCTTTCAAACACCCTTTACTTGAAATCAAAGGCGGCTTACAAGTATCCTTTGGTAGACAATGACGAGGGGCATAGAGATCTTAACCAAATAGCTCTCTGTGGATTTGAAACTCTTATTTCAAAGCTGGCTACAATGGATATGTGCACTTGCAGTCATCACGCTATTTTTTGGTGCCGTTGTTGGGGAGCTAAGCGCTTTTGGTCTTTGTTCTTAGTTTCTTATTCTACTAATTGTTTTACTAAAGTTGTTTACTAGTTTCAGGTAAGAACCATGACTACACTCAGACTGATGAATCAGCTCGATGCATCTAAACACCTCGGGAAGTTCAATAGAGAACTTGTCAAAGAATTCCCGAGTGGGAGCGAACTAGAATACGAGGTTAACCCTCGCTTTATCGCTATTATTAGAGATAAAACTTTTGCAGGAGATGATCCAGATGAGGATCCTTACACTCATTTAATGCATTTACCGAGTTATGTTGGTCACCTAAATTGAGAGGCTATTCTGATGACAAATTGAAACTTAAATTGTTTAGATAATCTCTAACCAACACTATTTTAGCTTGGAATAGAATTTTCCCTACAGAGAAGATTGATACTTGGGAAAAACTCAAAGGAGAATTCGTATTTCGACTCTTTCCCAGGGTAAAGATAGCCGAAGTAAGAAGGGTGATCACGAACTTCAAAAACCGCACAGGTGAAGGCTTGGTAAGGGCTTTCAAAAGGTATAAGTCCCTACTTAATAAATGTCCTCACCATGATTTACCTGAATGGTATGTTTACATATTTTTCTTTGGGGGACTTAATCAAGAAATTAAACATGAGCTTGAGACAAATTTCGGAGGCTCTTTTATGGATCTAACTATAACTAAAGATTGGGAACTTCTAGAACGTATTCGCCTCAATAGAGAAACTTGGGGATTTGATTTAGGCGGCGAAGGAGGTATAGAAATTGAATATGATTATCTCAATGCTAATAAGAAATCCGTGTTGGGGGATACCCCCGGGTAGGGTCACGCCGGGATACAAAGGCCAAGTTAGCAGAGGTACGACACAGTCAAAGCGAATGCTGACCGGGTCACCTCAAGGCAGGCCGACTTACGGAGTGACCCGACCCGGTGAGTGTTCACCTAACGTTAACCCAGCCGACATAGAACATATGTCGGCTATGTTCGATCTACCTTGTTTGTAGGTACCCTCGTAGCCGGGATAGTCAGGCGCTAGCCGAGTTACCACTTGGCTTCCAAGAGAAGGAAGGAATCTCTCGATGGTCAAAAGGTGGCCTCTGTCTACTGTAGCGTGAGCGAAACAGGCAAAGGAAAGGACCAGCGGGGCGTGGCCGACAAGGGTGATGTAGCCAATGTCAGCTGACACCACCAGTGTCGGGTGATGCAACGCCGTAGAGGGGCTCAGGGAGGCTTACGCCCTGAGTCCAGACTAGCCGTTTAAAGTGTAAAAAGAGACATCTTACTTTAACCAAAGGGCATATTCGGGGAATATGCTTCCACGCGTGCCCTAGATTTGTAACCTAGGCTCCCCTATATAAGGAGCACCAGGGCCTCCATAGAGGGGGATCGATCATTCTGTCTAAGGAAGAACCCTAGAGCATAGTAGTGGGCAGTAAGAGAACTAGTCTCCTTCTCACCAACAGTTCGAGGTGCCCTTGTAATCTACCATTGATAGAGAGAAAATACAAACATCTGAGTGTGGAATTACCACACTATCCCTCCCTGGATTCCTCTAGTGCACATTGGCCCCATCTTTAGTCTATACATGGCATCTGCCGTGCCACCACCACGACAATCTGGTAAGGTAAAAGAAGCTGCTAATGAACTCCAACTTTACGATGATATAATTTTGCAAATCATTTAGTCTTTTACAGAACACATTGAAGCTCCTAAAAAAGATTGGCTTCAATATACTCCCCCACCCGAGCCAGTTGAAGATGATGATTAAATAATTGCAGCTCATATAGAGCCATTAAGGGAGATACCCACATATGTTGAACCCGTTCCTTTTCCAAGGACCACGAGAAAACATATGATGGCTCAGCAGCTCGAAGATCAGTGCGAAGAAGAAAGAATGTTCCTCAAGATGTTAAAAGAAGAGGCACAATTAAGAAAAACTAATGAAGTAATTATGCAGGAGACCGAGGAACCAACGAAGGAAGACATCCTAACCATGTTTGCACATTGCAACGTGATAGAGCTAGATACCGAAGCTTCACAATTCGTTGAAGGAAAGGTAAAGGCTAAAGAAGTGCGTAAACCTATCCGGATGCCACGCCAAAGCAGGCAAGGTCTAGATTCCCTCCACTAGAGAGGCTAGAGAATGTAATGCAGCAGGCAATAGATAGCTTAGCAACACCCATAGCGTCAGTGGTAGATCCGGCTCAGGCACATGCCGAGTTAGAGGAAACTGGGCAGAAAATGCTAGCTGGAGCGAAAAAAGTAGCTGAGTTGCAGCAATCACTAAACATCACTCTACGGGAGTATGCAAAGGAAAACCACATAGATGGAGTAAAAATCCAAGGTAGGGACCTGATCACTAAGATTGACAAGAAGTATGTGCCTAAACCAGGTCAGACGGCTACTATAGTAACAGCAGGGCTGGAGAGGTACAATACCCCGTCGAAGAACCTCAGGGCTACTAATGTAGCTGCGTCCGAGTTAGAAGGCTTAACCGAAGAGGTCCGAGAGAGGCAACAAGAGAGAGTTAACCACTTGTTGAGGGTAGCATGTTAGCAGAATGAGGAAATAAATAAGGCAAACCCGGTGCAACCCGGAGCATCACATGTGGTTTATTCGGCCAGGAATAACCCGGCGAAGTCCGCTAGAGCTGCATTATCACCTCATGACGGCCCTAGAAGAGAGGAAGTGGTAACCTCGGGGAGAAAAGACAAACAGATGGTCCCGTATGACCCGGTAAGGGCAGGAAAAGGAAAAACAGTGCAAGTTGATGAGGATCCTCATAGTGCCAGACGGGGTGAAGCTGGCCGAGGAACGCTGCCAACGGCAATGCCGAAGAACGTAATCCGTCCAGAGTAGGGAAAAATATGCCTCGGCAGCAGCAACATCAGTAGCAATATACACCTCGGTAGGAGATAAGTGCTGGCCCAGCAATGCAATAATAAATGATTGTCCGGGTCAGGATAGGTACAATGATGGTTAGTCGGCAATGGCTGATACCGGATATCCTAGACCGGAGCACCATGTGATTGGGTCGAGATTGAGAAACATGAATTTGCAGCCGGATGAAGCACGGCTGAAGCTAGACCGAATCTATAGGTCAGGAATGATTAAGGTGCAGGGCCCTCCAGGTCTAACATGCTTTGGACCTCGGATCATAAGAGAACCACCTGTGGCGAACTTTCAGTTAGCCAGAGGGACGAAGACGTATGACGACAGCACCAAACAAGATGATTGGCTCATTTATTATGCAACTGCGGTGAACATTACAACGGGTAACTTGAGATGGGCTATGAGATATGTGCCCTAGATGTTGGAAGGACCAACAAGGGTTTGGTTGAACAACTTACCCCTAGGAAACATCAACTGTTGGTTAGATTTCGAGGAGTTATTCATCAGCAATTTCTCGAGCACATACAAGAGGCCGAATATACCACAAACCTTGGCACTGTGCAAGTAGAGACTGAATGAGCCGGACCGAGAGTTTCTAGCTCGGTGGTGTAATGTGCACAATTCCTATGAGGGGCAATTGAATCACAAGCAATTGCATGGTTCGCCCAAGGCTATAGGTATGGAAGTATGTTGTTTGCAGAGGTTACAACGAGATATGCCAACTACCCTGGCCGAGACGATCTGGATCGTGGATTCGTACGCTTTGGGAGATCCAACCCAACCTTAGCTGATGTCAGGTGAGTCAAATGAGGAGTACTACAATAGAGATAGTTCTAGATTATCCCGGAGGAATGAATTCTGAGGTAAAAGAAGGGTTGATCGCCAGGATTAAGGTACAACTCGCAACAAGTGGCGGCTGTAGATCAGGATTAGCCCAATGCCGACGCCAGCCAGCGTCAGAAAACTAGAGGGCAGCATTGGCAGCAAAAGGGTGAAGGCAAGAAGCCTTGGACGCCAGAGCAGAAGAAGTAGTGGTAGGAAAGAAAGGACCGTCCAAGATACACGTTCGAGTCTATGTTGGACCAGCCTTGCAAGTTCCACATGCCAAGTCCGAATAATCCGGCGAATCATACAACCTGGCAATGTGAATGGATGAGGAAACTAGAGCAGAGTAGCTCGGGGAATGCTCAGGCACCTCGGCACGATGCACCTCGGCATGATGGACCTCGGCACGAAGCACCTCAGAATGAAGCACCTCGGTAGCAACTGCTCACTGGGGGAATGGACATCAACTGATGTTGCCTCCACCTCCACCGAGGTATGAAAATCAAGAAATAAGGGATGTAGTGCATCAAGTGAATAACCAACAACAACAAGACCAAGGGTATCACAGTAATGAAGGAAGGGACGAGTACAAGGAGCATCACCAAAGTTACTGCATGTTCACAACAGAGGATACGGACAGAAAGAGCTTGCATCACCGACATATGGAGGTAAACGCGGTAATGCCAGCTATGACGAGGTAATGCCTTGGTCGGATTAGGAAATCACTTGGAGTATCAAGGATCACCCCAGGCTCATGCCGAGTCCTGGATCATATGCACTGGTGTTGGATCCAATATTCATTGGGCTGAATATCAATGTGAGGTTTTCCAAGGTGCTGATAGACAATGGCAGTAGCATTAAAATAATGTACAAGGATACCATGCACAAGTTGGGAATATCGGAGAATATGCTCCAAGCAACAAGGACCACGTTTCATGGCATCGTGCCAGGTATCTCATGTGAGCCCATTGGTAAAGTCCGAGTTGATGTGTTATTCGGCACAAGGGATAACTGCCGGACTAAAAACTTGGAGTTTGAGGTGGTGAACTTGGAAAGCGCATATCACGCGTTACTCGGCAAGCCTTCTCTAAACAAGTTCATGGCGTGAACTCACATCAGTTACCTGAAGATGAAATTGCCCGGACCAAGGGGCGTGATTACCATAGCTAGGGACTTCAGGCGTTCTATTGAGTGCACTTCTGTCGGATCTAACCTGGCCGAGTCACTTGTGATTTCTCAAGAGAAAAGGAGAATTCAGGAGGTGGCGGCATTGGCTTAGTCCGCGCAGCAACATATGTTGGCTCTGACCAACCCGCACGGGAGTGTGTCATTTCAAGCGATAAAAAATACAAAGAAGGTGCCCACTGATGATCAGTTCCCAGAGCGCACCATGACCATTGGTGCCGGATTAGGCGAAAAATAAGAAAGCGAGCACGTCAACTTTCTCTGTGAGAATCGGGATATCTTTGCTTGGTCCACACAAGATCTGTAAGGTGTGCTGAGGGATGATACGTCGTAAACGTATCTATAATTTTTGATGCTCCATGCTTGTTTTGTATCAACTATCTTATGTTTTGTCTACACTTTGAGCCATTTTTATACATTTCAGGAACTAACCTATTGACAAGATGCCGCAGTGCCAGTTGCATGTTTTCTGCTATTTTTGGTTTCAGAAAAGCTAGTAAGGAAATATTCTCGGAATTGGACGAAACAAAAGCCGAAGTTCCTATTTTTCCTGACACAAGACGGAGTCCAAAGCAGAGACGGAGGAGGGCACCTGTCAACACCCGGATTTTTAAGTCCAGGTGCCTGTTATGTCGTAGATCGCAATTCCAGGATTACCATTTTTGCAAGACATAACATAAGTGGTACCACAATACATCATCCATTAGAAACCATAATAAGGTCTTACAAATAAAGGATCTCATGATCCAGTCTTAATACAATCAAAGCAGCGGAAAGTAAATGTAGCGGGGCGTCATCTTCATGATCATAGGCAATGATGACGATGGGAGATGATCCTAGTTGTCATAGACCTCCTGCTGTCCATCTTCCGGGTAATCCTCCTCATAGTCTGGCCATGGGAATAGCCAAGGACAAAGCCACGAGTACTCTTTAAGTACTCGCAAACTACCACTAGTAAGTCGAAGTAAAACTAGTAGGAATCATAAGCTCTAGGTTTGTTTGCAAAAAGCCAGGTTTATTTCATAAAGCTTCAAGGGTAGACCTAATTTAGTTCTCTACCTTACTTAAGTGGGAACTTAGATATCATGTCCACAACTCTGTTGTGGTCAAGTCAAGTCATCTTTAAAGTCACAAATCATTTTGAAAACATATGACAACGAAACAGTATGGCCACTCCAACTATCCATAACCGTGGACGTGGCTATTCGAATAGTTTGACACTCTGTAGAGATTGTACACTTTCACCACAAAATTCGATACATCCATCAAGAATAACCCTAAATCATCATACTTAGTATGCGGATAATCAATCTTAACCTTTCAATTACACACCTAGTATAGGCACCTCCCCTATGAGTTTGGCCTCCCAACCATGACCATCTGTCATCTTGGGTACTAGATAGGTGGACATTCATCACGAGGTAGCCTCAGCTCAACCTCTTCTGCAAGGGAACCCATACTAAGACATAAACTTCCAGTCAAGCCCTACCCAACTCAGGTATTGTGGCTGTACGATAAAATTGGAATGGTATCACATCCGAACCCAACCATCAGTTTTTATTAAAGTCAAGGCTCATGCCTCCTCAATTTCATCATCAAACCAGCGTGTTTCACAACACATGTCAAAACATTTCAATAGAATGAATCTTCATTCCAAGGTTTTCATAATCATTTTCACCAACTATTCCCATCTAAAGTAGTCAAGTTTTAGCTTAGCACTAGCCACTAATATGGAGGTTATTACTATTGGGGGTGCTAGCAAGGTATAAGTATCCAAGACTAGTCCTATGATCCTGATAGGATCCAAATCTAATCTCCACTAATCACAATTCATTACTAAGTAAGAGCTAGTAATAAAGGGGAAAGTAAAGGTTGGAGTAAAACTAGGAATAGTATAAGTAAATTGACATAACCTAGCATGCCTAATGCATCTGGTATAAGGTCTTGCATACATAGCATGCCTAGTTCTAACTTGCACTGATAGCTTGCCTTATTGGTTGCAGTTGTTGACGTTTTCCTCTTCCTCCTCGAAGTACTCCTCTTCGTTGAATCCCGGGTCGGTACTAGCATCTATAAACATATTCAATGTACACAATCACCAAACAACACTTCACTACATCTATTTAGCACACAAGGGCTCATACTAGATGATCTAGCATCATCTCAACATCATAAGGAATTTCAATACATTCTTATTTCTCTTTATTGAGAAAAGTAATTTTTACTCATATTAAATCCTTAAGATTTAATATTCCCAATTAAAATAGTGGATCATGTAGACACATGTCATCAACATCTTTTCCAACATTTGGGAATGTGATTTAAAATGGTGATCGTATATTATAAGTTTTAATATTACTATTTAATAATATGAAAGTGACTAGAAAAGCCTATATAGCCTCTTTTAGTACTAAGCCAAGTTTAATATCTGTAAAACCAAATGTTTTTACATATTCGTGTAGAGCATGGCAAATGTGATTTTTGAGAGGTGGAATCATCTAAAAAACATTTATAGTTTATTTTAGAAAAATGTTTGAAGTGTCAAAAGTCTCTGTCTTGTTATTTTTAGTATATGTGATCTATAATTCTAAATAGTTTGAATCCAACGGTAGTGAATATATAATTTGAATACCTTTCCAAAAAAATTGGAAGCATGCAATTTGGTTCAGTGAATCTCTTTGAATTGATTTTTGAATCTACTGACAGAATCTGGTTTTAGCTAAAATGGAAAAATTCTATTTGAATCAAAGGGCTCTACGCGGGAAACTAAACGGGCCGGCCCAACTGCATAGTGGTAGCACAGCGGGCTGCTGACAAGCGGGTCCTACTCGTCAGCGACTCAACTAAGCCGAAACAGTATGGTTCAATCTCAGCGCTACGATTAGACTAGGATCTAACGGCTGTGGTTCTTCGTCTCCGTCGAATAGCTCCGGCGAGAAACGAACCCTAAAACGACGGTGGGGGTCGTGTGAGGCTCACCTGGTCTCCAGCTAGGGTTGGCGATGGGGGTGAATGGGGTTGTCGTTGAAGGCGATTCGAGGCGCGGTCACGGTAGCTCCTGGGGTGGTTGCAATCAACGGCTCCCCTTCTCAACTGCTACGGTGGACTCCAGTCAAATTATGATGGGCTGGTGCTCACCTTGCTCCGGGGAAAGGTCTGGGGTGTTGCTGAGAGAGAGAGAGAGGAGTGAAATGATGTGGAGATTGAGGGTTGGGGTGGCCTCCATTTATACACCAGGGTCGACGGCAGTGCGGCATGGGTTGGCTTCTCCGGCGACGTCGCTACAGTTCGCGTTCGTCATGACGAAGGGCATGGATCAGTGCAGGGGACTATGTTGATCGTCAAGCGAGTGACGGCACGGCAAGGGGGATCTCCATTGGCTGGGATACGTCGGTGCTCTGGGTCAGTACGCGGGTGTTCGTCACGTGGTACTGTGGTCACGGGGCAAGCGGCGGCGAACGGTCATGTCTGGGCGCTTACTGGTGCTACGACGGTTGTGGGTACGGGCGGTGAGAGCGAGGCGCGGCGTGTGCGTGCGATACAGCTGCTGCGCTCCGTCGTGCTCTCGGCATGGCAGGGGATTAAATGGGCGCGGCTCGTTTGGCTCCTTCTCACCTCGCCGTTGGTCAAGGGCTGGTCAGGGGGTGGCGGTGAGGTCACAGCTAGCTGTAGGACATCGTGGTAGTGGGCGGCACGGCGTGCTACGAGTGGCTCGTGGTCGACCGGCATGGCCGGCTCGGTACGAGCGTGCCACTGGTGCAATGGTGGAAAGGAGGCTCTCCACTACACGACAAAGGACTAGGGGTGATCAAGGACAAGTAGTGGATTTGATTGCAGTACATTGGCTGAGCAATTGATAGTTTCAAATAGTGTATAGTTGTTGAGATTGTACTGTGCCTACCAGGCGTTCGACCAAATGGCCGCATGAATTCATATTTTAAATTTTTGAAAGATTTTTGGTGAGTGATCTGAGTACTTGCTTGGGTTTGCCAAGGTGAATTGATTTGAGTGGTTTTTGAAAAGTGGTGATCTTAGTACATACACTTGATTCAATTTTGAAATGTCTCTCAAAGGGGTTTAAAAATAGTTTCTGTCCTTTTGTAAGGTTTGTTTGGATTCACCTTTACTTGGTCTAGCAAGGGGTGAAAAGATTGGGAATTGTTTCTGTTAGAAATCCTTTACTAGGAACACTCAAAGTGGTCTAGTGGATAAGTTTTGCCAAAATGACCATTTTCTTATATGTCTTTATAATTGATTTTCTTTTTATTTGATTTTGTTTGTAAATGTTCTAGATGATGTAGTATTCATCTTTAAACCAATCCTTATCCTTAGCAACAATCAATCATGGCAATTTCACTCATTCAAACACTAATGCAAACCACACATGCATTCTTATTAAGTTTAATCCTAAAAAGTTTTTGTTAACCCTAAACTTGGGTGATTAAAACTTGATAAGCTTGATTAATATTTTTGGGATGTTACAAACCTTCCCTCCTTAAACAGAATCTCGTCCCGAGATTCAGGAAAAACTAGGAACTAAAGAGATTTGGAAACTCAGTCCTAATATAATCTTCTCGTTACCAGGTGGCCTCTTCTTCCATATGGTTACTCCATTGGATCTTGAGGAACTTGATACTTCTGATCCGGGTGGTGCTAAATGCTTCTTCCAAGATACAGATGGGAACTTCACAATAAGTTAGATCCTTGTCGATATCTATGGCTCGGTGATCGATGTTCTTGAAAACTTCGGTCTTCTCCGGAACTTCTAAGCATTTGCGAAGTAACAAGACATGGAACACATTATGCACGACTGACATCTCCTCAGGCAGTTCCAATTGATAGGATACTTCTCCTCGGTGGTTAAAAATCTTGAAGGGTCCAATATATCTGGGGTGTAGTTTTCCTTTCAGACGAAAATGCTTCATTCCCTTCAAAGGTGATACTTTGAGATACACAAAATCTCCGACATTGAAGGTCAGGACTCGATGTCTTTTATCTGCATAACTCTTCTGTCTAGATTGAACGGTCTTGAGGTGCTCACGGACTTTGTGAACCTTCTCTTCGGCTTCTCGTAGAATGTTGGGTTCGAAGATCTGACTCTCTCCTACTTGCGACCAATTCAACGTGGTATGACACTTCCTTCCATACAAGAACTCAAATGGGGCCATTTGCAAATTGGCTTGATAACTATTGTTGTAAGAAAATTCCGCGAAAGGTAGACAATCTTCCCACTTAGATCCATAATCTAGCACACAAGCTCTCAACCTATCTTCTAAGATCTGGTTGACTCTTTCAGTTTGTTCGTCGGTTTGCGGGTGATAAGCTGTGCTGAAATGCAGTTTGGTTCCTAATCCTTCTTGGACTTTCTGCCAAAATCTTGAGGTAAACTGGGTTCCTCGATCCGATACTATGGTCTTGGGGGTTCCATGCAAACTGACTATTCTAGCGATATACAACTCCGCTAGCTTCGAACTTTGGTAGGTTGTCTTGACTGGTATGAAATGGGCTACCTTGGACAGTCTGTCTACTATGACCCAAATAGAGTCATTTCCCCTACTAGATGTAGGCAAACCTATGATAAATTCCATTCCGACAGAATCCTATTTCCATTCCATAATCTGCAATGGTTGCAAAAGTCCTGCGGGTCTCTGATGTTCCGCTTTGATTCTCTGACAGATCACATTTGTCTATGTAGCTTCCGGCTTCTCTCTTCATTTTGTGCCACCAAAATTGCTCCTTTAAATCCTGACATATCTTCGTTCCTCTCGGGTGGATAGAATAAAGGGTATCATGAGCTTCTTGCATAATGACTTGTTTCAACTCCGAATCTACTGGAACACACATACGTCATTTGTACCACAAAACTCCTTCTTCATATTCGGTGAATCCAGGTACCTTCCCTGTCTTGATGCGACGCTTGATTCCATCGATACTTGCGTTTCCTTTTTGGGCCTCTTTTATCTGACTAATTAATGTGGGTTGGAGTTCTATGCTAGCTAAGAATCCTTCGCTAACTAGCTCCACTCTAAAATTCTCCATCTCCTCATGTAGGCTTGGCTGGGCTTCCTTTATCATGGTATTTAATCTACATGGCAATCTGCTAAGAGCATCCGCTACCACATTGGCTTTGCCAGGGTGATAATGGATGTCAAGGTCATAATCCTTGATTAACTCTATCCATCTCATTTGCCTCATATTCAGCTCCTTCTGGGTGAAGATATACTTCAGACTCTTGTGATCCGAATAAATCTCATAGCGGTTACCCATAAGGTAATGACACCATGTCTTCAAAGCTAAACTACGGCTGCCAGTTCTTGGCCATGGGTTGGGTAGTTCTGCTCATGCTGCTTCAGTTGTCTGGATAGATAGGATATAACTTTGCCTTCTTGCATCAATACACATCCGAGACCAATCTTGGATGCGTCACAATACACATCGAAAGGCTTCTTAATATCCGGCATGATCAAAATTGGGGCTGAAGTCAATCTTTTCTTGAGGTCTTGAAAACTTGCTTCACATTTGTCAGTTCATTCAAACTTCTTATCTTTCTTCAACAACTGGGTCATTGGTATTGCGATGCTTGAGAATCCTTCAACGAACTTGCGGTAATATCCGGCTAGTCCAAGAAATGCACGGACTTCAATATGGGTGGTTGGGGCTTTCCATTCTTCAACATCTTTGATCTTGACGGGATCAACAACGACTCCTCCTGATGGCAGTATATGGCCTAGGAATCCTACTTCTTTTAACCAAAATTTACACTTACTGAACTTGGCATATAACTGATGCTCTCTAAGGGTTTCAAGGATGGTTCTCAGATGTTGCTCATGGCCCTCTTCTGACTTGGAGTAGATCAGAATGTCATTGATAAACACAACGACAAACTTATCCAGAAAGTTCATAAAAATCTTATTCAGGAGGTTCATGAAATAAGCGGGGGCATTGGTTAATCCAAAAGACATGACATTGTACTCATACAATCCATATCTAGTGGTGAAGCCAGTTTTTGGGATATCAGTTACAGAATCTTTAGTTGGTGATAACTAGTTCGAAGATCAATCTTTGAAAACACTCTGGCTCAAGTCGGTTTATCAAAAAAATCCTCTATCTTCGGTAAAGGGTACTTGTTCTTGATGGTGACGTCATTCAACTTCCGATAATCCATACAAAGACGGTTGGCACCATCCTTCTTATGCACAAACAAAATAGGTGATCTCCATGGTGATGCACTTGGTTGAATCAGTCCTTTTCCCAGCATATCATCAAGTTGCTTCTTCAGCTCCATTAGTTTAGAGTGGTTCATACTATAGGGTCTCTGAGCTATGGGTTCGGTTCCAGGGATTAGTTCAATGGTAAACTTGATATCCCGATCTGGGGGCATACCAGGCAATTCATCTAGGAATACGTTGGGGTACTCACAGACTACTCTGACTTGGTCAATGGTGGTCTTGGCTAGACTCTTGTTGCACTTGAATTGACGGGGCAAAGTCTCAGATACATGTTCTGCTAATACTCTGATGCTATTGGTCATGGTTATGGCTTTCTTAGCACAGTCGATTAATCCTTGATGAATCCATACCTAGCACTACTTCCAATCCTTTGGTTCCAAGTACTATTAGATTGGCATAAAAGTCTATCCCATGTATTCTGATAGGTACTGCTTTGCAAACTTTTCTAGGTTTGGTGGTTGAACCAGGGATTCAAACTATCATAACATGCTTCATATTTATTGGTTGAATATTACTAGTGCATGCAAATTCTTCGGTAACAAATGAGTGCGATGCTCCATAATCAAAAAACACTCTTGCTAGAACTGAGTTAACAGAAAACATACCCAATACGACATCTGGAGCTTCTTGGGCTTCTTCAGCATTCATGTGGAACAGACGGCCATTATGGTTGTGCGGGTTTCCTGGGGCGAATCTTTTTCCAGGCTGGACACGACATTGCTGTTGGGAAGGTGCATTCACATTGGTTGCTGCGGCAAGCTTCTTGGGGAACTCGTTGGAGTAGTGACCCATGACTCCGCATTCAAAGCAAGTTATCATTGACTTGTCTTTCCCTGCGACAGGCACAACATTGCTTCCAGTCCTTGGGGCAGTATTGTTGGTGTTGTTGTTGGACTTGGGTGGTGCACGGTTGAAATTGTTGGAGTTGTTGGGGTTGTTGTTGTGGTTTCCTCCAGGCCTTGGGTTTCCTCCTCCACGGTTGGGATAGCTCGGACGGTTCATTGGGGGTCTGTTGTTTCTGGGTGCATATCCTGCAGACGGGTTGGGGCGATACTTCGGGGTATGGTGGGGTCCTGATTGATGCATCATCCTTCGCTTGCGGTTCTCACTGGCCTGGTTGATCTTGCCTTCCATCTGAATTGCAGAATCCACTAAGGCTTCAAGGTCATCAAATGGAATGTCGACTAGCACTATTTGCATCTCATCATGCAGACCATTCAGGAATCTCTCCTTCTTCTTAGCTTTGTTGTCAATCTCATCTAGGCCATATCTGGCTAGTGACAGGAATTTGTCACGGTACTCAACCACAGTCATCCTTCCTTGCTTCAAGTCTCTGAATTCGTCCCTCATCCTCTTGATTAGACCCGGGGGCACATGGGTCCTGCTGAACTTGAGTTTGAACTCCTCCCAAGTCATCATCTGACCTCCATTCATCGTACGGGTACTATTCCACCAAGATCTTGCATAGCCAGACAGATAGTGGGTGGCAAATAGCACCTTCTCATTAGCATCAACTCCTGCAACTTCTAGATTGTTGTCCATGGTTTGCAGCCAATCATTAGCATCTAGAGGCTCCTCAGACTTACTAAACACGGGTGGGTTGGTATTCTAGAAATTCTTAAGTTTGGATCCATGGTGATCTTGGTCTCCATGGCCTTTATTATTATGGGCCATCTGGGCTATTTGTTGAAGAGTGGCTAAGTTGGCTTGACGTTCAGCTCTTCCAGCTTCACGGTCAGAGACTAACATTTGCAGAATCTGCAGCATGGGGTCCTAAGATGAACTGCTTCCTCCGGGATTTCCGCGAGTCATCTGAAGATTGAGATAGATAGTGAGACAAGAGGGAAATTTCTAAGGTTCATGGGTTTGTTTTCAAAACTTTAAGCCTTGAGTATAAATCAGGTTTTGCAAACTAACAACTTGCTTTTCATTCATTCATTCATAGCACCCAATTCAAACACACACCACAACAAGGAAACATATGGTTTTAAGAACCATTCCGCGAAGCTACGATGCAATGGGACTGGGTACAACTCACACCTACGATAGTGCTCATGTGCGACTAATCATCATCAACGAAGGCAGCATCATCCTCATCAGTGTTGTCCTCCATGGCTTCATCCTCTAGGTTGTCATTGTCATCACTGAGGTAAGAGTGAATATCGGATGTCTTCACCCTCCTCCTCCTGCTGCTCCTCCAGCTGGATTTCCTGGTCGTGGATGGTCTCCTCGAAGGTGGCTATCTTCTGATGAAGACGAGCGATGACGCGATCCTTCTTGTCGCGCTGACTGCGAAGTGACTTGCGTTCCTTGGCGAGGATGCCGATGGTTTCATTCCTTTCAACAGCTGCATCATTTCTCTGGTTGACGTGCTCATGTGCATTGTCTAACTCCCTTTGGGTCTCTTGTAGCATGAAGTCCATGTGGTCCACGTGGTGCCTCACCTCTGGATGGGCTGGCATGGATAGGGGCTATCCCATTGAGTCACGTCTTGCATAGTGAACAAAACGGGTTCCGATGATCTGGTTGATGTTATGAGCACACAGTGGAGTGAGAGCTTCTTACATAGCCCTGGCTAATCCGTCTAGCCAGTTGTTCTCCCAAACACTAAACTGGATCTTGTCAGAAAGAGGTGGCTCCATTCTGCCTCTCAGGTCAACAACAATCAGCCACTATAGCACCCCTCCAGTGTGGTCCTTCAGCTATGCTCCGAAAAACTCCGTATGCGGGCGTTGAAGATGCTCCGAAAGTGAATCTAGATCCCTCTCAAAGATAAGCTGGCCTCCATTGCCCAACTAGTAAAACTTGGTGTATTTGACCTCCATCTACAAGAAATTGAGATGAGTAAGTTAGTGGAGTGATCAAGTGTGTCAAGTTTTAAGTAGACTTGTAAGAGTTTTGAGTAGCAAGTGATTTCTTTTGGAAAGAATCTCAAGGGTAAGAATGAGAATAGGTTTTTGCAAATACTCACTTTCTTTGTCTTGAAACTAGATTTTGCAGGCGTCCACTCTAACTAGGGTCTCCTATGGTCAGGATGGCTATGATACCAACTTGTCAACACCAGGATTTTTAAGTCCAGGTGCCTGTTATGCCGTACATCGCAATCCCATGATTACCATTTTTGCGAGACATAACAGAAGTGGTACCACAGTACATCATCCATTACAAACCATAATAAGGTCTTACAAATAAAGGATCTCATGATCTAGTCTTAATACAATCAAAGCAGCGGAAAGTAAACGTAGAGGGGCTTCATCTTCATGATCACAGGCAATGATGACAATGGTAGATGATCCTAGTTGTCATAGACCTCCTGCTGTCCATCTTCCGGGTAATCCTCCTCATAGTCTGGCCATGGGAATAGCCACGGACAAAGCCATGAGTACTCTTTAAGTACACGCAAACTACCACTAGTATAAGTCAAAGTAAAACTAGTAGGAATCATAAGCTCTAGGTTTGTTTGCAAAAAGCCAGGTTTATTTCATAAAGCTTCAAGGGTAATGACCTAATTTAGTTCTCTACCTTACTTAAGTGGGAACTTAGATATCATGTCCACAACTCTGTTGTGGTCAAGTCAAGTCATCTTTCAAGTCACAAATCATTTTGAAAACATCTGACAACGGAACAGTATGGCCACTCCAACTACCCATAACCGCGGACACGGCTATTCGAATAGTTTGACACTCTGCAAAGATTGTACACTTTCACCACAAAATTCAGTACATCCGTCAGGAATACCCCTGAATCATCATACTTAGTATGCGGATAATCAATCTTAACCTTTCAATTACACACCTAGTATAGGCACCTCCCATATGAGTTTGGCCTCCCAACCATGACCATCTGTCATCTTGGGTACAACATAGATGGACATTCATCACGAGGTAGCCTCAGCTCAACCTCTTCTGCAAGGGAACCCATACTAAGATGACCTAATTTAGTTCTCTACCTTACTTAAGTGGGAACTTAGATATCATGTCCACAAGTCTATTGTGGTCAAGTTAAGTCATCTTTCAAGTCACAAATCATTTTGAAAACATCTGACAACGGAACAGTATGGCCACTCCAACTATCCATAACCGCGGACGTGGCTATTCGAATAGTTTGACACTCTGAAGAGATTGTACACTTTCACCAATTCAATACATCCGTCAGGAATAACCCTAACTTATCATACTTAGTATGTGGATAATCAATCTTAACCTTTCAATTACACACCCTAGTATAGGCACCCCCCTATGAGTTTGGCCTCCCAACCATGACCATCTGTCATCTTGGGTACTGCATAGGTGGACATTCATCACGAGGTAGCCTCAGCTCAACCTCTTCTACAAGGAAACCCATACTAAGACATATAAACTTCCAGTCAAGCCCTACCCAACTCAGGTATTGTGGCTGTACGATAAAATTGGAATGGTATCGCATCCGAACCCAACCATCAGTTTTTATTAAAGTCAAGGCTCATGCCTCCTCAATTTCATCATCAAACCAGTGTGTTTCACAACACATGTCAAAACATTTCAATAGAATGAATCTTCATTCCGAGGTTTTGATAATCATTTTCACCAAGTATTCCCATCTAAAGTAGTCAAGTTTTAGCTTAGCACTAGCCACTAATATGGAGGTTATTACTATTGGGGGTGCTAGCAAGGTATAAGTATCCAAGACTAGTCCTATGATCCTGATAGGATCCAAATCTAATTTCTACTAATCACAATTCATTACTAAGTAAGAGCTAGTAATAAAGGGGAAAGTAAAGCTTGGAGTAAAACTGGGAATAGTATAAGTAAATTGACATAACCTAGCATGCCTAATGCATCTGGTATAAGGTCTTGCATATATAGCATGCCTAGTTCTAACTTGCACTGATAGCTTGCCTTATTGGTTGCAGTCGTTGAAGTTTTCCTCTTCCTCCTCGAAGTACTCCTCTTCGTTGAATCCCGGGTCGGTACCAGCGTCTATAAACATATTCAATGTACACAATCACCAAACAACACTTCACTACATCTATTTAGCACACAAGGGCTCATACGAGATGATCTAGCATCATCTCAATCATCATAAGGAATTTCAATACATTCTTATTTCTCTTTATTGAGAAAAGTAATTTCTACTCATTTTAAATCCTTAAGATTTAATATTACCAATTAAAATAGTGGATCATGTTGACACATGTCATCACCATCTATTCCAACATTTGGGAATGTGATTTAAAATGGTGATCGTATATTACAAGTTTTAATATTAGTATTTAATAATATGAAAGTGACTAGAAAAGCCTATATAGCCTCTTTTAATACTAAGCCAAGTTTAATATATGTAAAACCATATGTTTTTACATATTCGTGTAGAGAATGGCAAATGTGATTTTTGAGAGGTGGAATCATCTAAAAAACATTTATAGTTTATTTTAGAAAAATGTTTGAAGTGTCAAAAGTCTCTGTCTTGTTATTTTTAGTATAGGTGATCTATAATTCTAAATAGTTTGAGTCCAACGGTAGTGAATGAATACCTTTCCAACAAAATTGGAAGCATGCAATTTGGTTCAGTGAATCTCTTTGAATTGATTTTTGAATCTACTGATAGAATCTGGTTTTAACTAAAATGGAAATACTCTATTTGAATCAACAGGCTCTACGCGGGAAACTAAACGGGCCGGCCCAATTGCACAGCGCTGGCACATCGGGCTACTGACAAGCAGGTCCTACTCGTCAGCGACTCAACTAAGACGAAACGGTATGGTTCAATCTCGGCGCTACGATTAGACTAGGATCTAATCGGATGTGGTTCGTCGTCTTCGTCGAATAGCTTCGGTGAGAAACAAACCCTAATACGGCGGTGGGGGTCGTATGAGGCTCACCTAGGCTCCAGCTAGGGTCGGTGATGGGGGCGAATGGAGTTGTTGTCGATTGCGGTTCGAGGCACGGTCACGGCAGCTCCTGGGGTGGTGGCAATCAACCGCTCCCCTTCTTGATTGCTGCGGCGGACTCGGTCAAATTCCGGTAGGCTGGTGCTCTCCTTGCTCCGGGGAAAGGTCTGGGGTGTTGATGAGAGAGAAAGGAGTGAAATGGTGTGGAGATTGAGGGCTGGGGTGGCCTCTATTTATACACCAGGGTCGACGGCATTGTGGCATGGGTTTGCTTCTCCGGCGACGTCGCTACATTTCGCGTTCGTCACGGGGGAGGGCTTGGGTCGGTGCAGGGGACTATGGAGATCGTCGCACGAGTGACGGCACGGAAAGGGGCGGTCTCCATTGGCCAGGATACGTCGGTGCTCGGGGTCAGTAGGTGGGCGTTCGTTACATGGTACGGTGGTCACGGGGCGAGCAGCGGCGAGCGGTCATGTTTGGGCGCTTACTGGTGCTATGGTGGTCGTGGGTACGGGTGGAGAGAGCGAGGCGCGGCGTGTGCGTGCGAGACAGCGGCAGTGCTCCGTCGTGCTCTCGGCATGGCGGGGGATTACATGGGCGCAGCTCGTCTAGCTCCTTCTCACCTCGCCGTTGGTCAAGGGCTGGTCAGGGGGTGGCAGTGAGGTCACAACTAGCTGTAGGAAATTGTGGTCGTGGGCGGTGTGTCGTGCTACGAGTGGCTCGTGCTCGACCGGCATGGCCGGCTAGGTACGGGCGTGCCACTGGTGCAATGGTGGAGAGGAGGCTCTCCACTGCACGACAAACGACTAGGGGTGATCAAGGACAAGTAGTGGAGTTTATTGTAGTACATTGGATGAGCAATTGATAGTTTCAAATAGTGTATAGTTGTTGAGATTGTACCGTGCCTGCCAGGTGTTCGACCAAATGGCTGCATGAATTCATATTTTGAATTTTTGAAAGATTTTTGGTGAGTGATCTGAGTACTTGCTTGGTAGTCTATGGTTGCTTGGGTTTACCAAGGTGAATTGATTTGAGTGATTTTTGAAAAGTGGTGATCTTAGTACATACACTTGATTCAATTTTGAAATGTCTCTCAAAGGGGTTTAAAAATAGTTTTGTCCTTTTGTAAGGTTTGCTTGGATTCACCTTTACTTGGTCTAGAAAGGGGTGAAAAGATTGGGAATTGTTTATGTTAGAAATCCTTTACTAGAAACACTCAAACTGGTCTAGTGGATAAGTTTGGCCAAAATGACCATTTTCTTATATGTCTTCATAATTGATTTTATTTTCATTTGATTTATTTGTAAATGTTCTAGATGATGTAGTATTCATCTTTAAACCAATCCTTATCCTTAGAAACAATCAATCATGGCAATTTCACTCATTCATAAACTAATGCAAACCACACATGCATTCTTATTAAGTTTAATCCTAAAAGTTTTTGTTAACCCTAAACTTGGGTGATTAAAACTTGATAAGCTTGATTAATATTTTTGGGATGTTACAGCACCGAGGCGGCCACACCCTATGGTGGCGCGGGTACGCCCCAGGCGCGCCACCAGGTGGCGTGGGCCCCTCGGGCCTCCACCAACCTTGCCCCTTCGCCTATATATTCCCCCCAAGATGAAAACCCTAGACACGAGATCAGAATTCTACGAGAAGTTCCGCAGTGCCGCCACCACCGAAGAGGAGATTCGGGGGACAGAAGTCTCTGTTCCAGCACCCTCCCAGGACGGGGAAGTGCCCCCGGAACCATGTCCATCGACTCCACCACCATCTCCGTCGTCGTTGCTGACTTCCATGACGAGGAGGGAGTAGTTCTCTCTCGAGGCTAAGGGCTCTACCGGTAGCTATGTGTTCATCTCTCTCTCTATGCATGATATTATTGAGATCATGAGCTTTTTAATATATAGATCTATTCTGTTACTCAAGAGCTTTAATCAATCGCTGCTTATCCCCACGTGTGTGAAGTTGACAGTGTGCACACCGTGTGGCACTTAGGCTAAGGTTACAGAAATACTTATCATGAGTATAATTTGAGTTGGATGCCAAATGAGATTGTGGTGTTTGTTGGAACCATCTAGCACTCAAGGTGATAGTGAGGGGTTATCTAGATGGGGAATCCAAACTTTAAGGTGTGCTGTTATAGCCCTACATCGTCCAACCGGAGAGTAGTTCAGGGTAGCATAATGAAGAGAAGATATCTATATGAGAGTGTCCACTAGTGAAAGTATGATCCCTAGGCCTTGTTTCTAAGCATTGAAACACCGTTTATAATCAGTCCTGTTACATGTTTGCTTGCTGTCACTATTATTTCAGATTGCAATTACCACTTATAATCATCTATATTACTTGTATTTCACTATCTCTTCACCGAACTAGTGCACCTATACACCTGACAAGTGTATTGGGTGTGTTGGGGACACAAGAGACTTCTTGTATCTTGATTGCGGGGTTGCTTGAGAGGGATACCTTTCACCACTTCTCCCTGAGTTGGGGACACAAGAGAAACTGGCTGCTGTTCTACAAACCTCTGCACTTGGAGGCCCAACACTGTCTACAAGAATATAAGCATGCGTAGACATCAAACTATTTTCTGGCGCCGTTGCCGGGGAGGTAAGGTAAAAGGTACTCACATCCTCTAGCGACTAAGCTATCTTCTAGTACTATTGCTGTTGTGTGAGTGCTCGAAGTTATTTCCTTTAGATTCTGCAATTATATCTTTTTTTTCTTGTTTTTATTTTCACTAGTTAGGCTTAATGGAAAACAATAAAAAAATTAGAGAGCTTTATAGTATTTGTCTTGAGTTAGGACATGAAGTGTTTGAAGAGAAAATTTAAAAACCTATGGAACTTTATTTGCGTGTTGATAGTAATGTTATTAGTATGAATTATTTGAACACCATTATTGCTAATGCTATGGAAAAGTATAAGCTTGGGGAAGCTAGTTTTTATGAAAATGATCTTTTTAGTCCCCCAAGCATGGAGGAGAAAATTTACTTTGATGGTACTATGCCTCCAATATATGATGATTACAATGATGAATATGATATTTTTAGTCCACCTACTATTGAGGAGAAAATTAATTATGATTACAATATGCCTCCTATATTTGATGATTATGGTGATGAGAATAATAATTATAGCTATTTTTTTGAAGTTGCTCCCACTACGATTAATAAGAATGACTATGCTTATAGCGAGAGTAATAATTATTTTATGCATGTGGATCATGATAAGAATGTTTTATGTGATATTTATATTGTTAATTTTATTCATGATGCTGCTGAAAGTTATTATTAGAGAGGGAAACATGGTTTTATGTATCTCAACAATATTAAGTTTCCCCTCTTTATGTTGAAATTTTTGAAGTTGCACTTGTTTTGCTTTCCTATGCTTGTTGCTTTGTGCTTTCATGACTTGTTTCTTTACAAGATTATTTTTCATAGGAAGTGGGTTAGACTTAAATTTGTTCCATATTTTCTTCTTGATGCTCTCTTTTACTTCAATTCATATTTATTATGTGAGCATCATCGAAATTATCATGCCTATCTTAATGGCTATAAAGAAAGAGCATTTGGGAGACAACCCATTATATTTTTATTTTTAGTTTATTTTTATTTTGTTGAGTATTGGCAGTTATTTCCTCTGTAATAATCTCTCCTTATCCTTTTTGTTTGGTTTTTGTGCCAAGAATAACCTCTAATGAGAGGGAAGTAAGATATGGGGAAGTTGCTGCCCCGAAACAGATTTCTGTGCATCACTCTAAAAAATCGTGAAACATATAAGTACGTCGTATTGAGCTGTAATGTTTTGTGCTTATGCCCCAGGTTATTAACCAACTTTCATTAGTTTTGCACTTTTCGATTTGAGCAACAGAAGGTTTTCGAAAAAATCGGTCTTTACCTGCGGGTCTCTTTTGACAGATTTTTGTCATTATTTGCATTTGCCTCTTAATCGGTTTATTTTTGAGTTCTCTTGGATCACTTGAGCTTTTAAAAGGAATTGCTAGAGTAGCTTATGTTTTAATGGATGATTTACTTAAGTTTAAACTGAACCCAAAGAATTATTATTTTGAATACACTAATGTTGCTAATGAAGATTGTGTGAAGTTTTGTATGAAGGAAATTTTCAAGTGTAGGGAGAGAATAATGTGATGAGATGGAGTATGGACAAAAGCTCACACTTGGGGATGCCACCCGTGTCACCCGAAGAAATATTCAAGAAGTACAAGCGTCAAATCTTGGGGATGCCCAAGGCATCCCCTTCTTCATCAATAATCTCAGGTCTTCTTTCAAGACACTTTATTTTTATTACCTTATGCACTATGTGTTGTTCTTGGAGCATCTTTGTTTTTAGTTTTCTTTTGCTTTCTTTGCCGCAATAAGTTGGTTGTATCCCAACACACTTCTTTTGGAGAGAGACACACCCCGTTATTCATTTCCTAGAACACTCTAGTTTTCACTCTTATTGTTTTGTGAGTGTTCTCCTTTGCTAGCACCGCGTTTAGCTTTAGTTTTCTTATTCTTTTGGCTTAGAACTTTTTAGTTCTTCTTTTTAGATGAGTGATACATGCTCTATGGTCTTTATTGATTATTATCTTCGAGAGTTGTTTCAAATAAGCCGATTGGTGTTGGAAAAGAGTAGGAAGTTTCATGCTTATAGTGGTACAAAAGGAAGCTTGTTTTGACTGTGGCCTAGACTTTATCATGTCATGTTTGATGTTGCTTTGACCTTATGCTTAGTGATTATTTCTGTAGCATGACTTGTTCCAAACAATTGAGATTGCTTAATGTGCCGTGAAAGAATCATGTGTTGTTTTAGCATACAAAAGCATAATATTGTGGTATTCTCCTTTGATGTTTTATTTGGGTTGACTTGGCACATGCTTACACCATGTTAAGACTATGAACCAGTCACCTTAGCCTCTATGATCATTTAGTTTTTGACTTGCAATATCAATTTATGCTTTAATTAATAATGTTTTGTCGCTTTGCATGATTATGGCCATTATTGCTCTCTTAGTTGGTCGCTCCCAGTCTTTTGCTAGCCTCCACCTGTACTGAGTATGAGTTCTACTCATGCATCCAACTCCCAAGAAACCAGGTTATTCCAAAGATTCCACTATAAATTCCTATGCATGGTGTGTTACACCATTCTAAGTATATTCATGTTTTTATCTATCTTCCAAATTAAACTTGTTATGTGAAAATTAGTGATTAAAGCTCTCACAAACTTGATGGCACACTTTATTTTCTTGCACTTAATAAACTTGAACCATTGTGTCCATCTATGTTGCTTATATGCTTGCACTTTATAAGTTGTGAATTATCAGAACCATGATACCATGTGGAACTCTTTCAACATTGCACTTATTATTTAGTTGATATCATGTTCTTTTGTTTATGGATCCTGACGGTGTGAAATAAAAGGGGAGCTTGTAAGCTCATGGAGTTTGTATGTGTGTTAGAGAAATGCCTGGGCGGCTAGCCTAAGCCATGCCTAATCATGGTGGAAACTTGCAGCATAACCATAGTGAGCATTCTGTGAAGCGTCCTTAATAAAAACCTATGCAAGTAGCAAATAAAAGATCGTTGAGATGCTCATTGTCTGTTGCCTTGTCATTTTGATATGGGAAAGCTCCTGTGTCATGGGTCAAGGGGTTCTCGGTTGGCGGTTCTCCATGATACACATGTACTTACAATGATAAGAACTTACTTGTGACTAAAGTTGAGTAGCATGAGGTTTGGTACTTGTAAGCAAGGGGCATGAGATTTTCAACTTATAACATGTCAAGCATATCCTCATATTTGTGTCACTTTAACCTTAATCACCTCAAGATGCTTATGATAGGGGCAATGAGATCTGAAAGCTAATAAGTACCATAATTTTTGGAAGCTCTTTATGAAACTTGAAATCCCTGTTTCCCTCTATGAAGGGCCTTTCTTTTTTACTTTTATGTTGAGTCTCCATCTTCTATCTTTGCGCACCAATTAATAGAGCATAGTTGTCATTCTTAGTTCAATGTGCATTTTCCCAAAACTTATTGATTAATTCATAATTTTGGTATTTCTTGCTCTTAAATTATTTGTATCTAGTCACCCTTATGAACTTTGAAGGTGTCCTATGCATTTATGTTCTGCTAATCCATGAAGGACAAGATGATTACCACTCTTATTATGTTTTCTGTATGTGAAACAAACAAATGTCTTTCAATGCATTGTTATTCATGATCTTTTGTTTGTACCTTTTTATGTTGCAACTTAGTTGCTTTGTATTATTGTTAGAACTATATCTTTCATGCTTATGTTTAGAGTACTTTGGTCTCAGCTATCAATGCTTTACAAATACCTTGATCAAAATTGTGATGGTGCATGTCACCTAAAAAATTATTCTTTTTATCACTTACCTACTCGAGGACGAGCAGGAGTTAAGCTTGGGGATGCTTGATACGTCGTAAACGTATCTATAATTTTTGATGCTCCATGCTTGTTTTGTATCAACTATCTTATGTTTTGTCTACACTTTGAGGATTTTTTATACATTTTCTGGAAGTAACCTATTGAGAAGATGCCGCAGTGCCAGTTGCCTATTTTCTGCTGTTTTTGGTTTCAGAAAAGCTAGTAAGGAAATATTCTTGGAATTGTACGAAACAAAAGCCGAAGTTCCTATTTTTCCCGACACAAGACGGAGTCCAAAGTAGAGACAGAGGAGGGCACCGAGGCGGCCACACCCTATGGTGCCGCGGGTACCCCCCAGGTGTGCCACCAGGTGGTGTGGGCCCCTCGGGCCTCCACCGACCTTGCCCCTTCGCCTATATATTCCCCCCAAGATGAAAACCCTAAACATGAGATTAGAATTCAATGAAAAGTTCCACAACACCGCCGCCACCAAAGAGGAGATTCTGGGGACAGAAGTCTCTATTCCTGCACCCTGCTGGGACAGGGAAGTGCCCCCGGAGCCATCTCCATCGACTCCACCGCCATCTCCATCGCCGTTGCTGACTCCCATGATGAGGAGGGAGTCGTTCTCTCTCGAGGCTAAGGGCTCTACCGGTAGCTATGTGTTCATCTCTCTCTATGCGTGATATTATTGAGATCGAGCTTTGTAGTCTATAGATCTATTCTTCTACTCAAGAGCTTTAATTAATCTCTGCTTATCCCCACGTGTGTGAAGTTGACAGTGTGCACACCGTGTGGCACTTAGACTAAGGTTACAAAAATACTTATCATGAGTATAATTTGAGTTGGATGTCTTATTGAGATTGTGGTGTTTGTTGGAACCATCTAGCACTCAAGGTGATAGTGAGGGGTTATCTAGATGGGGTATGTGAACTTTAAGGTGTGCTGTTATAGCCCTACATCGTCCAACCGGAGAGTAGTTCAGGGTATCATAATGAAGAGAGGATATTTATATGAGAGTGTTCACTAGTGAAAGTATGATCCCTAGGCCTTGTTGCTAAGCATTGAAACACCGTTTGTAATCAGTCCTATTACATGTTTGCTTGCTGCCACTATTATTTCAGATTGCAATTACCACTTATAATCATCCATATTACTTGTATTTCACTATCTCTTCGCCGAACTAGTGCACCTATACACCTGACAAGTGTATTGGGTGTGTTGGGGACACAAGTGACTTCCTGTATCTTGATTGCAGGGTTGCTTGAGAGGGATACCTTTGACCACTTCCTCCCTGAGTTTGATAAACCTTGGGTGATCCACTTAAGGGAAACTTGCTGCTGTTCTACAAACCTCTGCACTTGGAGGCCCAACACTGTCTACAAGAATAGAAGCGTGCGTAGACATCAAGGGATTTGGCCGAGCACTCTTTGAATGTAAGACCCAGGGCTAAGCCGCTGAAGCAACCTCTCCGCTGTTCCACCAAAGATAGGAGAAAGGTCATTGGGGATGAGATAGTTTGGTTACTTGCAACTGGGTTTATCATGGAAGTACTTTACCCGGATTGGCTCTCCAATCCAGTGCTCGTGGAAAAGAAGAAGGACGATCCGAATTGGCTGTGGTGTGGTGTATGTGTATCAATTACACGAATCTGAATAAGGCGTTTCCAAAAGATCCATTTCCACTGCCAAGGATAGACCAGGTCATAGACTCAACTGCCAGGTGTGAATTGTTATCATTCATAGATGCATATTCTGGTTTCCACCAGATACCTCTGAACTCGGATGATCAAATAAAGACGGCGTTTATCACCTCGTATGGGGCTTATTTCTATCGCACTATGCCGTTTGGATTACGTAATGTAGGAGCAACATATCAACGATGCATGCAAAAATGTCTACATGATCAAATTGGTCGAAACGTGCAAGTCTATGTGGACGATGCTGTGATAAAATCTAAGGAACGCAAAACGCTCCTTGATGATATCCGGCAGACATTCGCGAACCTAACGCAGTTCCAAATGAAGCTTAACCCGGAGAAATGTACTTTTGGTGTGCCGGCTGGGAAGTTACTCGGGTTTCTCGTATCCAGCCGAGGTATCAAGGCTGACCCCACGTAAATCCGAGCCATAGAAAGAATGGAACTGCCTAAATGTCTCAATGATGTGCAAAAGTTCACTGGTTGCCTGGCATCACTAAGTCGGTTTGTAAGTCAGCTGGGAGAGAAGGCATTGCCCCTCTACCAGTTAATGAAAAAGGCAGACAAATTTACATGGACACCACAAGCTGATAGTGTTGGAAATATGCCCTAGAGACAAATAGTAGTAAGGACTATTATCATATTTCATATAGTTTATGATTCAGTTTTATATCATGCTATAACTGTATTGAGTGGAAACATCAATACACGTGTGATATACAAACAACCAGGGGTTCCCAGTGAAACTCTAGTCACTGGTTCATTGGTCAACAGATGATCATGTTTCCTGATCATGTGGCATTTATGCCAGTTGGAAATGAGGTCATCTCATTCTGAGAATGAGATGATGAACCAGTACCCAACCTAAACATCATGATTCGATCATGTCACGAAGTTCAAGTTACGATGATTAGAAATGGATCCTCGTAGACTATTCCTTAGACCGTGAGGCTATATCAATCACTGTCTCCCGAGAATGCTTAGATAGCATCAAACGCCATCTGGTAAAACGTTGGTTATAAAGGTGTGTTCAGGTATTCGGAGGAAACCGTAGAGGCAATATATGTCAAGAGCGGGATTTGTCCGTCCATGTGACGGGAAGATACTCAAGGGCCCACTCGGAGAAGTTATATCCAATAGCTGCGCAACGTGTGATTAGATCACGGGGGTATCACTTGTCAGAACGAGTCAAATAGCGTTGTTCAGTAACGAGATTGAACTCGACATGAAGATGTCATTGATCAGGTCTCGGGCAATGCAAGTATCTAATGACAAAGGGAATAAGACACGACTGTCCTGGTTCAAACAACGAAAGATCTTCGTGGAACGCAGAGGAGTCACATGGCCATCCAGGTGCCTCTGTTGATCATTGGTGCGGGAGTGTCCCGACCATGTCTGGAGTGTTCCCGGACCGTAGGGTATCACGCTTAAGGGCTTGATGATGCTTAGAGATGTTTATAGGATCGGTAGAATCACTGAAGAAAAGAAGGGAGAAACCGGAAGGGTTTCGGTAAGTCCGGAGGATGTCCGAAGTGGAGGTGGAAGGTGTTCCATGGCCACGGAGATTAGATAATGTGTGAATGAATGTTAAATATTGATTTAATCATTTATTCATAATTATTTAATAAATAGAAAATTCAATTTAATGGTCAAAGGCTTAATGGGCCAATTCCCGGAGGGGAGAGGGCCCATTAGGGAAAGGCAAGAGGGGAGAAGGGGCCATGGGGTGGCCGGCGGCCTGATTGGGCCAGCCCCCCACGTGGGGCCCATGAGGGGGTGGCCGGCGGCGCCTCCCCCTCCCCCTCCTCTCCTTTAGTCCCACCCTAGGACTTGAGGGGAGCCCCCTATATAAGGTGGGGTATTTGGCCTAGAAAATACAACCGAATAATCAATAAAGGTCTCCCCACTTTTGGGAGGAACTCCAATTGATATTTTCTTTCTCCCCCTCTCTCTCTCGTGACCGTGGTCCCAAGTCTGGACTGCGCGAGCGAGACATCTTCACCACGGAGCGCCGTCGCGCTGCGGGATTTGGATCCGGGAGCTCTACTTCCGCAACTGTTGCTGGATCGGGGAAGCGGGAGTCATCGCCAGGCACCGGACGTGTGTAACTCCCACGAGGTGTCACACTTGAGGGCATTCAAGTCGTTGGAGCCAGAAGGAGCGCAAGGACTTCATCACGACCTTGAGGTCGGCTTTGGCTCGTCTACATCAACCACGCTCTCCTGAGCTAGATCTATGCGTAGTAATGCTAGTACGGGTAGAACACACGAGATGTAGCGTGTGGGCGTTGATCTTTTAGTTGTTACCCTCCCACGTGTACTTGTGTATACCGCAGCAATGCTTGATGAAGCGGCCCCTAACCGACTTTACGCGTTCATTCGCGAGACTGGTCCACGCTTGACATATGGCTTGTACCGTATAAAGTGGCTTAGGGGAGGTGTCTGTCTCTCTCCCATTAGTTGGTATACCATTTGCAACGGAGGGCCCCGAAAGGGGTGTAGTAGAGACAACTACTTGATCAGCGTTGTGCTGAAAGTTCGTAGGTAAGTACGGTACTTGTACGAAAGCCCATTCAGCCACGTAAAACATGCAAAGATAAAGTAGAGGCGTCTAACTTTGTTTTGTAGGGGGGCGTTGCTTTGTGATATGGTTGTGGCAAAGGTAAAGTAATTACCTTTTGTTGCATAGTAGTAGACAGTCACGAAGGTGACGAACTACCACGCCGGAATAACACTGGTACCCTAGTATCTACGGCGCCAGAACCCTGGCGCCGGAACCCGGTGACGGCGGATGGAGATCACGACGTGAAGGACCATATCACATAGAATTTACATTCAATGTTATTGTTTGTATGTCTTATTGTGTGCTAGTATTAGATACTCGATGGTAGCCTAATAAGAAGATCCCTGTTAAAATAACCAACGATTGTGTTCCCCCTTAGTGTGCACCACCAAGAAAGTTCTTCGGTATGAGGCGATCCAGGGTGACAGACATGGGTGTCATACATATCTACGTTCACATACAGTGGGTGTAAGCCATATTGCACATCGAATACACTAAGGTTGAGTTGGCGAGCCTAGCACGCTAGAGAAGCGTGGCCTCGGAACGTGGATGGTCAAAAGATCGAGCACGAGTCGCATGAATGATGTGACCGACGTCTAGCGTCCACCCTTGAACCCACATTGATGGCCGTGACGATCGGGGGAGATCTGGCTGATAGGGGTCGTGTTATCACTAGGAACCCTCACTGGGGATAGGTGTTTCTGAGTGGAGTTATTATTAACTCATTTAATTATAAACTTAGTCTAAATTCCTTTTGCAATTATAAATGTAGATGGGTTCTTTCGTGTTGACAACTAAATGGTTAGAAGGAGAGAAGCTCAGATTAGATGGATCGAACTTCTCCATTTGGATTGCCAGTCTCCATGTTCTCCTTAGTGAGGATGACATGGTCGACTACATACTCGACGGGATTGATCTGGATCCGTCCGCAGACCTTGAGACCCCAGAGGAGCGGAAAGACCGCTATCTCCGTCGTGAGATGGCCTCCTATATTTCAGTTGTGATGCGTTTCGGAATGGTGGACGAGCTGTGGCCTTTCGTGGGTGATGCCAACCCTCGTTCGGTGATGCTACGGCTTAGGACACATTTCATGGAGGAGACACGCATCTGGGAGCATGAGTTGATGGGAGACTTCCTCGCCATTGAGATGGAGGAAAACTCGTCACTGGACAGCCACTTACAACACATACATGATGTGTACATGAGGCCAGCATACTTCCTAGAAGTCTGGATTTCAGGCTCTTTCGCAAACGCTGCTGTGCTGCGGTCACTGCCACCAAGCTACCAAGCACAAGTCAGGACTTGCGTAATGAGGAGCGACATGGAAATGGAGTTCCACCGGTTCATGACACATCTCAGGAATGTGTTGGTTGAACTAGATGTCGCTCAGGTTGTCAATAACAAAGGTATATATTTGATATACAGTTTTATAAATGTTATAATCTTGCAAACACATTGCAGTGTTAAAGTATATCTGATACTTGTTCTGTTTTACTGAAAACAGGTCCTTCTGCATAGAGGTGCTTGCTGGAGAGGTGACGTTGCGTGTTGATGGCGAGCACGATGATGACGGCCAATGACACTCTCCCTCGACATTTATCACTTAGTTTGTGTTTAAGATGATTAATGTAATCAAGAGATTGTGAACTTCTTTAGTTTGTCTCACACTTCGTGAGACAGTTATTCATATCAGTTTGTAACAAACAGTTGTTCTACTCTTATGAATGATTTCTATTCGTGTTCATATCTTGTTTGATTACTTGTGAATTATCCTTATTGTTTTGAAACTAATTGATAATGTATGAACATTTGTAAAACATTAAAAAAGCCTTGTTTAAAATACCCAATTTAATGATATGTTCATTAGTGAATGAAAAAACCATTGTTTGAATTCAAAGTTATGTGATAATATGTGAAATTCATTCGATTTCTTCTCACATATAAATCATGCCTAAGTTCGGCAAAATAACTTGAACACCGTGTATTACTTGAATACAAAGTGTTTAAAGAATTGTTAAAAGTAAATACATATTGGATGTATTGCGTTTTAGTGAAAAATGGTAATTATCATTATATGATTGTTTAAATGTGTAAAGTAGTTTACCAAAGGAAACATGAATATGAAACTATTTGATTTGATCAAAGTGTTTCATCAACAAAAGGGGTATAAATATAAAAGAGAATCAAATTGCTATGATTTGATCAATAGTAATGAAATTTGACTTTATAAGAATGGCATAAAAGAAATTGTGAAATGCAAAGCATCACAATGTGATATTAGATATCAAAGGGGGTTAAATAGAAGGCACCAAATAAATCGTTGTAGTGTATATGTAGAGACCATTAGTTTAGAAATAGTTAACACTCAATTAGAATTGGTAAACCATTTGAATTCGTGAAAGTTCTGGGGATATTCGATATAACCAAAACAATAGCGAATAAGTCCTTGTAGAGTATTCATTGGAAACTTTGAATACGAAATCCATAGCTCAAACCAAAAAGAAAGCAAGATTTGTATTGCTTGGATTTTGGTGCATTCTTGAGAAAGCTCACTTCTAGTGATGTTTCTCAATTATGGAGCAAATGGAAAATAGTGTGAAACACGATGAGGATTTAAAACTCTGCATCAGAGTGTTGAGAAGCGCAACGGACAACGTCCCTGAACGATTCTCTTCACAGAAGGAAAGAATCAATGATTTTGATCATTGTGTTTTTCCTCCACTATTGTTTTTCACTATATGAAATAGGATTCAAAAATGTAAATCCATATCTTGTATGGAAACATTTGTGAATCACTTGTCATGATTTTTTGAAACATGACATACCTACGAACTACAAAGGAAATGATGGTAAACGGAATTATGAGAAATCCTAGAAGGAAAATTCCCTTGAGATTAGAAAGCAATTCATTGCTGAATCTCACAAGTAAAAGGAGTTACTTGGAATTTTGCCAAATGACTGCAAAGCCATAGTAGGAAAAAGGGGTGAATGACAAAAGCACAATTTCTCAAGTATTGGATGAATTCAAATGAATTTGATTCATGTGTGCTGGACGTCTAGTGGATTTAAAACTAGTAAAGTACTAGTATCTCATAATAAATCTCCAAGTTTGATATTTGATCAAAGGATTTTGAAGTTATTCAAAAAAATAATAAGGAGATATGCAATTTGAATAAAATTGAGTGGGAGCTATGAAAGTCTTCCTGAAACAATATGTGATTGACATATTTTTAAGTGGGAGCAACATAAGACTCAAATTCAAATATGTAGGAACATAGTTTGAGTAAGAGTACTGACTCATACCCAAATATGTTAGAAATATATTTTGAGTGGGAGCTTATAGGAGTAATTCTTAAAGTAAGTTAAGGATGAAAGCGCAAATACTTATAAATAATGATTTATAAGATGTAGAAGTTGATGATAGATGTATTATGATATTATGTAGTATTCCTTAAGAGATTCTGAAAGCTGTTTCAGGATAGAAGTTAATTAAGGAACTAGTCCTTAATAAACTCAAATTAGGAATAGCATTAAGTTTAACATCAATGGTTAAAAGAAAGAAAGGATGATCATCATCCACTATGTTAAGACATAGGTTCTATCTTAGTAAACCATGATGATAACTTAGCATAATATGTGATCCAAATAAGGAACGTTTGAAAGTGATTAAGTCCGAATCACAGAACGTTGAGCTAAGTTTGTCCGCAGTGTCTATTATAGAACTGTGAACATATTTTCAAAATCCATAAAGGATAACATATCTTAAAAGCATAAAGAGTTATGTTATAAGGGAATATGTTGGAAACTCCTGTAGATACCAATTAAAGTCAAGTAGGAAGCGAGGTGAACAAAACACCGAAAGTTGCACATAGTGCACTAGTGTTTCAATGAATACATTTATAATAATAGATAAGGGTACCATCTAAAGTGTTGTATAATGTTATGGCGGAGCTAATTCGCTTTTAACGTAGAATGATGTGTCCCAGGGCACAATGCCCATGAGAAAGCCCTCGAGGTTGATCTAATGTCACTGTAGGCTCCTGGAATCAGGCCTCGTTCTGCTGCCATAGCGACGATGCATACACGTAGATGCTGTCATGTGATGATAGAATATTAATGTCAATCAAAGTGACATTAGTAAGTTGCAAAGGATCTGGGACTGTAAAGTACAGACCCAAGACTCAACCTCTTCCATGAGCAAGCATGTTCTAGGCACCAGTTGTATGGTACCAATAATTAAGAACAAATGCAGCTAGTGTATTTGTACTCTAGTGCAAGTGGGAGACTGTTGGAAATATGCCCTAGAGACAAATAGTAGTAAGGACTATTATCATATTTCATATAGTTTATGATTAAGTTTTATATCATGATATAACTGTATTGAGTGGAAACATCAATACACGTGTGATATACAAACAACCAGGGGTTCCCAGTGAAACTCTAGTCACTGGTTCATTGGTCAACAGATGATCATGTTTCCTGATCATGTGGCATTTATGCTAGTTGGAAATGAGGTCATCTCATTCTAAGAATGAGATGATGAACCAATACCCAACCTAAACATCGTGATTCGATCATGTCACGAAGTTCAAGTTACGATGATTAGAAATGGATCCTCGTAGACTATTCCTTAGACCGTGAGGCTATATCAATCACTGTCTCCCGAGAATGCTTAGATAGCATCAAACGCCATCTGGTAAAACGGTGGTTATAAAGGTGTGTTTAGGTATTCGGAGGAAACCGCAGAGGCAATATATGTCAAGAGCGGGATTTTTCTATCCATGTGACGGGAAGATACTCAAGGGCCCACTCGGAGAAGTTATATCCAATAGCTGCGCAGCGTGTGATTAAATCACGGGGGTATCACTTGTCGGAATGAGTCAAATAGCGTTGTTCAGTAACGAGATTGAACTCGACATGAAGATGTCATTGATCAGGTCTCGGGCAATGCAAGTATCAAATTACAAAGGGAATAAGACACGACTGTCCCGGTTCAAACGACGAAAGATCTTCATGGAACGCACATGGGTCACATGGCCATCCAGGTCCCTCTGTTGATCATTGGTGCGGGAGTGTCCCGACCATGTCTGGAGTGTTCCCGAACTGTAGGGTATCACCCTTAAGGGCTTGATGATGCTTAGAGAGTGTTTATAGGATCGGTAGAATCACTAAAGAAAAGAAGGGAGAAAACCAGAAGGGTTTCGGTAAGTCCGGAGGATGTCCGGAGTGGAGGTGGAAGGTGTTCCATGGCCACGGAGATTAGATAATGTGTGAATGAATTTTAAATATTGATTTAATCATTTATTCATAATTATTTAATAAAGAGAAAATTCAATTTAATGGTCAAAGGCTTAATGGGCCAATTCCCGGAGGGGAGAGGGCCCATTAGGGAAAGGCAAGAGGGGAGAAGGGGCCATGGGGTGGCCGACGACCCTATTGGGCCAGCCCCCCACGTGGGGCCCATGAGGGGGTGGCCGGCGACGCCTCCCCCTCCCCCTCCTCTGCTTTAGTCCCACCCCGGGACTTGAGGGGAGGTAGTACCTCCCCTCCCCCTATATAAGGTGAGGTATTTGGCCTAGAAAATACAACTGAATAATCAATAAAGGTCTCCCCACTTTTGGGAGCACCTCCAATTGATATTTTCTCTCTCCCCCTCTCTCTCTCGTGACCGTGGTCCCAAGTCTGGACTGCGCGAGCGAGAGACATCTTCACCGTAGAGCGCCGTCGTGCTGCGGGATTGGGATCCGGGAGCTCTACTTCCGCAACTACTGCTGGATCGGGGAAGCGGGAGTCATCGTCAGGCACCAGACGTGTGTAACTCCCACGAGGTGTCACACTTGAGGCACTCAAGTCGTTGGAGCCAGAAGGAGCGCAAGGACTTCATCACGACCTTGAGGTCGGCTTCGGCTCGTCTACATCAACCACGCTCTCCTGAGCGTTGACAACGCTTTTCGGTCTTCGAGGGTAAGTTCACGAAAAGCCCCTCCGGGTACTGTATTACTAATAGATAGGTCCTGGCAGCTTCAGGGGTTCAGGGGCGTAGAGTAAAATTTATTGTTTTTATGCGCGGAACCCCTACAGATAGCGCGTTCCGAGAGTTAAAAAAGATGTTGTCTTCTACACCAATATTTGCCTACCCAGTATCTAAAGAGCCGATGTTGCTCTATATAGCCGCGACCAACCGAGTCGTAAGTGCAGTCATAGTGGTGGAGCGTGATGAGGAAGGAAAGTCGGTGCAAAGGCCAGTGTATTACCTGAGCGAGGTGTTATCGACTTTGAAATAGAATTACCCTCACTATCTGAAGATGGCATATGGCATGTACATGGAAGCCTAGAAACTCAAGCATTACTTTGAGGAGCACCCCATCAAGGTGATATGCGAAGCGCCCATATCCGAGATTTATGAGCAACAAAGACGCCAGTGGCTGAATTACAAAATGGGCAATTGAGTTAGCCCCATACGCACCACAGTTTGATAGAAGTGATGCGATTAAGTCACAAGCAGAAGCAGATTTCTTTGTGGATTGGGCCGAGATGCAATACGAACCACATTTGCCGGATTCAAACTATTGGCGAATGCACTTTGATGGGTCAAAGCTAAAGGAAGGACTGGGGGCCGAGGTAGTGCTTACCTCACCCAAGAAAGATCAGCTGAAGTATGTCCTCCAGATCCATTTTAGCGCATCGAACAATGTTTCCGAGTATGAAGCGCTCGTGCATGGACTTAAAGTAGCAAACGAAGTGGGAATCCGTCGGATATAGTGTTTTGGAGATTCGGATTTGGTCGTATAACAGGTGTCTGGCAATTGGGATGCTCTAGATGCAAACATGGCCCTTTATAGATTCCACGTTCAAAAGATAAGTGAGTTCTTTGAAGGATGTGAATTCCATCACATACCTTGGATTGAAAATGAGGCAGCTGACGTACTATCGAAGTTGGGGTCATCTTGACAGCCAATCCCACTAGGTGTTGCATTCGAACACTTGAGAAAACCATCCATCACACCGTCACCAGAATCCGACTCAATCTATGTCCCGGCTCTCTCCGGATTAAAAGCTACCCCTATGGATATAGACTAGGGAAGCACCTCAGCAAACCCGAGGACTACTTCGGCAGACCTGGAGACTGCCTCGCAGAACCCACGGACTGTTCAGCTTGATCCGGCTGGAGTTATGTTGGTAGATGCAATGGAAATTGACGAAGAGCTATTCCCCATTTGAGCTATACATGTGTGGGCAAAGCCAATATTTGAATTCTAAAAGAAGAAACTTTGTCGAGTGATGAGATACTCTCAAGGCAAATCCAGAGAAGAGCAAAGGCATACATAATTATCGATGCCGAATTATACAAAAGGAGTGTTACAAGTGTGTTGCAATGATGCACAGACCTGGAAGAAGGGCTTGACATCCTCCGAGATATTATTCAAGGGGAATGTGGTCATCATGCATCTTCCAGAGCACTAGTGGCAAAAGCTTTCCGACATGGATTCTATTGGCCAAGTGCCTTGGAACAAGCATAGGATCTTGTGAGAAAATGCAATGGCTATCAGAGGTACGCCACGAAGACGCATATGCCTATGTCGGAAATGAAAACTATACCTATCACTTGGCCATTTGCGGTATGGTGTTTGGATATGGTAGGCCCATTTAAGGCGGCAAAGGGAAACATGACCCATATCTTGGTTATGGTGGACAAGTTTACCAAGTGGATTGAGGTAAAGCCAATTAGGAAATGTGATGGGGCAACAGCTGTGACATTCCTCAAAGACATAATCTTGAGATATGGCTATCCCCATAGTATCATAAATGATAATGGCACGAATTTTGTTGAAGGAGCATTTGCGAGGTTCTACCGAGAAAAGAAGATCCGGCTAGATGTCGCCTCAATAGCCCACCCCGCATCGAACGGGCAAGTGGAAAGATCCAATGGACTAGTTTTGTCTGGGATAAACCCCTGGCTCATTGAGCCACTACAAAGATTAGTGGGGTGGTGGATAGAAGAACTACTAGGGGTACTGTGGAGTTTAGGAACAACTCCGAATCGATCAACAGGCTATACGCCATTATTTTCGGTATATGGGGCTGAAGCTGTACTACCAGCCGACATAGAGCATGATTCGCCCAGGGTCACCCAATACACAAAAGCCAAAGTGCGAGAAGCCCGGCAAAATAATGTTGATCTGCTGGAAGAAGCGAGAGAACTAGCCTTGTCCAGATCTGCCATATATTAGCAAAATCTCCGACGCTATCGTAGCCAGAAAGTAAACCCCCGAGTCTTCCGAGAAGGTGATATCTTACTTCGGCTGGTGCAACGTACTGGTAGCATGCATAAGTTATCCCCTCCATGGGAAGGACCCTTCATTGTAAGCAAAGCATTGCACAATGATTCCTACTATCTTATCGATGCACAACCACAGGAGAAGAACAAATCGGACAGGTCCGGTGAGGAATCTAAGCGTCCATGGAATGTAGCCCTACTTCGTCCATTTTACACTTAGCAAAGACGGGTATGTATCCGAGCTTCTCATATGTCGGTATGTATGTCGGCAATGAGTATATCAATAAAACCTCGGCACCCCAAGAAGAAACTCTAGGACTGCCTTAATAATTATCTTTTCTGTACGACTTTGTATATGTCGGCTGGCTTAAATTACTTACACCTTAGTAGGATTAGTAGTGTGTAAGCACAAAAAACCTAACTCTTCGACTTGCTATTGTCCAACAAGAATTGGCTTCATGGCAAGCAAGAGAACAAGTTTGGAATTGCAAGGCACATGAAAAAACGACTAAGGAAAGGAACGTAATCGAGCCGACATTTGTTATTTGGACTAACCCTATATTTACTTTATTTATGTTGTGACGAATTATTTTGAGCTCATCCCAAAGTTTCAAGTATTTTTGAGTCAATTTTTTGAACCTCAGACTCGTAAGTCGGAAACCGAATCAAGGTAGACGCGAGCCGAATCATGAAATTGGAGGAACAAGAAAAGGAAACTCAGGGACTCCGCCCAAGTTAAACTGACATTAAGAACTTAGTAGCAAAACACAAACAATTGTGGCAAAACATGAACCATTGTGCATAAATACATTTGCACCCGACATACTGATGAATATCAAAGTATTTTTTAGCTCATGAAGAAGCAACTGGAGCCGGAGCATCGGTCAAACGAGGGGGTAATTCGGTGTCTGTAGGTGGAGCACTGGTCCCTGCCTTGTCTTCTGGGTGAGCACCCCCATCCTCTGGATCTTCGGTATCCTTGCCGAGCTCAGAGGCTTCCTCTCTTCTTCTTCTTCTTCTTCTTCTTCTTCTTCTTCTTCTTCTTCTTCTTCTTCTTCTTCTTCTTCTTCTTCTTCTTCTTCTTCTTCTTCTTCTTCTTCTTCTTCTTCTTCTTCTTCTTCTTCTTCTTCGCCTTCAGCGCCATCTGAGATATAAGCATCGTCAACGTCATCAAGGAAGCTCGGACCTTTGTTCCAGTTGTGGAAGAAGGCGTACTGGATAAGGTTGTAGGCGCAAGCCTTGTGCTAAGAGATGCACTCCAGATCGTTGGTCCACTTTGATCCGGTGCGCATGCAGTCAAGCAACTTTAGGTCCAACGTCTCGTACCACGAGAGGCCGAAGCTCAACGCCGTATCAGCCCCTGCGCGTGCAACACATTCTTGCCAATGGTTCAGCTGGGTCTCACACTCCATCAGTTTTGATATGAAAGCTGTACTGCCTTTGGGAGTGGGATAAGTGGGCCAGAGAGCGTTCAACATCCGGACAACTGCTGGCATAATGTCCGCTCCATAATTTTTCATGACTTCAACGCGAGCAGCGAGGCTCACCAGCATGTCCTCCGTGTCATAAGGAATAGACTCGGAGGCAGGACCAGTTGGGGTACCCCACTGCAGGCGGAAATTGGCGACAACAGTAGAAGCAAGGGGTTCGCTCTCTGGGAACTTACCAATGAACAAAACGGGCAGTATCAATAAGTAAGGGCACATGACCCGGAGAAACAAATGTTAGAGGGAGGAACAAAACTGACGAGCAATGTGGCTACAGATCCGAGTCAACTCCTTTTGACCATCAGTTGTCCTTGTGTTGAGCTTCTTATATTCAGTGGTCACCGACTCAAGTTTGATGTTGGCTTCCTTCAGCAAATCTTTGTCCTTGGCCAGCTGATGGCCCAAAATATATCGAGCTCATTGGGGAACCCCAGGAGGATGGTATGATGAGCACAGCAACAAGTTTTCCCTCAGTTATGCAAACCAAGGTTTAATCGATCTAGTAGGAGCAAGGAAACACCCCAAAGGCGTTGCTAGCTGAACAATGGCAGGGCGCACTACCAGTGCCAGTAGCAACATGGAGACCTGCACAACACAACCACAGAACTCTGCCCCAACTTGCGATGAGGTTGTCAATCTCACCAGTTTTGCTGAAAACAAAGGATTAAATGTATCGAGTGGAAGAAAGTAATAGTTTGCAAAAAGTAAACACAAAGCAGTAAACCGCTGATTGTAGATTGATGGTAAAAGAAAGGACCAGGGTCAATAGTTCACTAGAGGTGGCTCTCCCTAAGATAGATGACATGTTGGGTGAACAAATTATAGCGGGGCAATTGACAAACATCGAGAAATCATACAAGCATATACTACTCATCTTGACTCCTTTGAGATTCGATTGGGCATTGATACGTTGCTAACGTATCTATAATTTTTGATGTTCCAGGTTTGTTTTATATCTACTTTACTTTGTTTTGTCCACACTTTGGAGTAATTTTACACACTTTGTTGGACTAACCTATTAACAAGATGCCACAGTGCCAATTGCCTATTTTCTGCTGTTTTTGGTTCCAGGAAAGTCAGAAAATGAATATTCTCGGAATTGGACCGGAGAAAAGCCAAAGTCGATATTTTACCGGAAGACTCACGGAGCCAGAAGACGAGACGGAGAGGGGCCATAGGGTGGCCACACCATGTGGTGGCGCAGGCTAGCCCTAGCCACGCCACCAGGTGGTCTGGGCCCCATGGCTGGCCACCGACCTTGACCCTTTGCCTATATATTCCTCTTGATGCAAAAACCCTAAATCATCAAGCCTCCAGCCACGAAAAGTTCCGTAGCGCCACTGCCACCGAAGGGGAGATTTGGGGGACAAAAAGTCTCTATTCCGGCATGCTGTCGGGACGGGGAAGTGCCCTCGGAGCCATCTCCATCGATCTCCACCACCATGTCCATCACCATTGCTGATTCCCATCATGAGGAGGGAGTAGTTCTCTCTCGAGGCTAAGGGTTCTACCGGTAGCTATTTGTTCATCTCTCTCTATGCATGATCATATTGTGATCATGAGCTTGTAATCTATAGATCTACCTTGCTACTCAAGTGCTTTAATAGATCTCTGCTCTCCCCATCTGTGTGAAGTTGACAGTGTGCACACCATGGTGGCACTTAGGCTAGAGATTACAAATACTTGTTATGAGTTATATTTGGAGTTGGATGTCTTTATGAAATTGTGGTGTTTGTTTGAACCATCTAGTGCTCAAGGTGATAGTGTGGGGTTATCTAGATGTGGAAAGCAAACTTTGAGGTGTGCTGTTATAGCCCTACCATCGATTAGAGTGTCCAACCGGAGAGTAGTTCAGCGTAGTATCAAAAAGAAGAATATATTTATATGAGAGTGTTCACTAGTGAAAGAATGATCCCTAGGCCTTGTTTCTAAGCATTCAAACACTGTTTGCAACTAGATCTATTACATGTTTGCTTGCTGCTATCTTTATTTCAGTTTTACTTTAGTCTTTTCCACGCCATCAAGCTATTTTCTATCACTATTACCACTTATAATCATGTATATTACTTGTATTTCACTATCTCTTCGCCGAACTAGTGCACCTATACACCTGACAAGTGTATTGGGTGTGTTGGGGACACAAGAGACTTCTTGTATCTTGATTGTAGGGTTGCTTGAGAGGGAATACCTTTGACCACTTCCTCCCCGAGTTCCATAAACCTTGGGTAATACACTTAAGGGAAAACTTGCTGCTGTTCGACAAACCTCTACACTTGGAGGCCCAACAACTGTCTACAAGAATAGAAGTGCGTAGAGATCAAGCTATTTTCTGGCGCCGTTGCCGGGGAGGTAAGGTAAAAGGTACTCACATCCTCCGGTGTGAGTGCTCGAAGTTATTTCCTTTAGATTCTGCAATTTTGTCTTTTTGTTGCTTGTTTTTATTTTCACTAGTTAGGCTTAATGGAAAACAACAACAAAATTAGAGAGCTTTATAGTATTTATCTTGAGTTAGGACATGAAGTGTTTGAAGAGAAAATTTAAAAACCCATGGAACTTTATTTACATGCTAATAGCAATGTTGTTAATATGAATTCTTTGGACACCATTATTGCTAATGGTATGGAAAAGTCTAAGCTTGGGGAAGCTACATTTTATGATAATGATCTTTTTAGTCCCCCAAGCATGGAGGAGAAAATTTACTTTGGTGATACTATGCCTCCAATATATGATGATTACAATGATGAGTATGATATTTTTAGTCCACCTACTATTGAGGAGGAGATTAATTATGACTACAATATGCCTCCTATATTTTATGATTGTGGTGATGAGAATAATAATGATAGCTATTTTGTTGAATTTGCTCCCACTACAATGAATAAGAATGATTATGCTTATGTGGAGAGTAATAATTATTATATGCATGTGGCTCATGATAAGAATGTTTTATGTGATAGTTATATTGTTAATTTTATTCATGATGCTACTGAAAGTTATTATGAGAGAGGGAAACATGGTTTTATACATCTCAATAATATTAAGTTTCCCCTCTTTATGTTCAAAGTCTTGAAGTTGCACTTGTTTTGCTTTCCTATGCTTGTTGCTTTGTGCTTTCATGACATGTTTCTTTACAAGATTCCTATGCATAGGAAGTCGGTTAGACTTAAATGTGCTCTGAGTTTGCTTCATGATGCTCTCTTTTACTTCAATTCATATTTCTTATGTGAGCATCTTCTCAAACTATCAAGCTTAACTTAAAGGCATTAAAGAAAAGTAGTTATTGGGAGATAACCCAAAAGTTTTAGATGTGTCTTGGAAGTTATTGTTTCAGTAATAACCTCTCCTTATCCTTTTTATTTGCTTTTTGTGCCAAGAGTAACCTCTAATGAGAGGGAAGTAATGCTTGGGAAAGTTGCTGTCCCGAAACAGTTTTTTGTGCTTCGCTGTAAAAATTCGTGTAAAATCTTTTTACGTCGTTTTGAGGCATGAATTTTTGTGCTTCTGCCCCATGTTGTTATCTAACTTTCGTTAGTTCAACACTTTTTGATTTGAGCAACAGAAGGTTAGTCAAAAATAGTGTTTAGGGTTTTCGGTGTGGCAATCGCCTACACCCTCCATCTCTTTATATATTAGGATCACGACAGTACAATTACAGTTATGTACGTATACGGGCAGGCACCTGCCTCATATATAGACCGGTTTCTAACACTCCCCCTCAATCTAAACTAGTACATACAAGATTTAGATTGGTTCTATAACGGTCTAACAGTTGTCGTGTGGCTGGCTTGGTAAATACATCAGCCAGCTGATCACCTGAAGAGATAAACCTCACCTCAAGAGCACCTGTAGTGACTTGTTCATGCACAAAGTGGAAATCAATCTCAATGTGCTTCGTAGGAGCATGGAACACCGGATTTGCTGAGAGATAAGTAGCCCCTAAGTTGTCGCACCATAATATGGGGACACGCTGCTGCGGTACACCAAGCTCCTTGAGTAGAGACTCTACCCATATGGCCTCAACAGCTCCATTTGCTAGCGCCTTGTACTCTGCCTCTGTACTGGATCTAGAGACGGTAGGCTGCTTCTTAGCACTCCAAGACACAAGGTTTGGTCCAACAAAGACAGCAAAACCTCCAGTGGTGCGTCAATCATCAACACAACCTGCCCAATCTACATCTGTGAAAATACTGATGCCTGTGGATGAAGACTTTCGAATGGTCAACCCAGTGTTCAGAGTACCCTTTACATATCGCAGGATACGCTTAACAGCTTCCCAGTGAGACTCTATCGGCTGAGACAAAAACTCACACACCATATTGACAGCAAATGAGATATCGGGACGAGTAAGCGTCAAATACTGCAAGCCTCCAACAATATTGCGATACCGGAAAGTGTCCACGGTACCCAGAAGAGACCCAGAATCACGAGCAAGACGCTCAGAGGGAGCCAGCAGAGTAGAGGTAGGATTGCAATTCTCCATACTAACTCGATGCAAAAGATCAAGAGCATACTTGCGCTGAGTCAGTTGCAGTCCCCCAGAATTGTAAGACATCTCAAGTCCAAGAAAGTACTCCAAAGGACCAAGATCCTTAATAGGAAAAGTAGCAGAAAGAGACTGCACCAGATGCTCGACTGCTGAAGTGCTCGAACCAGCAATAACAATGTCATCCACGTAGACCAACATGAAAATACGAACGTCACCTTGCGAGAAGATGAAGAGAGATGTGTCAGCCTTGGAGGAAGCAAAACACAGCCGGTGAAGGAGAGCACTTAACCACGCATACCACGCACGCGGAGACTGCTTAAGGCCATAGAGAGCATGCTGCAATTTGCAGACATGAGACGAGAACCGAGCATCCTCGAAACCAGGCGGCTGCTACATGTAAACATCCTCAGACAGGTATCCATGAAGAAAGGCATTACTGACGTCAACTTGGCGAAACACCCAGCCATGGGAGACAACAAGAGAGAGGACCAAACGAATGGTCGCTGGCTTAACAACTGGACTGAACGTGTCACCGTAATCAATCCCCTGCTGCTGAGTGAAACCGCGAGCAACCAAACGAGCCTTGTGTTTATCCACGGAACCATCAGGCTTGTGCTTGGTCTTGAACACCCATTTATAGCCTACGATGTTGACGCCAGGAGGACGTGGGACCAGAATCCAGGTCTGTGTCTGCTGAAGCGCAGAGAACTCATCATCCATAGCCGACCGCCAGGCCGGTTCACGAAGAGCGTCACGGTGTGATGACGGAGCCGCAAAGAATGTACGATGACTCGGGTTGTAGCGAACCGTGCCGTCGGTGTACTTCTTCTCACGACGAGTCTTATCACGATTGCGCGTGACCATAGAGTGACTAGGAGCAGCAGCCGAAGGTGTCGCGGATGAGGACACATCAGCGAGAGGCGACACGGGCTGCTGAACCGAAGGTGTCGTGGTTGGTGAGGCGGTCGCGGTCGATGCAGGCACACCACCCGAGGCGGGCGAGCCGGATGGCGCGGGCGAGCCGCACATGGGCGAGGTGGCTGGAGCAGGCGAGCCGTGTGGAGGCGAGGTGAGGGAACCGGCCTCGGGAGCCGTGCCCGGCGCATGCACGTCGATCACAAGAGGATTAGCGGCTGGCTCGGCGACCTCTTGAACATGCTGAATAAAAACATCATCTGAACCAGAAAAGTCAGTAGACAGGTAAGATAAGTCATATTTTGCGCATAGTGGTATTCGTAGCCGGTTTAGAAGAGGGGAAAGTGATGGCCTCTCGCAGGGTAGGAAGATCGATGGTAACACCAGGGGTGGCATAAGGGAAAACAGACTCGTCAAAAATGACATCACGAGAAATATAAATCCACCCCGTAGACCGATCTAGACACTTGTAGCCTTTATGCATGGCACTATAGCCGAGAAAAACACAAAGTTTAGAGCGAAAAGCTAACTTGTGTGCGTTATACTTGCGAAGGCTAGGCCAGCACGCACAACCGAAAGTACAAAGGAACTCATAGTTCGGCTGAATTTTGAGAAGACGAAATATAGGTGTCTCATTCTGAAGAACAGAAGTGGGCATGCGATTTATGAGATAACACGCTGTTAGGAAAGCCTCATCCCAAAAACGCAGAGGTGTAGACGAATGTGCGAGAAGAGCTAAACCTGTATCGACAAGATGGCGGTGTTTGCGCTCAGCAATACCGTTCTGCTGGGAGGTGCGGACATGAAACACGACGAGAGATGCCCGTGTGCTAGAAGTAGCTATGGAGCCGATGGTACTCACCACCCCAGTCAGACTGAACAACCTTGATCTTAGCATCTAGAAGACGTTCAACATGAGCCTGGAAAGCATAAAAGACTTGCTCGACATCAGACTTATGTTTATGAAGGAATATCCAGCAGAAACGCGAATAGTCATCAATAAAACTAACATAATACTTGTAACCACCAGAAGAGGCAATGGTAGGACCCCAAACACCAGAATGAACTAATTCAAGAGGTATAGTGGAAACACGTTCAGACGAAGTATTTGATAGTTGATGACTCTTAGCACACTGACAAGCATCACAAACCAACTCAGAATTCTCAAACGGTAAACAAGGCAACTCATGACCCTTAACAATTGTTTTCACTACTTTATTGGATGGATTACCAAGACGCTGAAGCCACTGGGAAGCTGGCACCCGAACATCGGAACTAGCATGATGGGAAGATGCTGAAGATGACGCGCAGCTAAGCGGAATTGGATAGAGGCCGCCATGGCTTCTACCATGAAGAAGTACTCTCCTCGTTGCCTTGTCCTTAACACAGAAAAAATGACGGTGAAATTCAACAAACACATCATTATCACAAACAAGATGATAAACTGAGAGGAGATACTGGCTAACATGAGGAACATGAAGGATGTGATTCAAGAGCAATTTAGAACTGGCTAAGGTCAAATTACCAATATGCGAAATAGACAAACCTTTGCTGTTGGCGACTTGAACGTGGTCCGTTCCCCCATAGCGCTCATGCATATGGAGACGCTTGAGATCGCTGGTGATGTGGTCGGTCGCGCCAGAGTCCATCAGCCAAGGAGCACCGGGATGAGAGGTCGTCGCGGCATTGCCGGCACACTGGTTGTAGTTGTCGACGCGGAACTCTTGGTTGAAGCGGTTGCGACACTGGTAGGGTTCATGCCCCTAGTACTTGCATATCTGGAAGCGGGGGCGTTGCTTCTTGCCACCGCCACCGTTGCGGTTCTGCCCACCGTCGATGTAACATCCCAGTATTAGGATCCAATGAATGGTAGAAATAGGAATATAAGTTTGTGCATACATGCATCTGTAAAAATCTGGGTAAATTTTTCGCCAAACAAAACACTAAAGGGATCAGAGTTTCTTTCACTAACTAGAGATAGGAATAGCTCTTGTTAGTGATTGCTATGAATTTTGACATGATCTTTAGGCAATATTAAGAATTTGGGGAGATTACTTGGGATTTAAATTTGAAATTCAAATCAAATTGGAAGTATGTATATGTTTGGAATTATTTATATTTTAGTGTTTTTCAAAAAGAAAACCTATCAACATTGTTTGGTTTTAATAAAGAAATAGTAGTCCACAATAAGATTTAATGTCAAGAAAAAAGAATTAGATAATAAATAATGCTCATTTCTCTATTTTTATAATGAGGTCACAAATGATGACAAATACATCAAAGGTATAAGATTACACAGAATAGAAATTTAACTTTATTAAACTTGTAATAACATCTTTACAAGGTCCTTTACAAAAGAATTACAAGAAGGTTACAAGGAGAACCGATACTAACTATCTATCCTACACTAATCTTGTGAGTCCAGATCTTGTTCCTGCAAATAAGAAAAAAAAACAACTAGAAAGAAAAATTAGGGATTAGTAAGATAATTTTACTCTCAGTGTTGAATAGTGAAGTGCACTATTCATGGTACATCATTGAGTACACAAAAGGGTAAGTTTCACCAGCAGTGAAGTATCTGTTCTTCTCAGTAATAACAGAAGTTATACCAAAAGCCAAGTGGTTAAACAAATAGGTTTCACCAGGCAGACAAACAGTAAACAGGTGAGAGCAACAACCAAGTTACTTGAGCTGATCCACATGCACATCACACACACACAACTTAGTCGACTGACTGCATGTGGTGTGCTGTCAAGCTACCAGTAGCAGTACAAGGTATCACACAAAGCACCAGCCGAAGGGGAAACATAGAAGTTTAGCTCATGTTCTCAGTCACACACACAGCAATAGAACTTGCTAAAACCAGAGCCATTTCTCCACCAAATAAACCACATCAACCATCAGATCTTTACCTGATGGTAACATAAGGAGGGGGTGGAGCAGGTGGAAAGAGAGATCAAGCATCAAGTTATAGGAGCAGCACCAGGTGGTGCAAAGCTAGGTCAAGTAGCAAGCTACATCACCACATCATCAATCAACAAGCAATCTGGTGAGTTCAAACAACATCACCATATGATCAGATCATCATAGAAGCATATGAGCATATGAATTTTACTTACACTTCTCAGAAAAACACCCAAGTGGGGTGTAGATTCATCCCAGAAGTATTTAAAAGGAAATCCAATAACAAATCCTTACAAACAAATCCAAGATCTCAGCCTTTGCATCATAGATCTTGGATATATATTCAAATTTCCACATTTATAAATAGGCAATAGTCTTAGACCTAGATACATGGCACATCTCTGATGGAGTAGCACCTCTGTAATCTTAGGATCTTAAGGATCAACATTTGATAGTGAGGAGATCCATCATTTCTTAAAAGGAGTCAAGGATCATTAGCTGATACAGACATCAAAGCATATCTTTAAAGGACAACTAGAAATAACTTAGTATTTCCTAGTCATGCCTCAGACCAGCATCATAGGCTAATAGACTACAGCAGATTAGGATACTAAAGCCATCAAAGGTTCTCAGTTACTTAACCAGCCAAACTTGGAGACAGGAAGATTTAGACAATAGAAGAACATGCATTTGTGTACCATTCTAAGGAAGGTGTAACAAATGTCACATCTAAAACCAAGCCAAGGCTTCACTGGTATTTGATCAGTTAGCTTACAGTAAAATCATTAATCATTTTCCTAGAATAAATATCCAGAAATCATACGAATGATTGCATTTTCTCTAATCAGGAAAGCATAGGAATACCACTCTCATTCCAATGGAAGAGATCAACATAAATCAGGGTATGCAGATCAACTGCACATTACTGACATAACCACTGTCAGTACTAGAATCATGTAACCACAGTAAAATTCACAACACTAGTATAAGTAGATAAATATCCAGGACAATATAATCACTACAATCAATCCTAATAGAATCATCATTCCTAGGCTAGAGGGATGAACCCTAAACGAATCATAAAATCTATTAGGGATTGACCACTAAAGGCGCACAGCGGGGATCGAGCAAAGCAGAGTGGAGCACAGAGGAGAAGTAGACAATATTACTCAAGGGCCTCGCAAAAAGAACCGAAGAGGAAGCAGAGGTTGACCGACAGCGAAGCAGGAACGGCGGCACGGGGAGCACCCCGAAGGGCGCTACAACCCGCACCAACCGCACGTTAGATCCACCGGAGAAGAGCGGCGAACACCGTGAAGAACCGGTGCACCATCGCCAATGATCTAGAGCTGCTAACCCTAACCCTAGCCTAGGACAGGGGTCAGCACGACCAGGAGACATCGCCAATTGCATCCTCGACTAAGTCACCTTGCACCGTGGCGGTGGCAACAACGGCCGGATTCGGCCGGAATCGTGCGCGGCGGTGGTGGTAGACGGAGGAGATGGTCGCGCGCGTGAGAGAGTGAGAGAGGGGAGAGGAGTCTGCGTGCGAGGGGGGTACTGGGCCTGAGGGCAGCCTAGTATCACTCTGGTGAGTGTAACCAGGCCAGGCGGGCCGGGTTAAGTTGGGCCGGGCCAGGCCCATGTATTAATAGGGTTATTTAAAAAAAGGAATAATTACCAATATACCCCTAAGATAAAAATAACTCTAAATAAATAAATAAAAATCTTAAAAATACAAATAATATATCTATGAACTCACAAAAATATGTTCTATTGAATAAAAATAATCAATAGAATTTTTGGCAATTAAAATTCAGGGTTATTAATAATAGGATGTTAATTAATTTTGAATTTTACAAAAATATGGGAAACACCTAAATTAAAAAAAATTCACTTTTAGGATCCTAAATGAATATACTATTGTAGAAAAATACTAATTTGTATTTTTTGCAAACTGAATTTGGTGTGATAAAAATAAATCCTATTCCCTTAAAGGAATTTCATAAAATATTTAAATAAAATAAATTCATAAATTAATATTGTCTTTTGGATTAGATACAATAGTAAGATTTTATTAAAAGGGTAAGACATGCAAGGAAGAAAATAATAAATCATTGCATGACATTACTATGCATGGCATATTATTTCTTTAAATATTGTCCTTATTGGGCAATAATGGTTCTTTGTAGAAACCGGAGCTCAAGGTCTGGTGGAAGCATCCGACTTCACTACCTTGTAGTCACAAGGCAAGTTCATAACTTGCTCATGTCCTTTGAAGAGTCTTTATCAAAGATATTGCAAATTGTGTATTATCATCTATGATCGGGAGAATGAAAATGATATCTTCTCTAATAAATAAAATGTAGTATCATCCTAAGTGATGATAAAGATAAGCAATGGAACTTAGCGATTCCAATTGCATAAGTCACATAGGCTTAACAACCCATGACATCAGTGATTCTAGCACCGTATAATACGCGTTAACCATGAGATTCGGAATAGGACAGAGAAGTCAGCTGTATCTTCTTCCTTTCATATGGAGGCAAGATGACCTTATCGTTTATGTTGGGATTCCTGGTATGGATCCAACATATGGGTGGGCACCCTTAGGCCCCACGATTTTGGTATCTAGATTATTTATGAGTGGCTGCCGGAGGTATAGTCGGGCCAGTTATGGAGCTTGCCAGGGGCATCACCACTTCATAGAGTCTTCGGGAACTCACCAGGGTTATAGATTTCCCTAGTTGGAGGCCTAACGAAGGTGTAGTCAGCCCCCGAGGATCGTGCAGACATATGGAGTCACGGAGAGGGAAGTGATTGGCTTGGATCACCTACTGGGCCCCACATCATGGAATTGTGGACGGGAAAGTACGCCCGGTTGTGCAACAAGGAGTTAGTCTCTCATGGGTAAAGAAACGCACATCTGTAGAGTGTAAGAATTGTGACATGTTACTCCCTATTCCGGGAAGGAGCTACGAACGCGGCAGGAAAGGAACTCCATGAAGTTCTGGTCAACCTGTGAAGGCTGATGGGCATAGTTTTTGATAATAAAATCAATCTTTGAAGAAATATTTACGAAAATTGCATAGTACCAAGGACGTATCGTCCGAGGTGGTAGATAGAGCATCAAACTTCCCACATTGCATATAATGAACTTGCTGGGTAACGTTGTTACTCACTCTTTCCTTTGAACCCCTGCTTAGACTCTGAGGATCCAGAAGACACTTCGATGTACGTAGCTGATGGATAAGAGGACATCTGCTATGAAGAACCGACCTGTCCAGAGGAGTTGAAGGGGTGGACTACGAGATACGCTATGGAGTGGAGGGCAACGAGTCCGAGTAGTTGCTTTAGTTATTAGTAACCAATTGAGCCGAGCAGCAAGAATTATATAGAATAAGTTGTTGAGCTCAATTCGAAGTATGAGTTTGGTTTTATATCTTCCGCTGAAACTACTTAAGTTTGGTTTGTACTTTCATAATATTTGGAGTTTGAGAATCTCTTGGTTTGTAATAATAAAGTGTGTATGTTTGTATTATGGACCCGCAATGTTTCTGTTGTACCACTCTGAGGGGTGTGATATTTACGGAACGGTGTTCCGTGAGTGTCATATCAACGACTATAGTGTACTATACATGCAGTGGTATGCTGGGTCACCGCAGCCGGTCCCACCGTTGTTTTGGCCAGGATAGCTACCACCGTAGCCGCCGCCATTGTTCTGCTGCGGCGGATATCCCCCGCCTTACCGACCGTTGGCTTGGCGGTAGTCGGGGCCACGTGGTGCTAGAGGCGGAGCGGGGCACCCACCGCCATAGGGAGCAGGGGGGGGGGGGGGGGGGTAGGCGGGCGCGCGGCAGGGACCGCTGAAGGGGACCGCGTGTGATGCAGCGTTGACCGAGGACGTCCACTCGGTGGTCTGATACTGTTGCGTCTGCAGAGACTCGAACGAGAGAACGTGCGAGTAGAAGTCGTCGTAGGAGATCGACGCGGTGCCTACGGTGGGGGAATCAATGATCGAGTTGAACGCCGGACCGAGGCCAGGGATGATGTAGTCGACGAGTTCATCGTTGGAGATAGGGGAACCCCCGCAGCCATGGCATCTGCAAGAGATTTCATCTTGTGCATGTACTGTGCGGAGTTGCTGACGTCCTCCTTCTGCAGTTGCTGAAGTTGATGACGGATGTGGCGGACATTGGCGCGGCTCTGGGCACCGAACATGGTGTAACGGACTTCCAGACTTGTGCGGCGGAGGTGCAGCCGATGAGCTGGCATGGAATGTCAGGCTCCATGGAGCCGAGGAAGAGACTCACGACGCGCTGGTCCACCACCCACCAGTGAGAGTACTCGGGATTGGCGACGTCCACCTTGTCATCACCCTCCCCTTGAGAGATGGTCTTCGTGGGGGCGGGGTTGGTGTCGTCGAGGTGGCCATGAAGGCTGGCTCCGGCGAGGGCAGGAAGAGTCAGGCCCTTCCAAAGCGGGAAGTTGCTGGCGTCGAGGCGGACGGAGGGAGCAGCGACCCCAGCGATGGTGGTGGCGGAGGAAGTCGAAGTCGAGGTGATCGTGCCCGCGGACGAGAGTTGAAGACTCATCGTGACGGTGAAGCAGAGGGTCGACACATCGGCGTGGGGATCTTGCTGCGGCGGTGGAGTTCTCGCAGCGGTAGAGGCGGAGCGACAGATCGAGGGTGGTGACGGCTAGGGTTTCTCGCGGCACGCCCTGAGGCTCTGATACCAAGTCAAAAATAGTGTTTAGGGTTTTTGGTGTGGCAATTGCCTACACCCTCCATCTCTTTATATATTAGGATCACGACAGTAAAATTATAGTTTTGTATGTATACGGGCAGGCACCTTCCTCGTATATAGACCGGTTTCAAACAAGGTCTTCCAAAAAATTTGGTTTTTACCTGCTGGTCTGTTTTGACAGATTTCAGCCATTATTTGCATTTGCTTCTATTGCTGGTTCCTTTTTGGGTTCTCTTTGGGGAATTGAGATTTTTGAGGGAAGTGCTACAGTAGCTGTTGTTTTAATGGAACTTTTATTGGTGTTGAAACTAAACCCAAAGGTTTATTATCGTTTGAATGCACTAATGTTGCTAATGAAGATTATGTGAAGTTTTGTATGAAGGAAATTTTCAGGTGTAGGGCAAGAATGATGTAATGAGATGAAGAATGTACTAAAGCTCAAGCTTGGGGATCCCACGCGTGTCACCCCAATAAATATCCAAGAAGTACAAGCGTCAAAGCTTGGGGATGCCTAAGGCATCCCCTTCTTTATCAATAAAAGTCCCAGGTTTCTTCCAAACAATTCATTTTTATTGTTTCATGCACAGTTGTGTTGTTCTTGGAGCTTCTTCTTTTTTATTTTTCGTTTTCTTGGTTTGCATAGTTTGCTAAATAAATTGGTTGGACAACCTCTTTGATATATTGGTTTTCAAATAGTTTGGTTTGGATTGGAAAAGAGTAGGAAAGTTCATGCTTAAGTGGTAAAGAGAGCTTGTTTTTGACTGTGGCCTATGCTCTGTCATGCCATGCTCGATATTGTTTTGGCTTTATGCTTAGTATTCTTTGCTATAGCATGACTTGTTATAAACAATTGAGATTGCTTAATGTGCCTTGGAAGGATCATACATTGTTTTAGCATATTAAAGCATAGTATTGTGGTTTTCTCCTTGGATGCTTTATTTGGGTTGATTTGGCGCATGCTCACACCATGTTATGACTATCCCAAGTCACCATAAGCCTTTATGATCCTTTAGTTTTCAACTTGTAATATCACGTTATGCTTTAATCGATGATGTTTTGTCGCTCTGCATGATTATGGCCATTAGTGCTCTCTTAGTTGGTCGCTCCCAGTCTTTTGCTAGCCTCCATAACCAAGTATGAGTTCCACTCATGCATCCAATTCTTTAAACCAAGTTATTCCACAGAGTCCACCATGCCTACCTACTAGCATATGCTATTCCAAGTATATTCATGTTTTTATCTACCTTCCGAATTAAACTTGTGATGAGAAAACTAGTTATTAAAGCTCTCACGAACTTGATTGCACACTTTACTTTGCTTGCCCTTAATAAACTTGAACCATTGTGTCGTCTATGTTGTATATGCTTGCACTTATTTGTTGGGGATTAGCAGAACCATGCTGTCATGGGGAACACTTTCAACATTGCACTTGTACTTTGTACCTAGTTGATATCATGCTCTTTTGTCTATGGATGTCGTCGGTGTGAAATGAAAGGGGAGCTTGTAAGTCCATGGAGTTATGTATATGTGTTAGAGAAACGCCTGTGCCGCTGGTCTAATCCATGTTGTCATGGTGGAAATCTGCAGTGTAACCATAATGACCTGTCTATGAAGCATTCTTCTTATAAAAAAAGAGTTAGATATTGAGAAAAAAGAGAAAAAGAAAAGAGAAAAAAGAGATATATGAAAAGAGGAAAGAATCGTATTGTGGCTCCAGGTGTCCCTCGGTGAAAAACTAACTTTGGCTTTTGTCCTGTACAATTCCGAGAATATTCATTTTCTAACTTTCCTGGAACCAAAAATAGCAGAAAACGGGCAGCTGGCACTGGGGCTCTTGTTAATAGGTTAGTCCAAGAAATCATATGAAAATTACTCCAAAGTGTGGACAAAACATAAGAAAGTAGATAAAACCAAGCATGGAACATAAAAATTTATGGATACGTTAGCAACGTATCAACATCCCCAAGCTTAACTCCTGCTCGTCCTCGAGTAGGTAAGTGATAAAAAGAAAGAATAATTTTTGAGGTGACATGCACCATCATAAACTTGATCAAAGTATTTGTAAAACATTGATAGCTGGGATCATAGTACTTCAATCATAACATGAAAGACAAAGTTCTAGCAATAAGACAAAGCAACTATGTTGCAACATGATAAGGCATAAACAAAAGATTTATGAATAAAAATGCTTTGCAAGACGTTTGTTTGTTTCACATAAAGAAAACATAGCATAGTGGCATTCAGCTTGTCCCTCATAGAGTAGCAAACATAAATGCATATGACACCTTCAAAGTTCATAAGAGTTACTTGATACAAATAGTTTAAAACAAGTAATATCAAAGCTATGCATCAATCAACAAGTCTTGGGAAAATGCACAAAGAACTAAGAATGGACACTATGCTCTCAAAGTAGGTGCATAAAGATAGAAGGTGGAGACTCAACATAAAAGTAAAAGAAAGGCCTTCATAGAAGGAAGTAGGGATTAAAGTCTCATAAAGAGATTCCAAAAATTATGGTACTTATTAGCTTTCAGCTCTCATTGCCCCTATCATAAGCATCTTGAAGGCGATTAAGGTTAAAGTGACACAACTAAGAGGATATGCTTGACAAGTTATAAGCCAAAATCTCATGCACCTTACTTACGAAGACCGAACCTCATGCTACTCAACTTTAGTCACAAGTAAGCTCTTGTCATTGTAAGTACATATGTATCATAGAGAACCGCTGTCAACACCCGGATTTTTAATCCCAGATGCCCGTTATGCCATACCTCGCAATCCCAGGATTACCATTTTTGCGAGACATAACGGATTGGATATCACAGTACATCATCCATTACAAACCATACATAAGGTCTTACACAAATAAGGATCTCATGATCCAGTCTTAATACAACAAGCAGCAGAAATAAAAGATAAGCGTAGCAGTGGGGTCCATCTTCAGGGGCACAGGCAATGCTGACGAAGGCAGATGGTCCTAGTTATCATAGCCGTCCTATTGGCCATCATCTTGATAGTCTCCTTCATAGTCTGGCCATGATAATAGCCAGGGACAAAATCCATGAGTACTCTTTAAGTACTCGCAAACTACCACTAACAAGTACTATAGTTCAAAAATTAAAGTGCTAACTCTATATTTAACTATAAAGTTAAGTTTGAAACCTAAGCTGAGTTCAGAAGCCAAGAAAGATAAAGTCAAGTTCTAGAATCACTTAAGTTGGGGAGCTATTGTCATAACACAACCCTGTTGTGGTCAAGTCAAGATTCATCATTCTTTTCGAGGTATTTAGAAAACATCTGACAACGAAACAATATGGCCATTTCAACTGTCCATAACCGTGGACGCGGCTATTCGAATAGTTTGACACTCTGCAGAGGTGGTACACTTTCACCACAAGATTCGATACATCTGTCAGGGATAACCCTGAATCATCATACTTAGTATGCAGATAATCAAACATAACCTTCCCTTTACACACCCTAGTATAAGCACCTCTCCTATGAGCATGGCCTCCCAACCATGACCATCAGTCATCTTGGGCACTACATAGGTGGACATCATGAGAGGTAGCCTCAGCTCAGACCTCTCCTGTGAGGGAACTAATACTAATGCATATAAATTTCCAGCTAAGCCTTACCCAATTCAGGTAGTGTGGTTGTACGGTAAATTTGGAATGGTATCGCATCCGAATCCAACCATCAGTTTTATAAAAGGGTTAAGGCTCATGCCTCAACATTTTCATCATCATCAACCATTTGTGTTTTCTCAACACATGCCAAACATCTCAATAGAATGACTCATCATTCCAAGGTTTTCATAATTCATTTTCACCAAGTGTTCCCATCTAAAGTGACTCAAGTTTTTGATCTATTCTAACTACTAAGTTAAGAGTGTTCACTAAGGTGGAAAAGAGAGGTTCAATCTCATGCCATAGAATGACATCAAAAGGGTTCTAAATAGGTCAAGTTTTATACTTTTATGCTACCTTCAAACTAAGTAAATAACTTGGTGTAAAATAAGGGAGTAAAACTTGTAACTAAGACTTGGGGTACTAATAGTCAAAAGGGAGTGTGATCAAGGCATGCTTAAGGCATCTTTGCTAAACCATCTAGTTTGATCCTAACTTGCTAAGCACGAAACTTGCAAGTGTTAGCTTGCATTGTTAATGGTGGCTTGCCCTTAGATAGTGCTAGCTTGCTAATAGTAGCTTGCCTTGGTTGGTGAAGTGGTTGAAGTTTTCTTCTTCTTCTTGGTAGAACTCCTCCTCCTCGAAAGCTTGGTCGGTACTATCGTCTATAAATACATAGGGAGTGCACAATCACCAAACAATACTTAACTAGGCTAAGTAGCATTCTAAGACACACATTTGATGATCTATTATCATCACAAGCATCACAAGTTTAATTCCATAGTTTCATTCTTTTTATTTTAGAAAAGTAATTTCTACTCATTGAAAAATTAACTAAGATTTAATATTCACCACTTAAAATATGGGATCATGTTGACACATGTCATCACCACATATCCTAACTTTGGTTTAAGTTCATTATTTAATGATTTAAACTGACTAGAAATGCCTATATAGAATTATTTTGTTACTAGTCCAAAGTCACTGCATGTAAACCTTAATATTATTACATATTTAGATAGATATTATGAAATGTGAGTTTTCAGAGTTGGAATCAACTCAAAAGCTAACTTGGTTGATTTTATAAAAATGTTGCAAGTTGCAAATGCTTATGTCTTCTTATTTTTATTAGGAGAGATCTATAACTCTAATTGAATTAAATCCAACGGGCTTGGATAGATCATCTTAATACCTTTCAGGCAAAATTTGTTTCATGCAATTTGGATTTGTTAAACTCCCAGAATTGAATTTTAAAATAGTGGATAGAAACTAGATTTAACTAAATTGAAAAATCCAGATTTGAACGGGTGGGCTAGCGCGGGAAAAGACTTGGGCCGGCCCAGTGGCGCTCCGCGGTGCGGGGCTCAGCTGACAGGAGGTCCCGCTTGTCAGCGGCACTTAACACGCGAAACGGTACGCGCGCTGTAGGTCGTAGGATTAGAAGGGGATCTACGGGTGAGGGTCGTCGTCGACGACGAATAGGTCGTCAGCGAGCTCGAACCCTAGCGGCTCGGTGGGGGTCTGCTGGGGACGTACTAGGGCTCCAGCGGGGTCGGCGAGGCGAGCAAACGAACTGGAAGACGATGGCGAGGTGAGGCGTGGTTGCGGCGGAGCTTGGGGTGGTCGCAATCAGCGGCGCCCTTCTCCTCCTGCCGCGGCTGCTCCGGCTCCAATTCTAGCGAGGCAGAGCTCGCCTTGCTCTGGCTAGAGGTGGGTGAGGTTCAGAGAGGTGAGGGGAGTGGAATGGTGTGGAGAGAAGAGGCTGGGGAGGCCTTATTTTATAGGGCCGACGATGAGACCGAGCGGGATGGGCAGGCGACGGTGGCGACATGGCTACGACGGGGTAGAGGCATGGCTGCGGGTGGCAATCGACGTGCGGTTCCCTGGCGGTGCTCTAGGCATTGAATGCGGCCGTAGGGGTGGTGGCATGCGGTCTAGGCGAGGTGGCGCTCTGAGCGGCAGAGGCGGCGGTGTCCACGGCGAGCGGTGGCTGTGAGGCGTTGGGCGGCCAGTGGGGGTGTCTGGGGTGTTCTCCAGGTCGTGGCGGAGCGGCGGGCACGGGGTACGGTCAAGGGGCGGTCTGGGCGAGCGGGGACAGAGCGCACTCTAGGGGCGGCACCGGCATGGTGCGGTGGCACTGGGCGCAGGCTTTCCTCGGTGGTCCACGGCAAGGCTGGGCTCGGGTAGGGGACAGAGAGGGGTGGTGAGGTGTGGGCTACCTCCTAGACATGGAGAGAGAGGCGGAGAGGGCTGCTGCGGTGAGTGCACGGTCGGCCGGTGAGACGGTGCTCGGCATGGCATGGCAGTGCAGCTAGGGGGTAGGGGAGTGGGTTTAAATGGCTTTGCTAGATCATTGAGAGACAAAGGGAGTAAAGAGGGACCAAATGGGAGACAAGTTTGGCCAGAATACTGTTTGAAATAGTGAAATGTGTTTTGTTTGAAATCTGTCTACCAAGTGTTTGATGAAATGGCCGCAAGAGAAAAAGTTTTGAATTTTGGTTTCAAAATTTTTGAGTGATCTCCACTAGTGCTAGGTAGTGTCTGGTTGCAAGGGTTTTGAAAGTGGAGCTCAAAAAGATGGGTTTTGAAATGGGGGTGATCTATGCATATGCATTAGATTCAATTTTCAAATGTTATTTAAAATAAGTAAAAGAATGTTTTAAGCAGATCAAAAGGTGGGCCTTGGTACCTCATTTTGTGTACTATCAAGGGGTACAAAGATCAAGAATTGTTTCTGTTAAGAAATGAGTGCTAGGAACACTCAAAGTAGTGTAGTGGATTAAAATGGCCAAAATGACCATTCCTCCTTTTTAATTCTTTTTGATTTGATTTTCTTTAGGAAAAGTTTGGGAAAGATGTAGATGATGTTTAAATCACCTAAGAAACATTTTACAAGCATTGGATCACTCAATCATGGCAATTCAAACAACTCATATTTTAAATGCACACATATATGAATGCTTTCATTTTAAATATGGAATTTTTTTTGTTAACCCCATTTTTGGTTGATTTGATCTTGATAAGCTTGGATTGAAGTTTTGAGATGTTACAACCGCCTACGGGGTACCCCTTGCACATGATACAAGAGCTATCCCATAATTAAAGTGACAAGGCAAGCAGACAATAAGCATCCCGGCGGTCTTTTATTTGCTACTTGCATAGGTTTTTATTGAGGATGCTTCATAGAGTGCTCATTATGGTTATGCTGCAAGTTTCCAGCATGATTAGGCATGGCTTAGGCTAGCGGCCCAGGTGTTTCTCTAACACATATACAAACTCCATGATCTTACAAGTTCCACTTTTATTTCACACCGCAGGGATCCATAAGAAAAAGAACATGATATCAACGGGGTACACAATACAAGTGCAATGTTGAAATCGTTCCCCATGATACATGGTTCTACTAAATTCAACTTATAAAGCGCAAGGATATACGCAACAAATATGGACCCAATGGTTCAAGTTTATTAAATGCAAGAAAGTGAAGTGTGCCATCAAGTCCGTGAGAGCTTTAATCACTAGTTTTCACATAACAAGTTTAATTCGGAAGGTAGACAAAAACATGAATATACTTGGAATAGCATATGCTAATAGGTAGGTATGGTGGACTCTCTGGAATAACTTGGTTTTAGGAGTTGGATTCATGAGTGGAACTCATACTTGGTTATGGAGGCTAGCAAAAGACTGGGAGCGACCAACTAACACTACTAGGAAAACGGCTATAGGTAATCCACACATCCGTGGCGCACGTGCTAGTGGTGCCCCGCAGGTAAAATAGGCGTGGCGCACTGCCCACAGGTGCCCTACGGCTAATTGTCGTAAGCGTGGCGCACATGGGGGTGGTGCGTCACGGCTACTTGTGGGCCAGAGCACAGGTGGCCGCAGACAACCTAGCCGTAGCGCACCTGTGCGCGGTGCGCTACATGTGTGAAACTTAGTCATAGCGCACTCTGACATAGTGCGCTGCGGCTATGTGGGTTGCGGCCTGCTGTGCAGCTGGGCGAACTTACCCGTAAGGCACCCTAGCCTAGTGCGCCACAGGTAAGTTTCCTGCACCAACCTCTCCCCCCCCCCGTGGATCGCCTTTTTAGCCTTGCAAAAAATAAAATAAAAATGATAAACAATTCAAAACATAAAATCCTTTCACATATATGTAGGTAATATGGTCTAGTGTTTAGGAAAATTAACAAACATGAATTTCGACTTTTTCTGCAAAAAAAGATCATGCCACGGTAAAATAGCCGTAACTTTTGCATACGAATTCAAAAAAAACGTTTAATATACCAAAATGACGAGAACGAGATTTCGCATCTGCTCGCAACAACCTTTGGTTTTTTAGAGATTTTTTAGATTTACAAAATTCGAAAAGAGTAAAAAGTTATGATCAAAAGATCGTTTTTTCCTGCAGAAAAAAATGGAGGCCACTTACTTGTAGCGCACCACCCCTAGTTCGCCACGAGTAATTTGGGCAGGATTCGAAATTCGAATCACCACCAGACCACCTAACCCTACATATATATCTTTCCCACCCACCCATTATCTCCTCCACTTCCACTTCGCCTTCTCCACTTCTCATCCCTTCTCCACCTTCTCCTTCTCCTCCACCTATCCTACCTTCTTCTTCTTCTTCTTCTTCTTCTTCTCACTTCTCCTTCTCCTCTCTCCGGCTGCACCCACCTTCGACAGCACCCTCCTCCGATAACCTATGGCTGTACCCTCCGACCATCCTCCAACGGTGCCCTCCTCCAACTGCACCCTCCTCCACCAGCCTCTGACCACCTCCAGCAGCGACCTCCTTCGACGAGGCTACAACACCGACGATGGCGGCCGGCGGATCGATCTAGATCAAATCCCGCTTTTTTTTGAAATTTGAAATTGTACCCATGGCGCACAACACCTAGTGAGCCACGGCTAAACTTTCATACGCGTGGCGCACAACACCTAGTGCGCCACGACTAAAATTTCATACTCGTGGCGCACCACCTAGTGCGCCACGGCTAACTTTTACCCGTAGCGCGCGCCTCGTGGCACACCCCTAGTGCGCCACGGATGATCAAACATGTGTGCCACGGATTAGCTGTTTTCTAGTAGTGTAAGAGAGCAATAATGACCATAATCATGCAGAGCGACAAAACATCATTGATCAAAGCATAAAGTTATACTACAAGTTGAAAACTAAAGTATCATAAAGGCTAATGGTGACTTGGGATAGTCATAACATGGTGTGAGCATGTGCCAAGTCAACCGAAATAAAGCATCAAAGTTGAATACCACAATACTATGCTTTAATATGCTAAAACAACACATGATTCTTCGAAGGCACATTAAGCAATCTCAATTTTTTATAACATGTCATGCTACATCAAAGAATACTAAACCAAAACAATATCAAGCATGGCATGACAAAGCATAGGCCATAGTCAAAAACAAGCTCTCTTTACCACTTAAGCATGAACTTTCCTACTCTTTTCCAATCCAAACCAAACTATTTGAAAACCAATTTATGAAAGAGGGGGTCCAACCAATTTATTCAGCAAACTAAGCAAACAAAGAAAACGAAAAACCAAAACGAAAACGAAAAATAAGACTCTCAAAGAATGACACAACAGTGCATGAAACAATAAAAATGAAGCGTTCAGAAGGAACGTGGGATTTTTATTGATGAAGAAGGGGATGCCTTGGGCATCCCCAAGCTTTGACGCTTGTAATTCTTGGATATTTCTTGGGGTGACACACGTGGCATCCACAAGCTTGAGCTTTAGTCCATCCTTTATCTCATTACTCATCCCTTCCATACACCTGAATTTTTTCTTCATACAAAACTTTACACAATGTTTATTAGCAACATTAGTGCACTCAAGATAATAGGTCCTTAGGTTCAGTTCCAACACCAATCAAACTTCCATTAAAACACTAGCTACTGTATCACTTCCCTCAAAAATCTCAATTCCCCAAAAGAACTTAAAAAGGAACCAACAAGAAGCAAATACAAATAAAGGCAGAAATCTGTCAAAACAGACCAGTAGGTAAAGACGAATTTTTTTGAAGACCTTCTGTTGCTCAAATAAAGAAGTGCTGAACTAACGAAAGTTAGACCACAACCTAGGGAAAAAGCACAAAAAATCACATTTCAAAAGGACGTACAGAGAGTTTACACGAATTTTTACGCCGAAGCACATAAATTTGTGTCGGGACAACAACTTTTCCAATCATTACTTCTCTCTCATTAGAGGCTAATCTTGGCACAAAAAGCAAATAAAAAGGATAAGGAGCGGTTATTACAGAAGTAATAACTTCCAAGACTCATCTAAAACTTTTGGGTTATCTCCCAATAAGTACTTTTCTTTAATGCCTTTAAGTTAGGCATAAGAAGCAAGAAAAAGAATCAAGTGTTCTCAAATGAAGAAGAATTAAAACCAAATTTCTTGCTCTTACCTCTCTTACTTTTATTCTTAACCTTGGGGAACATATGATTGCTTGGTGGAGAAACAACGTGCATGGTGCCCTTTTCCACATCTATTATTGCTCCAAGGAGTTTCAATAGGGATCTTACAAGTGTGATTTGTCCTTTTCCTACACATTCAATAACAAGATAATCAATAGAAACCATTTTCCCTAGGATCTTTGTAAATACTCCTTCAGCTATTCCAATGGGTAATATTGTGGCATTATTAGCAAGAAAATTTTCTTCTCCTCCTTCAGAAAGCCTCCAAAGATTCAAAGATTCATAGATATCTTTGGGCATAAGACAAAATTCAGACATGATATCACTGCGAGCATGAAAAGTTTCATTGTTTATAGAAATCTTTACTGTGAGAAGCCATTTTGAGGGTTCGGAATTTATTGGAACATAGGTATGATGCTCTATAAGTGTATTATAGCAATCTTTCAAACTAGCAGTGCTGGTCTCAAGAGTATTCAATCTAGCAAATATGTTTATAAAGGAAGAATCAGTTTTGCTAGGCATGTTGTAAGTAAAGACCAACTTCTTTATGGCATTAATAGCATCATCCTCATTGCATTGGAGGAAATATCCTCCCACTACAGCATCCAAAGCATATCTATAGCAAAGAGCGATTCCAAGGTAAAAACTATTAAGGAACAAGCTTTGAGTCATTTTAGGTTCAGTTTTTTCATGTAGATCAGAGATTCTAGACCAAGCTTCTTTGAAACTTTCTTCAATTCCTTGTTTAAATGTGAAAATCATTTCCTCGGGTGACATAGTAGCTGGAGCAATGCTAGACATAATGGCAACTTAAGATAGGGACTAATTTTTTTGTGTTTTTTTTAGAGAAAGCAAACTAGTAAAACTAATTTTTTGTGTGTTTTTGATAAAGAAACAACCAAATAAAGCAAAAAGTAAACTAAGAAAAACAAAAATAACAAAGTAAAGAGATTGGTTATGAGGGACTCCCCATGTGAAGATGTCCTTGACTCCCCGGCAACGGCTCCAGAAAAATAGCTTGATGGCCCAAAATATATCGAGCTCGTTGGGAAACCCCAAGAGGAAGGTATGATGAGTACAACAACAAGTTTTCCCTCAGTTATGAAACCAAGGTTTAATCGAACCAGTAGGATCAAGGAAACACCCCAAAGGTGTTGCTAGCTGAACTTTGGCAGGGCGCACTACCGGTGCCAGCAGCAATGTGGAGACCTGCACAACACAACCACAGAACTCTGCCCCCAACTTGCGATGAGGTTGTCAATCTCACCGGTTTTGCTGAAAACAAAGGATTAAACGTATCGAGTGGAAGAAAGTAATAGTTTGCAGAAAGTAAACACAAAGCAGTAAATAGTTGATTGTAGATTGATGGTAAAAGAAAGGACCGGGGTCCATAGTTCACTAGAGGTGGCTCTCCTTAAGATAGATGACATGTTGGGTGAACAAATTACAGCCGGGCAATTGACAAACATCGAGAAAGCATACAAGCATATACTACTCATCTTGACTCCTTTGAGATTCGATTGGGCATTACAACATTATACATAGACCGCCATCCAACTGCATCTATGACTAATAATCCACCTTCAGATTATCATCTGAACCCCCTCTAGTATTAAGTTGCAAGAACCGGATAATTGCATTACGAATTGCGTGTAAAGTAAACAATACAATTGTTCTATGAATAAAGGATTATTGTTTTCTCCCCAGTAGCAACAGCACATCTAGTACCCTAGAGATTTCTGTCACTTCCCCAGATTACTAGAGGCATGAACCCACTATCGAGTATAAATACTAACTCTTGGAGTTTCTAGCATCTACTTGGTCAAGATAGCTACTAACAACGGAAAGCATGCAAGATCACAAATAACAAAGACATGATAGATTCAATAATCAATCTGAAATAGCATCTCAATATCCATCGGATCCCCGCAAACACATCATGTATGAATGACAAATCGATGATCTTGATCATGAACGGAGCTCACAAGATCTAAACATGATAGCACAAAGGAGGAGAACCAGCCATCTAGCTACTACATGGACCCGTAGTCCAGAGATGAACTACTCACGCATCACACCGGAGGCTTGCATGATGATGAAGAAGGCCTCCAGGGTGAATTCCCCTCTCCGACAGGGTGCCGAGAAGAGCTTCAGATCCCTCCCGATCTAGGGATGGAGATGACGGCGGCTATAGACTCTTTCATGGATTTTTGATCGGGTACTTAGGGTTTCTATGGGGCCCCCGGATTAATCCTCTGAGAATCCATGTTATGCATACAACCACGATCCCATGATATTTTAGTCGTGGCACATAACCGACTAGTATCATTACAACATCTGAGAATGTACCGAATTACAAGAGTTACATAAATGTTGTTATGGCTACATCATTAATCATCAGCGGAACTTCATCAAGCGCAAAGCCCGAGCCATGCCTTACCCAACAGGTAACTGACTAGGAGAACGTCCTAGCTCGCATAGTCGTCCACTTCACCTTCGTCTTGATATCTGACCATGTTAATAGCCAGGGACAATGTCGGTGAGTACTTTGAATGTACTCGCAAACCACCTCAAAATAATAGTAATAACAATAGGATATGCATTATGGCTGTGGTAGTAGGAGGGCTCCAAGGGAGGTTCTTTTCTCAAATAGTTTCTCTTGTAGATATAGCATCTACATATCTTTGTTGAAAATTTTTGTAAACCATATTGGAAACTGTTTTGAAAAGTTTTGGAAAACATTAGGACTGGGTCACCCATTTGTTTCTCCTTCCCGGTCATCCCATGACCAAACTCCTTCCATCCCTTTCTGACCATCCCATGGTCAAAACAGGGATCCTTCACGACCATCCCATGGTCAAAACATTTCCAAAGCCATTTCGTTTCTGAAATCCTTTTTGAAAACAAAACCAGCACCGCTCTATAGCAACCTTCCCAGCCGTCCATGACCACAGACATGGCTATTTGAATAGATTTACACTCTGTAGAGGTTGTACACTTTACCCACACCATCCGGGTACACTACCCTGATCTTCACCGATCGTGGGTCGAGTAACCGATCAAGACTCTCCGGATGCCCACTCCAGTATAAGTGCCTACCCTATGAGTGTTAATCCCCTCAAAACCGGGACATCAGGCGAGGACCAACCGGGGCGCTTTTTCCACTTCTCGAGTGTGCGCTTTCAATGAGGGGCTCATAGTAACACGTGGAGGCCTACCGACCCCTGTTCCTTCTCCAGGTCCATGTCCCACATAGACCTATATTAGAGAAGGCCCACCCTCCAGGGATCACCGATCCCCTATAGTTGTTGCGAGGCAGCTCATACCAGAATAGACAAACATCAAATCCAGCTATGTCCCATACCAGAGTAATGTGGTTGCACGGGTTAATTGTTCTAGCAAAACTGCAAAGAACCGGGTGCGTTTTTGTAAACCTTTTTCCTCCGGTTTTCCTCCAGCATTTTTATAAAACAAAAACCTTTTTATTTCTCAACATCTCTTGGGAGACCCCACCTCACCAAGGTTTTACCATAAAACATTTGGTAAAACTTTTTCCGGGGTCTTCCCATCCTATAGCTTTGTTTCGGCTAAATCGGGGTCTCTAAAGGGTTATGGTGATATAAACCATCTATTCTACTAGGACAAGTAGGTGTCACCGAGGGGGTTGTACTTAATAGTACAAAGGTGTAATAGTTCGGAGGAGCCAAACCACCACCGTAAATATTTCAGCATATAATAACACTATGCAGTTTCACAAATACTAGACAAAACATGCATAAGTAAAATAGTAGGACAAGGCTTATGAGCAAGGAGGTGGCTTGCCTGATATCAGCAATATGGCATAGTTGTCCCTGGACTTCCTCTTAGAATACATAATAATACCAATAATAATAATACCTCTTCTGCTCGGCGTCAATAAAAGCGCAACTATCGTCATCACCGAGTATACATGCAAGCAAACAAGACCACAATCAAACAAGGCATTCAAGCATAAAAACCATACAGCAAGAAAATGACAATACAAGATTATAAACCAGTAGGTCTTAGGAAGAATGGATTTAATAAGAATTGCGTTGTCTTGGAAACATGGAAGAAAATCCCTTAGGATTTATAGTCCAGAAATTACCTAAGAGATGGGTTTTGGATCAAGAACCTATTCTGTAGGATACCATAGAGTAAAAATCATACCAAAAAGATAGGTGTTGATAAAATGAAACCAACAAAAGTGGTTTCATTATTTTATCACTCATCTTTGATTTCCTATGAATTTTCTAGTGATAAAGGCTCTAGTTTTAGGAAATAATTCACCAGAAAAGTTCTGGAGCTCCAAACATTATTTCCTTGGGTGGTTAGGTAGGCCTTGATGTACTTGTTCACTGAGAGTTGGAATCACTCCAAAATATTTACCAGAATGCCCTCAGGAAATTCCCAAAGGCAGTTCTGTAGGCAACTTGTCTTTTTCACCAGATTAAATATACAGAAGTTTTTGATTTGATTTCAAGGACACATGGTACGTAGTTGGAATACCTTTCTGTAGAAATTGGAATCAACATTTTTTGAGGGGTATAGCTACTGGAGTGAATTTAGAGGTGAATAAACCATGCACATGATAGTTTAATTCACAAAAAAATATCCACGGCTCAATAAATCATGAGCTCCTGGATTTAGATAGGCCTTAGTGTACCACATCCAAGATAATTAGAATTGGGTCAATTGGAATCATGATTTGGTCTAGGGAATTTTCTAAAGTCAGAACTAGAGGGATTTAGTTATTTTTACCAAGGGCAAACTACTATTCACCTTGTCATGAGACCTATGCTGGTTGATTGGTATAGAAAATACCTTCATGAGAACTTTTATTCATGATATTTGGGTATATGGAACTTCCTAAGGGATTTATTGATTGCCAAAGACACTTTTCAGAAGATTAAATGCCAGAAAATAATAAAGATTATTTTTGGCAAGGGACGGGTTCTGCATGTTGTGCAAATCACTTGGGTACTTGGTAAAAGTCGGATCTGGACACTACAACTGGTTTTCCATTTTCATATGGATTTAAACTGGTTAGCTAATTAACAGATCTGGATAAAAGGATAATAGTAAAGAAAAGGGCCATGGGGGGGTGCTGGGCCGGATTTGGACGAAGTTGGGCCGTACGGCGACGAGGTGGCCCAGCGAGGCGGGGCTGCGCGCGGGAGGGTTTACAAAACGCTGACGGGTGGGGCCTGCTGGTCAGCGGCCGTGGCGGCCGAAGTGGTACGGGAGGCCGTGCACCATTCGATCCAGTTGGGATCGACGGCTCCCACGACGTCTTCTACCTCGCACTGGCGACAGAGGGAGGAAACCCTAGGGGCAGCGGGAGTTGCTCGGGACGCTCACCTGGGGGCTTGTCAGCGTCGGGGAGGCGGGAGGAGACGCGATGGACGACGGTGACCTCAACGGTGAGCGGCAAGGGCGGGTTCGACGCCGGGAGGTGGCTCGCGCGGTGGTGGCCGACGGAGATTGTTCGGGAGCTATACCGGCGAGGTGGTTCTGGCCATTCCTGAGGAGAGAGGGAGGCACGGTTAGAAAGAGGAGGAGAAGGGGTCATCCTACCGTGACATGCAGAGGGAGATGAACAAGGGAGAGGAGGTCTTGTCCCTCTTTTTGTCCATGGCCGAGAGACCATTTTTGTTCTCCCCATAGCCGGGCAGAGCAGGAGAGGGGAAGTGATACTCGGGGGAGGAGAGTGGGAGTGGGAGGGGGCAAATGAGAGGCAGAGAGGGGGCTGGCCAGCCTCTGGCCTATTTATCTCGAGTGGGGGAGGGTGCACCATGGACATGGTCCATGAGGACTTGGGGAGGAGGGAAAACTAGGGGAGGATGCTGTGGGCAGGGGATGTTGTTTCTGGTCGAGCTGCAGAGCAGAGGGGAAAAGTGTAGCTGCTGCAAGAGGTTTTTCAAGCCATGACACCCACATGGGGTTAAGTGCTAGTGTCCAAGCACTAAAGGACAAGATGCTACAGTGATTAGCTATAGTAATCACGACCAGAGGAGGTGGTGTTTGCTGTGGTGAGTGGTGGTAAGCCTTAGTGGTGATTTTAATTTGGTCTAGGCCCATAATTCCTTAGTTTGCCACATTAGATCAAAATGAGGCTTGTGAAGGAAGCCTAATATTTTGCAATGGGCAAGGTGGGAAGATGGTACTGGTAGATAGATGAGGTCAAAGTAGGTAGCCAGGAATTATTTGGGATTTTTCTAGAGATTTAAAGTCCACTTAAATCCATTTATTCAAATAGTGCAGAATTGAAGTGTTGGAGATCCTTTGATAAATTTACATTGGACAAGGTTGGTTTCTGGTTTGGGAGGGTCCCAAACCAGAATGCCCACTTAGGGGAATTTTCCCAAGATTTATTGAGGGTTAAAAGTATTTAAAACAATTATTATTCCAAGTTAGCCATTTTAGAAATTGGGCAAAAAGAAATAATAAAGCTTCTCAAAAATATTTATTTTTGGAGTTGGAAGTTAGGGTACGATGTATGGGTCTCAATTGAGCCAAAAGCTGAGGAAGTGTTTGTCATTGACCCGAACCCGTTAAGGTACAGATCCCTATGTTTATAGTGCTAGTCCCTGGATCAAATAGCTAGCACCCATAGTTTAAGATGTAATATCAAGAAACAAAGGTCATATTACATCGCATAACCAGGAATAAAACAGTTCATTACAACTTACATAGCTCATATGGCTATCTCATTACAAAGCAGCATATATAACTATAAAGCATTGAGTCCTTCATCTTCATGTGCCACAGGCAAACATGTTAGGTGCAGACTCGTAATCCCTACTCATCAAACTTCACTATCATCAAGTAATCCTGCAACATGATAAGTTACAGCCACAAGGGTCAATACATTTTGAATTGTATTGGCAAGTGTCAATAGTATGTGGATGTAAAGTGGAACCTATTACTACATGCATATCTGGCTAGGTAGAGCTTTGGCTAGTTTGCAGCAAGAAAGTTTTTTCCCTAACTTCTTATAAATAGTTTGCAACACTTATTCTCAACTAAGTTACACTCGATACCCTCCAGGTAATATGTCCAATCACAGCATAGTGGTATCACTGATAGAAATCAGTGAACCTAGGTTCCATTGATAGAAACCAATGAACCAACAGCCCTTGTTCACCCATCAAGTTTTAACTTAGGAAATTAGAATGATGAGATTCTTGATTCTGCTTCATTGTCTTGATGCTCAGAAATTGTCCATAACCGGGGACACGGCTAAGTACTTAGTTTTACCTTCTCGAGATGTGGTTCACTTTCCCCACAAGACTCGACATGCATCGAGACGAGACTTTTCAGAAGCAATCCCTCAGACCACCACGGACGCGTTCCATCCTATCATTACTACCACCCTCTGTCCGTCTGGCTGAGTTCTCGCAACTTAGTCGGTCAAGGTAGAGCGCATATGCCATGTGGCTGCACTGGAAGCTTCGCGACAAGAATGTCTCCAATCTCTTTGTTCCTAGGTGGCCGTCCACAAGTGCGATACACCAGCTGACCATAGACATGGACCCTGAGTAACCGCTCAACATAATCCAAGCAAGTCCCATTCCACCCAGGTGTTTCATTAAGTACTTGTTTTGTTATAGAAAACATATATTTTCCAATACTCCATATAATCATAATATGATATTCCACCCCGAAAACTATAGCAGGGCAAAGCATTTCTAATCTTACGATGTTTCACCTACCAAGTAGAAACTACCATTCCCTATTCTACATAGGAGATATAGCATGGCACAATAATATAGTCTATCATGCATATAGTACAAAAATCCACTAAGTATAATGAAAATAGTAGGACTTGATGATAGTGCCACTTGCCTTGGTGGTAGAATATTTAGGTACTCTTCTTGATCTTTCAAAGATTACACTCCTCAAAGTCTACAACAATACAATCAAGCAAAAAGCATATTCTCAAAACTAGCATCACAAAACAACACATGAATAAAACGAAATACATGCAAGCATACAACAAGATATTTTTTTTGAACAAGTTGTTACAGCAAGGTTCTAAACACTACAAACACCTACTGGTCCTTTTATATAATTGAAATTCCAATTGGAACCATTTTAGTGCAATTTGGTTAATTAAAGTATTTTTCTTTTACTAGGATAAGGCTTATTCAATGTGATATTTGTTACTGCCATAAAATTATAAGTTTAATTTTTTTTTGTTTATGTTTATGGTCAGAGGGTTCAATACAAAACCATTTGCAAAAGGTTTCACTCAAAAATAATTTTTAGAACATGTTTTATAGCCAAATTACTCCACAATTGGTTCTGTATAAAACGTGATTTTAACCATCACAAAAGTACCGAATTGTTGCTCTAATGTGTTCTACTCATTTTTGTGAATCCATAAACATATTATTTGCTTAATTTTGATAAGCAGAACTTAATCTATGAATTTTTTAAGTTTGTAGGTTCATATGTCTAAAAATCCGAAAATACAAGTAGACATGACACTTGGCAGATTTCTATTGGAGGATACCCCTTCAGTAAGTGATATTTTGATGGCCCTTAGATGAAGATCAAACGGACCAGGTTAGCTCACCGGAAAAGCTCGCCGGAAAGATCGCCGGAATAGCGGGCACGAGCTTGGCATTGCCGTTCTCGTCGCTAGGAACGTATCCGGAGTTGAAGAAGACGTGGACGGCATAGAGGACATCGATGCGGTGCTTGAAGACGTGATGAATAGCTCGTTCCTCTCCAGTGTTGGCGGAAATCCACGGCTGGAGTCACGTACGATGTCGGGCGGCGCGGTCAACTGCAACAAGAAGGTGAACCATGATGTCCTGGAGGTAGGCAACGATGAGGAGAGTATTCTGCTTCGAGGAATTGACAAGTTTCTCACCGTGGACAACAAGATCTGACAATAAACTCGAATTTGGGGCTGATCTTGGCATCATCGGTATGATTTCTACATACCTCCTCTCAAGAAATTTTGAGAACCAAAATAATGGAGGAGAACGAGAGGAAGATGGTGCTCTCTTCGGTTCACGTTGTTATGGTAGGAGGGGGGAGATCGGAAGACGTATGCCACCGATTGGCATTCGGAGCACCGATTTGATATGAGAGATTAAGGCACTAAAGTGAGAAACTAATGGCTTGAATGGAACCTCCACTTGATTATAAACGTTTTTTGTTTTGAAGTCGAAGAAAAAGTGTCACTAGAATTGATAGGGGGAGGAGAGGAAGATCTACAGCCATGAACACGATTGTCTGTTTTGTGTACCTGAGGAGGAAGAAGAGGAACGAGCTGGCTTGCTCGATCGGCCTAAATGGGCCAGAAATATTTAGCCCAAAGAGAAAAATGAAAGGAAGAGAGAAAAAACAATACATAGAGAGGGAGGGCTGGTCATGGTGGGCTGGGCTTAGTGGGCTGGGGTCTTCGGCCGAATAGGCCGGCTGTTGCTGCTGCTGTTTTTTCTTTTGCTTATTCTTTTTTTTCAGTTTTCTTTTATAACATTTGTTTTAGAGCTCTAAATGAATTCATTCAAATTTTCAAAAATTTGTAAAATCAACAAGATCATTTTAGGATATTATCTATCTTATTTATTATCCAATTCAAACAATATCATTTATAAATATTTACTTTGGCCTATATGGTTCTTTTTTTTAGTTACTTTCCTTCATATCTTTTTATTTAAAACTCCAAAAAGGTTCAAACCAATTTACAAAGTTTTATAAAATAATGTTTTACCATTATATGTTATTTAAACATACTTTTGTTCCATTTAGACATGGATTTTAGATATGGCTTATCTTGGCTTTGCAAAATAATCCCATTTCTTTTTCTCTTTACAAAATAAATTATATATGTTGATTTATAGTTTCGAAAAACAAAAAGATGATTATCATTTGTATAATTCTATTTAATAATTAACTTTATAAACCATTTAAGAATACTTTTATTTCATTTAGTTATTGATTTTTGGTATGTGCTTTATTAGCCTTGGAATTTTCTTATTTCTTATTTCTTTTCCTTTCTTCTTAAATAAACCATATCTCTTTATCTATGGCTCCAAATAGTGTGAAACCAATTTCTAGGGTTTTGTAATTTTTTATTTACCATTATAGATTATTTAGGAATGCTCTTGCTCAAATTTTATATGGGAAATAGCCGTAGTCTTGTATTGAACTTGATGGTGATTTGTCTTATTAGTGTCTAGGTTTTGGGTCTATCTTTTTTTTCAAAGGTTGACAAGATACATGTCATGGATGATTGAATTTTATCTTTGGATAATTTGTTTGTCACTTACTCATTCAAAATTCTTTTTGTTTAAGTAAGGTTCCCATAGAGGAACAAAAAGTTTTCTTTTTCCCCTAAATTTCATCTTTTATTTATTTTGTTTATTTGATTTTCACATTTCAAAATTTGGAAAATTTTGGGATGTGACAGTGTTTTGGCAAAAACCAAACTTTCCTTTAGGGAAGGAGTTTTGGAGATTTTGTTTATTAAAGAGATTAATTAGATTTGGAGCCATAATAATTATGGATAATATTTGATAAATCTTTATGATCAAGGAGGATGATGTAGACAAGGTGTATCAAGCATTTGAAACCTTGGGATTGGAGAATCCAAGTTGATTTTGGTGGAATACCCTAGATTAAGGATCTAGGGTGATGTTAATTTCATACCAACAAAACCATGTTGGATCTTGGAGCTCGGAGCTCCCCTTGGGGCATGGGGTATAAGGATGGATAGAGCAAGTGATTTATATTGCAATGGTGTATGGGTTGGAGCTTGATCCTGCTTGAGCTCACCTTGACAAGCTTTCAAACTTTGAATAAAATAAGCCTGCCAAAGCAGATTATCAACTAGCCTTCAAAACCTTGTGGGTTTGAACATCTCGAGGATCCAATTGGAACAAGTGAAGTAGGTAATGATAGTCTTATATGAGTAGAACACAACCATGCAAATAGTTGGTCCAAATAAGGTTGGATGGTGGTGTGAGCTTCTATCAAAGTAGGCATGTTGACTAGATTTGTAGGAATAGTTATTTTCTTGCCTGCAAAACCATCAAGAACAAGTGGGTAGGAGGAGGATCTAACCAAGGGCAAGAGTGGGCCTTGGTATTACTTAGGATGGTTAACAAGATGGTTCAGATGCATTTCCAAAAATGAACAAGGGTTGAGAAAAGGATGCATTCAAAAAGGTGATGTTGGAAATAGTTTTCTAGACTTAGCCAAATTTGGCAGATTGAGGGTTTTTGACTAGAGCATGAGAGGGGATGTTTTTGTTGAGTTGCAAGGTACCCAAGAATCATCAAGTGGATGATGTTGAAGTGAAGATTGAGTAGAAGGGATCCATGCTTGATATTGGTCATCATGGACTTGGAAACCTCTAGAAGGAATATCTTCATATTTGATATGGTTAAGAGTTTTAGATGATCACTTGGTAGCTAGGGATCAGATCCAGATGGTATTCTTGCTTATGGTGGGATGATTTGGAAACATCTTGATCCTAGTGATGAGCTCCTAGAGTAGCTCATACTATCTCCTAAGCAGACAAAACAAACAACAGATCAAGGCAACTCATCTTACAAACAATTCAACTACTACTAGGGTTACCATCAAGCCTAGCTTGGGGTAAGGTTGAGTGTTTAGAAAAGGTTGGAGTTTGAACAAGGTAAGGTCCTTGGTATCTCTACCAAGAGTAGAATCCAAAATCTTACAAAAAGGTTTTGGAGATCCTAGAGGTAAGAGTAGTTAAAGGTTCTGTCTTGAAAACATAAGGAGATTATATTATATAACTCTCCATAGTTTTGTCAATAGAATTTACAAAAATAGTTTTGGTTACATAAGCATCTTGGCTCATGTTTTGAAATGCCAGAACATTTGATAATATGGAAATTAATCCAAGACTGTTTTGGGAAGTAGCTTTTTTCAACTGGTCTTAAGGTAAGGATTATATCATCTAACACACATTCATATGCATAAGCATATCCAAAGAATCAAGCAAACACTTCAGCATTAAACAAGAAAAAGTTTTTGTTCCCCCTGATTTTTGCATTCTGGACAACTAATCAGGGTTGCAGAAATTGGGATGTTACAGATCTTTCCGCCTTAAAAGAATCTCGTCCCGAGATTCCGGAGAGTAAGGTTAGGGGATTTTGAGTCGGGTTGATACTAAGTGTCTTACGCGTACTATCTTACGGACTCCGTCTTTGCAAGTGACTACTTTGTTCGTGAAGTTGAGCTTCAGTCTTTAGAGATGCATGGAGAGTTGAGCAGAGTCTAGTCCCGATTGCGAGGGATGACCTTCTTTTCCTTCCGGACTCTATATCTCCAGGGCTTAGACTGGGGAGACTACCTCGATTCTGAACTTTATGGAGTACTCATCGGAAGATAGAATCTATGGTTCTTGCTCTAAGGATTCACAACTCTTCCTTAGGGTCGTAGCGTACCCTATTAACGACGTTAGGGTCCAAGCTTCTGGGTTGGCTCCTGGCGAGGGTTTACTCTATTTGTGTGGGAAAAGACGCAGTCTTTCTCCCTTAGGATTCAACTGGGTATATTGGAGAGTTGACATAGTCCTTCCTTCTTGAAGTCGTGGATTGATGGATTGAAGACTGTCGTCCATCCTTCTCCTGGAGTCGAGGTCTTCAGAAGGCGTCCGTGAAGCTCTGGCCTACGAGTCTTATATACTACTATTATTCATACTTAGCCTGGTGGAGTCATTGGAGTCTCAAGTCCTCTAAGCATTAAGGTCCTAGGGGTTAGCGGTTCGGCGGTCCTTCGGGTGGGTCTTCAACTGAAGTAGCGAAGGGACTTTGTAGAATCTTCAGTTAGTTCTCTTCGGATAACTCACGGGTTGTTGCTTGGCAGGGAGACTCTGGAGCCAGAGATATTTTCTGAAGTATCTTTTGGTAGACAGTCTTCTGAAGATTTGAGTGGAAAGACACCGTCTTTACACCTTAGAGCTTCACTAAGGTGCTTCGGGAGGGGTGCAGATCTTCTGTCTTGGAGTGCTGACCCGATGTTAGCGGAAGGCTGTATCTTCCTGGAGTCTTGAGCTGGGCTCGTCGAGCGACGCCCTACATTATCAACCTTGGTGGTGGATGGTTCCCTAACAAAGCCTTCTGGAGCTAGCTCTAGGAGGGTTAGCGTTTAACAAGACTTCTTGTCAGATCTTCAGTCAGAGTAGAGGCATCCTGCTTCAGGGAAACTGTCTTCACTTGGGTTAGTAGTGTTGCTTTTGCACGATGGCGGAGTGGACTCGTTGTCTTCACGCTTCCTAATCATCTGACTTCAGGGGTGGTTCTGACCTTCTAGGGAGGAACTTCCCGTCGGTTTGGGTAGGTTTGACTATAGTAGGTAGTCTCCTGAGGTGGTCGGAAGTTCTAATGTACCGAAGGTTAGCATAGTTAGGTCTTCTTGTCTTGGTTGACTTATTGGGTGGTTTCCTGTGGATATTGAGGATCCTTCGGTGATTGACTTCCGGCTTCAACGGGATTCTTGTTGTAGAAGACTGAGGCATAAGGGAGTGTGGTGCTATTAACGAGTCTTGCGAGGTGAGTTTGACGAGGTATGTCATCCTGCTGAGGTGAAATCTTCGAGTTGATTCTGGCTTGACGACGTCGAACTCCTGGTTCTTGCGATGCTTTTCCTCTCATAAACTCTCGAGGTTAGTCTGGGTCTCAAAACCGACAGCTAACATAGGGGTTTGCTGAGTTACTAGGTGGGGTTATCGCTCCTCGAGTCACATTTTTAAGGAGGTCAAAGAAAACCAGAGCATACACACAAGGCGGACAGAGCGAGGGAATCGCAATGTCCTCGGCAAACAACACACATCAAGCATCACCGGATGCACTTAGGTAAGCAAACACGGTCAACGCTAGGGACCAAGGAGTTAACTACTCGCGAGGTAGGGGAATCCTATGCTTAGGACTATTGACCCTAGATAATCGCCTTTCTTTAGGTGGGAGTCACTATCTTGCAAATGAAGCGTTCGTCGTATATTGGACATTTCTTGATAGTGCAACACCTGGTGTCTTCTGATTATGAGGATTCCGCTGGTAGAGCGATATTGTAGTCTCCTTGTGTTTGCTGGTAGTTGCTTGTCTTCATCTTGTTCTCATTGTCTTCACCGGGTTCTAGATCCTAGTTAATTAAAATCCGTGGATTTGAAGTTTGGACGAGAGTTAGAGTAAACCATTTTCGAAAGCATTTACTTAGAGTAAGAGAAGAAGTAGAACCTTTTGAAACTCATTGGGAAACTAGTTTTCGAAAGCCGGGGTTTTCCAAATAAGGTACCTGACTAACGACCATGCTAACTAAGGTTCTTCTATAGTCAGGATGGTTCCGATACGAAGTCTGTGGGGCCCCCAGATTAATCCTTCGAGAATCCCTGTTATGCATACAACCACGATCCCATGATCAGTTAGTCGTGGCACATAACCGACTAGTATCATTATAACATCCGAGAATGTACCAAATTACAAGACTTACATAAATGCCGTTATGGCTACATCATTAATCATCAGTGAAACTTCATCAAGCGCAGAGCCTGAGCCATGCCTTACCCTACAGGCAACTGACTGGGAGAACGTCCTAGCTCGCATAGTCGTCCACTTCACCTTCGTCTTGATATCTGACCATGTTAATAGCCAGGGACAATGCCGATGAGTACTTTGAATGTACTCGCAAACCACCTCAAAATAATCGTAATAACAATAGGATATGCATTATGGCTGTGGTAGTAGGAGGGCTCCAAGGGAGGTTCTTTTCTCAAATAGTTTCTCTTGTAGATATAGCATCTACATATCTTTGTTGAAAAATTTTGTAAACCATTTTGGAAACAATTTTGAAAAGTTTTGGAAAACATTAGGACTGGGTCACCCATTTGTTTCTCCTTCCCGGTCATCCCATGACCAAACTCCTTCCATCCCTTTCTAACCATCCCATGGTCACAACAGGGATCCTTCCCGACCATCCCATGGTCAAAACATTTCCAAAGCCATTTCTTTTCCAAAATCCTTTTTGAAGACAAAACCAGCACCGCTCTATAGCAACCTTCCCAGCCGTCCATGACCACAGACATGGCTATTTGAATAGATTTACACTCTGTAGAGGTTGTACACTTTACCCACACCATCCGGGTACACTACCCTGATCTTCACCGATCGTGGGTCGAGTAACCGATCAAGACTCTCCGGATGCCCACTCCAGTATAAGTGCCTACCCTATGAGTGTTAATCCCCTCAAAACCGGGACATCAGGCGAGGACCAACCGGGGCGCTTTTTCCACTTCTCGAGTGTGCACTTTCAATGAGGGGATCATAGTAACACGTGGAGGCCTACCGACCCCTGTTCCTTCTCCAGGTCCATGTCCCACATAGACCTATATTAGAGAAGGCCCACCCTCCAGGGATCACCGATCCCCTATAGTTGTTGCGAGGCAGCTCATACCAGAATAGACAAACATCAAATCCAGCTATGTCCCATACCAGAGTAATGTGGTTGCACGGGTTAATTGTTCTAGCAAAACTGCAAAGAACCGGGTGCGTTTTTGTAAACCTTTTTCCTCCGGTTTTCCTCCAGCATTTTTATAAAACAAAAACCTTTTTATTTCTCAACATCTCTTGGGAGACCCCACCTCACCAAGGTTTTACCATAAAACATTTGGTAAAACTTTTTCCGGGGTCTTCCCATCCTATAGCTTTGTTTCGGCTAAATCGGGGTCTCTAAAGGGTTATGGTGATATAAACCATCTATTCTACTAGGACAAGTAGGTGTCACCGAGGGGGTTGTACTTAATAGTACAAAGGTGTAATAGTTCGGAGGAGCCAAACCACCACCGTAAATATTTCAGCATATAATAACACTATGCAGTTTCACAAATACTAGACAAAACATGCATAAGTAAAATAGTAGGACAAGGCTTATGAGCAAGGAGGTGGCTTGCCTGATATCAGCAATATGGCAGAGTTGTCCCTGGACTTCCTCCTAGAATACCCAATAATACCAATAATAATAAGACCTCTTCTGCTCGGCGTCAATACAAGCACAACTATCGTCGTCACCGAGTATACATGCAAGCAAACAAGACCACAATCAAACAAGGCATTCAAGAATAAAAACCATACAGCAAGAAAATGACAATACAAGATTATAAATTAGTAGGTCTTAGGAAGACTGGATTTAGTAAGATTGGCGTTGTCTTGGAAACATGGAAGAAAATCCCTTAGGATTTATAGTCCAGAAATGACCTAAGAGATGGGTTTTGGATCAAGGACCTATTCTGTAGGATACCATAGAGTAAAAATGATGCCAAAAAGATAGGTGTTGATAAAATGAAATCAACAAAAGTGGTTTCACTATTTTATCACTCATCTTTGATTTCCTATGAATTTTCTAGGGATAAAGGCTCTAGTTTTAGGAAATAATTCACCAGAAAAGTTCTGGAGCTCCAAAAATTATTTCCTTGGGTGGTTAGGTAGGCCTTGATGTACTTGTTCACTCAGAGTTAGAATCACTCCAAAATATTTACCAGAATGCCCTCAGGAAATTCTCAAAGACAGTTCTATAGGCAACTTGTCTCTTTCACCAGATTAAATCTACATAAGTTTTTGATTTGATTCCAAGTACACATGGTAGGTAGTTAGAGTACCTTTCCGTAGAAATTGGAATCAACCTTTTTGGAGCTGTATAGCTACTAGAGTGATTTTAGAGGTGAATAAACCATGCACGTGATAGTTTAATTCACAGAAAAGTATCCACAGCTCAATAAATCATGAGCTCCTGGATTTGGATAGGCCTTAGTGTACCACATCCAGGATAATTGGAATTGGGTCAATTGGATTCATGATTTGGTTTAGGGAATTTTCTAAAGTCGGAACTGGAGGGATTTTGTTATTTTTACCAAGGGCAAAATACTATTCACCTTGGCATGAGACCTATTCTGGTTGATTGGTATAGCAAATACCTTCCATGAGAATTTTGATTCATGCTATTTTGGTATATAGAACTCCCTGAGGGATTTATTGATTGCCAAAGACACTTTTCAGAAGATTAAATGCCAGAAAATAATAAAGATTATTTTTGGCAAGGGACAGGTTCTGCGTGTTGTGCAAATCACTTGGGTACATGGTAAAAATCGGATCTGGACACTACAACTGGCTTTCCATTTTCATATGGATTTAAACTGGTTAGCTAATTAACAGATCTGGAAAAAGGATAATAGTAAAGAAAAGGGCCGTGGGGGGGGTGCTGGGCCGGATCTGGGCGAAGTTGGGCCATACGGCGACGAGGCGGCCTAGAGAGGCGGGGCTGTGCGCGGGAGGGTTTTCAAAACGCTGACGGGTGGGGCCTGCTAGTCAGCGACCGCAGCGGCCGAAGCGGCCGAAGCGGTACGGGAAGCCGTGGGCCGTTCGATCCAGTTGGGATCGACGGCTCCCGCAGCGTCTTCTACCTCGCGCCAACGACAGAGGGAGGAAACCCTAGGGGCGGCGGGAGTTGCCCAGGGCGCTCACCTGGGGGCTTGTCAGCGTCGGGAGGCGGCGGAGGAGACGCGGTGGATGACGGTGACCTCAACGGTGGGAGGCAAGGGAGGGTTTGACGCCGGGAGGTGGCTCGCGCGGTGGTGGCCGACGGAGATCGTTCGGGAGCTCGCCGGCGAGGTGGTTCCGGTCGTTCCTGAGGAGAGAGGGAGGCATGGTTAGAAAGAGGAGGAGAACGGGGTCTTCCTACCGTGACATGCAGAGGGAGATGAACAAGGGAGAGGAGGTCTTGTCCCTCTTTTTGTCCATTGCCGAGAGGCCATTTTTCTTCTCCCCATAGCAGGGCAGAGCAGGAGAGGGGGAGTGATACTCGGGGGAGGAGAGTGGGAGTGGGAGGGGCAAATGAGAGGCAGAGAGGGGGCTGGCTAGCCTCTGGCCTATTTATCTCGAGTGGGGGAGGGTGCACCATGGACATGGTCCATGAGGACTTGGGGAGGAGCGAAAATCAGGGGTAGGATGTTGTGGGCAGGGGAGGTTGTTTCTGGTCAAGCTGCAGAGCAGAAAGGAAAGGGGTAGCTTCCGCAAGAGGTTTTTCAAGCCAAGACACCCACATGGGGTTAAGTGCTAGTGTACAAGCACTAAAGGATAAGATGCTACAATGATTAGCTACAGTAATCACGACCAGAGGAGGTGGTGTTTGCTGTGGTGAGTGGTGGTGAGCCTTGGTGGTGATTTTAATTTGGTCTAGGCCAATAATTCCTTAGTTTGCCACATTAGATCAAAATGAGGCTTGTGAAGGAAGCCTAATATTTTTCAATGGGCAAGGTGGGAAGATGGTACTGGTAGATAGATGAGGTCAAAGTAGGTAGCCAGGAATTATTTTGGATTTTTCTAGAGATTTAAAGTCCACTTAAATCCATTTATTCAAATAGTGCAGAATTGAAGTGTTGGAGATCCTTTGATAAATTTACATTGGACAAGGTTGGTTTCTGGTTTGGGAGGGTCCCAAACCAGAATGCCCACTTAGGGGAATTTTCCCAAGATTTATTGAGGGTTAAAAGTATTTAAAACAATTATTATTCCAATTTAGCCATTTTAGAAAATGGGCAAAAAGAAATAATAAAGCTTCTCAAAAATATTTATTTTTGGAGTTGGAAGTTAGGGTACGATGTATTGGTCTCAATTGAGCCAAAAGTCGAGGAAGTGTTTTGGCAAAAACCAAACTTTCCTTTAGGGAAGGAGTTTTGGAGATTTCGTTTATTAAAGAGATTAATTAGATTTGGAGCCATAATAATTATGGATAATATTTGATAAATCTTTATGATCAAGGAGGATGATGTAGACAAGGTGTATCAAGCATTTGAAACCTTGGGATTAGAGAATCCAAGTTGATTTTGGTGGAATACCCTAGATTAAGGATCTAGGCTGATGTTAATTTGATACCAACAAAACCATGTTGGATCTTGGAGCTTAGAGCTCCCCTTGGGGCATGGGATATAAGGATGGATAGACCAAGTGATGTAGATTGCAATGGTTTATGGGTTGGAGCTTGATCCTGCTTGAGCTCACCCGGACAAGCTTTCAAACTTTGAATAAAATAAGCCTGCCAAAGCAGATTATCAACTAGCCTTCAAAACCTTGTGGGTTTGAACATCTCGAGGATCCAATTGGAACAAGTGAAGTAGGTAATGATATTCCTATATGAGTAGAACACAACCATGCAAATAGTTGGTCCAAAGAAGGTTGGATGGTGGTGTGGGCTTCTATCAAAGTAGGCATGTTGACTAGATTTGTAGGAATAGTTATTTTCTTGCCTGCAAAACCATCAAGAACAAGTGGGTAGGAGGAGGATCTAACCAAGGGCAAGAGTGGGCCTTGGTAGTACTTAGGATGGTTAACAAGATGGTTCAGATGCATTTCCTAAGCAGACAAAACAAACAGCAGATCAAGGCAACTCATCTTACAAACAATTCAACTACTACTAGGGTTAGCATCAAGCCTAGCTTGGGGTAAGGTTGGGTGTTTAGAAAAGGTTGGAGTTTGAACAAGGTAAGGTCCTTGGTATCTCTACCAAGAGTAGAATCCAAAATCTTACAAAAAGGTTTTGGAGATCCTAGAGGTAAGAGTAGTTGAAGGTTCTATCTTGAAAACATAAGGAGATTATATTATATAACTCTCCATAGTTTTGTCAATTGAAGTTACAAAAATAGTTTTGGTTACATAAGCATCTTGGCTCATGTTTTCAAATGCCAGAACATTTGAGAATATGGAAATTAATCCAAGACTGTTTTGGGAAGTAGCTTTTATCAACTGGTCTTAAGGTAAGGATTATATCATCTAATACACATTCATATGCATAAGCATATCCAAAGAATCAAGCAAACACTTCAGCATTAAACAAGAAAAAGTGTTGTTCCCCCTGATTTTTGCATTCTGGACAACTGATCAGGGTTGCAGAAATTGGGATGTTACAGTTTCTATATCGGAGGAAAGTTATAGGCGGAAGGAGAGGCCGAGGGGGTGCCTGGGGCGACCAGACCACCCCTGGCGTGGGCCAAGCCTGGCCGCGCGGCTAGGTGGTGTGGCCGGGCCCCAGCCCCTCTCCGTATTGTATTCTGGCTCTAGGTGTCCCTCGGTGAAAAACTGACTTTGGCTTTTGTCCCGTCCAATTCCGAGAATATTCATTTTTTGACTTTCGTGGAACCAAAAACAACAGAAAACAGTCAGCTGGCACTGTGGCTCTTCTTAATAGGTTAGTCCAAGAAATCATATGAAAAGTACTCCAAAGTGTGGAAAAAACATAAGAAAGTAGTTAAAACCAAGCATGGAACATCAAAAATTATGGATATATTAGCAACGTATCACCAGCTGAGTCTTCAAGCGCTCTTTCTCCTCGGAGAACTCTTGGTCGGACTTGTCCAGCTCTACCTTGTGGAGATCTTTGAATTTTGAATTTCGGCATTCAGCCGAGTTATCTCATCATCCTTAAGGAGAAGCTTGGCAATCTCATCATCTTTCTTTTTGAGTTTGGCCTGATGCTTTCCTTCTTGTTCGAGAAAGTGAAGCATTATGTCAGGCATAGGCATGCTATCTTGAAGTGCCACTGCAATAGTTGGTTAACTCGGAAGAGCCGAGGTATAAATATCTGCCGAGTCAGAGTAAGAGTGAGCAAAGGCTAAGTGACCAAGACGAGTTACCTGTGACCTCGGCCAAGTTCTTTCGCATGATGATATTCTCAGCTTCAACCTCGGCTAGACAATCTGGATAGCAAGCAACATAGAGAAGCGAGACCGAAAGTTTCTAAGTAAAATAACTTACACGTTTTCTTCGGCTGAGTAAGCAGTTTGATGTGCTTAGAGCGAAGGTCCTTGTAAGTGTCCAGCAGACGCTGGAACTCAGCAGTTCGGCGGTTGGTTGTGATCTAAAAGAAGCAAATGTTAGTTCAGAAATAAGAAGGGGGATATTCGAAGTCTATAAGATCTGGGCCAAGTGGAACTTAACCCGGCTCTAGGTGTGTGGATATTCAAAGTCTACAAGATCCAGGCCAAGTGGAACTTAACCCGGTTCTAGGTGTGTGGATATTTGAAATCTACAAGATCCAGGTCAAGTGGAACTTAATCCGGCTCTAGGTGTGTGGATATTCAAAGTCTACAAGATCCGGGCTAAGTCGAACTTAACCCGACTCTAGGTGTGTGGATATTTGAAACTACTAAGGACCTACGCTAGTTTTCTAAGAGCATCCGACTGAGTAATAAATTACTCCCTCGGAGGCTCGCGGACTAGTGGGTATATCACTAAGTGTTTGCGCATATTAAAGGCATGAAGGAAAAGGGTTTACCTCCATCATCCGGCCAGCGAAGGAAATGGCCTTGGTGGCAGTATTCATCTGGGCACTAAATTCCACCAGACCAAATTTCTCCGGGAGATTGTCCTGGGGGTTTATAAACCCAGCGTCTTTACAATTATTCACGTATTCAATGAGCGCCAGGCTATAATTATCCCTGCTGAGCGCCTGGCTCATCACCAGACCCTTGTCATGGGCCTCTCGCCTCGTGATCTGGGCAGCATCTGGGCTGGTATGCAACGTAAGTTGCTTGCTACCTTCAGATCCGGCGGCAGAAGACCCGGAGGAGGCGCCATCCTTGTTAGCCATGGACGTGAGCGTGCGCTGTCTAGAATCAATATTTGTGCCATTGGAGGTTGGGTCCTTGGCAACCTCGGCAACCTTCTTGCTCTTGCTGGCGGACTTGGGCCACTGCAGAGGAGCTGAAGTTGCTCCGGATTGGGCCGGGGATGCTGGCTAGAAAATGTCATTAATGGAGAGAGTTGATCTGGGTGCAGCTGCCTAAGGTTTTTTGGGCGCCGGTGCTGGTGATGGCGCTGGTGCTGGTGTTGGTACTGGTGCTGGCATTGGTGTTGCTGCTGTTGCTGGCGAAGATGCCGGTGTTGGTGTTGCTGGTACTTGTACTTGCGCTGGTGCTAATGCTACTTCTGTTGTTGGTACTGAAGAAGGAGAAGTCTGGGGCGGTGCCGATGAAGCTGGCACCTCAATAACAGTGGGTTGTGGCTGCGCCGAAGAAGTACTGAGGAGGTCCGACATTGTCGTATCCTTGGTGGCCGCACTCCCCACTCCCCCCCCCCCCCCGCACCGGGAATACCCTCCTCATGACGAGGTGGGCTCACATTCGCCGCGGCCGCTGAGCTTTCTTGGATAGGGCTCAGTGGGAGAACATCGTTGTCGCGGTGGGGGGAGATGGAGCACTCTGGACAGGAGAGGCGATGCTAGGACCACTCTGGGGAATCACCCTGGGAGCCCTGCCGAATCAGACAACGAACATCAAGTCAAAAAGAGAAAGAGAGACAAGTAATATGCGAAGACAATAGAGCATGACCCGGAAATGAACGAGGAAGGAAAAAGGACTTACTCGGCCGAGGTTGGACGTTCCCGGGGCTTGGGCGCTCTCCGGACAGTGGCCTTGGGTATCGGTGTTGTGGATATATCAAATGGGTATACCTACGGCATAGTCTCATACCGGCAAGCCCGGGTGGCTCATAGTTGGTGGTTAGGCCTATTGCCTAACTGGGCGGTCCAGTTGCTGATAGATAAGACGGAGGTCTAGCCAGGAGATAGAAGGCGACGTGCCACCGCCTAAGATGAAAGTCGGCACCTTAGAGGACAAGACAATAGTTTATGTATTAGTCTATGACTCTATAACCGTACCCGGATAGGACTCTCCTTCTAACCCTAGGTCCTGGCGTCCTTATAAGCCGGCCTACGGGAGCCTTTAGGGCATAACAACAAGTGCATAGCACTACTCGCACACAAAGAACCCCATAATCCTGTAACTTGACGTATTGTCATTATAGTGATTTATAGCAGGAGTAGGATCTCGCCACCGTCGTGAGATCTGAACCTGGGTAAACAGTGTCAGGCCGTCACGGACGCTCTCCGTCTTACCCCACGTCTCTAAACTCGTCGTTGGGATACCCCTATGGCGTACGTGTCGGAAATACCACGACAATAGGCTTGTTGGCACCCTTAATGCCGGATTTCTTTTGCCTCTTCTTGGGCAGAGGTGCCTCAAAAGCTGCGGCCGAGGTTGCTAGGAATTTTTGGGAAGGGGCGGGAACTGGCTCATCCACGGCAAGAGGAGGATCCTTGTGGACCTATCTGACTAGGTTAGCTAAAGCCGTGGCAACCAGAAACACGTAAGAAATGGGCACCAGATCAAGTACCTATATAATCTCAACATCGGAGTCGTCATCATCCGGTCAATCCCTCAAAGAAGAGGCCTTACTAGAGGTTCGCCTGGAGCCATCCGGAGTCGGCAAGAACATCTTCGTGTCCGGCTCAACTACGTCCGGGTTTGAGCGGTCCGCCGCCTATTTGAGGGATGGCTCCTTACCATCTTCCATTGTCTGCTGGAGAAACAACTGAGTGCAAAAATACTAAAGGATCAAATAAGGATACAGTCCGACATACCATGAAACTCAGAAAAAGGATCAGGAAAGGATTAGGAGGCAAGTTATCCCGGGTGAAGTGCTCAAGCCCCCACGTCCACGCCTCGGTGAACTCCCTTTCTATCTTAAAGATAGCCTTGACTCAGCGAAATATGTCGGAGTTGTCAAGCTCGAAGAAGGAGGTGCGATTAGGGTCAAGAGGACCACTCAAGTGGCAAAGCTTGTGCGAGCGTTTCTGGAGAAGGGAGATCCGGCTGCGAACAAAGGTGATCATAACATCCTCGTTGTGCAGTCCCTGCTTGACCAGCTCCTTGATCCGCCGGTCGACCTGATTCGCCAAGGTGGTTGCCCCCCTTGGGATCCGGTCCCACAATGACGCATTCGGAGGACCCAGCTTGAAGGGAAGCAGCCCGATCAGATCTACATCAGTATCATTCCTTACGTAAAAGAAGGTCGAAGACTAGCCCTTGCAGGATTCGAGGCCGGTAACCCGGGGGAAGGCGTAGTTTTTGCAGGGAGATATTGAAGCTCCACCGCACTGGGTCAAAAGTTTGTCGGCTGGCGCAAGTTGAGGATCAGGGATGAAATTTTTGCGAAGACCAAAGAACTTGATCCAGAGTTCCTTGGTGGGCCAGAGGCCGACATATCCCTCTATGCCAGATGCAAAGGAAGAAAGGGAGGTAATGGACTTTGCCGGAAGATGATGCGGCTGAAGCTTGTAGGTGTTGATGAGGTCATGGAAGAAATAGCTCATTGGAAGGCTGAAGCCACGCTAGAAGTAGGACAAGAAGACCACGAACTCACCTAGATTGGGGGAGGGAGCAATCTCTTTGGCAGTGAGGCAGCAGGTGACGCTTGCGGGATGCGGCGGGTCTGGTAAAACCAGTCAAGATCGTCTTGGCACACCAACGAGCCTGCCCGGGCACCGCGCTCGTGCGCCTCGTTTTCCTCCTCTTCCTCAGCGATGATGACCTCCTCTTCTGTCATCTCCAAATCGCTATCCTCGTGGAAGCAATCTGCGGCGGGGGCAACGGCTTGGAACAGCAAGGCCCCATAGCGGAGAGCTTGCGCAGGAGTGGCGGCGCAGGTGCAAAAGAACGGCAAGGCACGGCTGCAGAGGCGCTACGCGGAGCAGAAGCAGCGGCGGCGGCGGCGTTGCAGTGGAGAAGAAGGAAGTAGTGGGCAGGGGCACGTGCGAAGTGGGGGGAAATCCCGAAGGGTCACCCTGTCCCCTATTTAACCGCGCCCCTAGGAGGCATAGTGGGATCCAATGCTGCGGTGGAGCCACACAATGTGGCCATGTATTCACCAAGCCAACCAATCGGGTGCGCGCCACACCAAGGGCCACCTGGAGCAGTGAATCCCACAATGCGACGTGATGATATAGTTAACAAGGAGGTTGCCACGACCTGACGTTCGCAGCAGTTATTCCAGACAATGAATACAGTAACCGGTGCAGTAACTGGCGTGAGCCCTTGAAATGAGGCCAAGTGATGATTACCCTCCATGTAGGACGCGGGGAAGCGTATGAGAGAATGAAAGATGATTGGGATATATAGATAATAACCCGGCCAGCGAGAAGTAGCTCAGAATGTTCCAAGGGAATGTCAAGCAAAAGGAGCCAGGTTACAAGATAACTCGGTGAAGAAAGTGTAGATCTTGATAAGTGGAACCTGTTGTGGCCTTATCATCTGAAGTTGCTAATACCGCACCAGCTTCGAGGACTAACGTTGGGGGATACCCCTAGGTATGGTCACCCTAGGGTACAAAGGCCGAGTTAGCCGAGGTACGACACAATCAAAGCAAATGATGACCGGGTCACCTCAAGGCAGGCCGACTTACGGAGTGACCCGGCACGGTGAGTGTTCACCTAATGTTAACCCGGCCAAAATAGAACATATGTCAGCTATGTTTGATCTACCTTGTTTGCAGGTACCCACGTAACCAGGATAGCCAGGCGCTAGCCAAGTTACCACTTGGCTTCCAAGAGAAGGAAAGAATCTCTCATTGGTCAAAAGGTGGCCTCTGTCCACTGTAGCATGAGCGAAGCAGGCAGAGGGAAGGACCAGCGGGGCGTGGCTGACAAGGGTGACGTAGCCAATGTCGGCTGACTCCACCAGTGTCGGGTGATGCAACACCGCAGAGGGCTCAGGGAGGCTTACACCCTAAGTCTGGACTAGCCGTTTAAAGTGTAAAAAGAGGCATCTTACTTTAACCAAAGGGAATAATCGGGGAATATGCTTCCATGTGTGCCCTAGATTTGTACCCTGGCTCCCCTATATAAGGAGCACCAGGGCCTTCATAGAGGGGGATCGATCATTCTGTCTAAGGAAGAACCCTAGAGCATAGTAGTGGGCACTAAGAGAACTAGTCTCCTTCTCACCAACAGCTCGAGGATCCCTTGTAATTCATGTATGTAGACCTTGTTTATCACGTATTCGTGAATTTTTTGTTTCAATATATGTAAACCTTCTTTATCAACTTGAATCGTTAGTATATGACATAAGAATACTATGTGCGCATGTTTTCATTTTTTCGATTTTTTAATTTGTTATGCTCATTTAAACTGGCCAGTTGGCGTCACCATAGCAGCTGCGCCCGAAATAGTGGCAAAACTGAGCACCATTCCGTGCTAATGGCAAAACTGAGTATATGGCGGCCTCTAGTGGAAAACCAATAATTAACCCAAGGAAGATATCCTAACCATGTTTGCAGATTGCAACGTGATAGAGATAGGTACCGAAGCTTCACAATTCGTTGAAGGAAAGGTAAAGGCTAAAGAAGTTGGTAAACCTATTCTCCCTTGTACTTTTGGTGGAACTTCCTATTATGGGCTTTGTGACATTAGAACAGTTGTTAACGTAATTCCTTATAATTTTTATTTGAAGATCCAAAATGAACTATATGATACTAATATGACTATAATGCTAGCAGATAAGACACTAAGAGTTCCCATGGGAATAATTAGAGACATCCCTATCTGTATTGGACCACATAAGTATCCCATTGATTTTGTACTTGTTGATATGCCTACTGATGTTTATTATCCAACTATTTTCGGAAGAACTTTCTTGAACACCGCAGGAGCAAACATTGATTGCAAAAGAGAAATTGTATCTCTCAAGTTTGGTGAAGAGAAAATGGACTTCCATTTTTCTAAATTTCACTATAAGCCGGTAGTCGAAGATTTGGATGAATATGAGTATTAAGAAGAAGAGGAAGGTAATATCATTAGTCTTTCCTCAGTAGTTATTGAGACTCATGGTGATGATTTGGCAAGGAGTTTAGTCGATAATAATAATATTCCCCAAGACATAGAAAAGATGGAAATGGATGATTATCTTGAATCCACGCCTGAGGTGGATCATGAGATGAATCAAAAGTATGAAGAACCTATAAGAAAAGGGGATGAGGCACCTCCACCTCCTACTCTCAAAACCTTACCCAAGGAATCAAAATATAGGTTTCTTGATGGAACTAATAATTTCCCTATTATTATAAGTTCTGACCTTGCAGAAAAAGAGGAGGAAAACTTAATGATGGTTCTCCGGATGCATCAGAATGCTCTTGGGTATTCGATGAGTGACTTGAAAGGGATTAGTCCCTGGATAGCCACCCACAGAATATTTATGGAAGAAGCAGCCCAGCCGATTGCATATTTTCAGAGGCGACTTAAATCTCACATGAAATAAGAGGTAAGGAAGGAAGTAATATGTTTATTAGATGTAAGATTCATCTTTCATGTGGAGGAAAGTGATTGGGTAAGCCCTGTTAATTGTGTTCCTAAGAAAGGTGGATTTACTCTCGTTCAAAACGAACATGATGAGATGGTACCTACTAGAACCATTGTTGGTCACAGGATGTGTATTGACTATAGAAAACTTAATAAGGAAACTAGAAAGGGCCATTACCCTTTACCATTTATAGATCAAACTTTAGAAAGGCTTGCTATGTATTCTCATTTTTGCTACCTAGGCAGTTATTCTGTTTTTTCTCAAATTGATGTTCACCCTGATGACCAACTAAAAACAACCTTTATTTGTCATTTCAGTTTATATGCTCATCGTCGTATGCCTTTTTGTCTTTGCAATGCCCCTACCACCTTCCAAAGGTGTATGACTACTATATTTGATGATTCTGTTGAAAGTATTATGAAAGTGTTGATGGATGATTTTTCTGTTTATGGAACTTCATTTAATCATTGTCTTCATAACCTTCATAAAGTTTTTGCAGAGATGCGAAGACACTAACTTAGTATTGAATTGGGAAAAATGTCATTTCATGGTTCAAGAAGGTATAGTTCTTGGTCAAAAATATCAGGTAAGGGGATAAAAGTTGATTAAGAAAATATTGAAGCAATAGAAAGGCTTCCCCTCCTCATGATGTAAAAGGTATTAGGAGTTTCTTAGGCCATGCTAGATTTTATAGAAGGTTCATTAAGAATTTCTCAAAAACTGCTAGGCCACTAACCAACCTTCTACAAAAGATGTTTCTTTTAATTTTGATGAAAACTATCTCACTGCTTTCAACATATTAAAACAAGCCCTTCTTAAACCTCCTATCATAAAACCACCTAATTGGAAGAAACCTTTTGATCTATTCTATGAGACTAGCCACAAAGCAGTTGGAGAAATTCTTTGCCATTATGATGGTGATGAACTCAACATCATTCATCATGCTAGTCGCACCTTAAACGGCACCCAAAAGAATTACCCCATGGAAGAAAAGGAATTGTTGGCTATGGTTTTATCATGTGATAAGTTAGATCTTATATTATTGACTCTAAGGTAAGAGTGCATATTAATCGTATTGGCTTGAAAGACATTCTTGAAAGGACTGATGTTAAGCTAAGAATGATCCATTGGACTTTACTTTTGCAAGAATTTGATTTACATATTCTCCAAAGAAAAGAAGAACAGGAGGAAGTGATACCTTTGATCCGGATTCACAGATGTAGTATAATAGCTTTTTCCCTAGAAGACCTAGGTTTAATCGAACCTCGGAAAGAAAGGCTAAAAGGAAATAAAAAGGACATGTCTACAAGACTTTGTTTGTTCATTTTACCTTAGTTGACCGGACCAATCTAGTTTACTTTATAATGGGTTTGAATCAATGGATGGAGATAGGCCAGGGTTGAAGATCCACCTGCAGCTGCACATCAAATGAGATAAAAGATAATAATAAGCATAGTCATGTATAATGTTTGAATGGAGATAATCTCTTGTGGGCAACACATCCTAATATTCTAGAGTCCCCGTGATGCAGTGGGCATAAAAACATACTTCTAATCTAATCGAGTGCACACCAAAGTCACGGGTTACAAATGATTATTAAGTGTAAAACATAGATCAAAGCTTTAAGTGGTGATGTTGTTGTTGATCCTGAATGGGGCGCTAAGCAAAGACCGTACTATCCTTTCTATCACTGGGGTTCCTATGAGATCGCCGCTAGCCAAGTATGTCACCTCAAGCCTTTATCAATCTATGGGATCTTGGGTACTTACAAGTCCACAGATCAAGACAAGAGACGAAGAAACAAAAGATACAAATCACAATTGCAAACAAAACACAATACTCCCATGATCTAGATGCACATAATCGCTGCGAGGTTTCTCCCCAACCCGCAGCCCGTGAGGACTACTCACTCATAACAAATAGATCATAGATAGAAAAGATCATACAAATACTTAGATTGAAATCAAATATTCTTACAATGGTCGCCAAATCATAAGGAGATCTAAAGTACAAAGAAATGACTATGGCTAGTGGATGGATGGATGGTGAAAGTGATGAATAATGGATGAACAATGGTGTGGATCTCCTTTGGTGGTGTTGTGATGTAATCTGAGAATGGCGGCTCTCTGGTCGGCGGCTGGAGCCTCAAAATATATAGGCGTCTTCACGAAAGTTGTAGGATTTGACGAGACGAAGCCGTAGCCACCTGGTACAGGCGGGAGGTACGGACGTACCAAGCCCGTACCAGTGGTTGTTAAGCGTACTGATGCCGTGGAACTGCTTTCCAATTACTTGGTTGTGTGTACTCCTCAAAATCCTTCATTATGACTCCTTATTTCGCATTAAAAGCCATGATTTCTTGCACAACATAATTCAAAGAGAGTATTTGCATATCTTTGCAATTATTAGTCATTAGTGGCAAGGATTGAGAGTTTCTTTGGCAAATGCTTGACCAAAAATAATGTTTAAATGCGGTGGAAGATGGCAAAAATCGGAGCCATCAACTTCCCGAAAGCTCAAACCTTGATCGTCCTCGAGCAAGAAGAACCAAAAGAACTATAAGGAATTCAACGTTTAAACTTGAAACAACGAGAATAAGAGTTCACTTACAGTTTGGTAGTCATATGTGCTCAACACTTCATTCATTTGTGAGGCTTATCAAAGTTATAGAGATGACAAGAATATTATATAAGCTTCGGTAAGTCAAGACAATCAATCCAATTCTTCTAATTAACTCTCAGCTTGCCAAGGAACACTAGGATGTTTAAATAGCATAATTGAGTAAGAGAGTTTCATGTCCCAAGTAGCATAACAATGAAGTGTCTTATTTACACCCACATCAATAAATCAACTCTATCAAAAACACTTCGAATCCAATCATTGTATTTCAAGAAAAATTCATAAAGTAGTAATGAGACCATGCCAAGGACTTTTTATGTGGATCCTCATAAATATCTTTTTATTTTTTTCATTTTTCAAGGATCGATGTTTGTTTCTTTTGCAAGTGTTTACACAACCTTTGAGAGTACCAATACTTTTGCCCATATATTTATACGTATGCTACTCATGTCATCAACTCATAGCCGAAATGCAGGGTTATACCATAGATCGTTCAAGAGATAGCGGAGTTGTTGGCGTCCCAAAGGTGTGCATTTGATCCACATGGTTAGCTTTGGCATGCGTCACAATTACCACAAGACTTTATTTCAATCAAACAATTCCTTTCATGAGTGTCGTCAAGACTATCAAAATATCTAGGGGTTAAGTGTCATCAAGGGTATACTCTCAAGACAATCATTCATCAAACAAGTCATAAATTACAAATGTTTTCTTATTGTACTTGTTTGGCTATATTATTTCCAAGGCAAGACTCGGTTAACTAAAAGAACTAGAGCAAGAGCTTCAACAACTAATCATCATACCAATATAAAGCCTTACTCCAACCATATTAAATTACTTCCCACTAGCATGGCATCTTAGCAAATCAACCAACTAAGATAAACAAATCAAACTTCATAAGTGGGAGACATAGGACATACCTCTCATAAGTGACTTCATGATCCTATTCCTTATAGGGATGTGTTCCTTCAAAACTCAAACATGATTACTCTCACAATGATATTAAAGCAAAGAGGAAAAGTGTGAATCCACGTTTACAAAAAAAAAGAAAAAAAGAAAAATCTTTTTGTATTTTTGAGGATAGGGTTTAAAGAATAGAAAAGAACTTGCGACCAAGCAAGGGTTTAAGAAAATAAAAACAAACAAAAACAAAAATAAAAATAAAAATAAACTAAAATGAAAGCAAACTTAAAAGCAAAGGAAAAAAGCAAAGTGTTGGAACAAGCCAACACGAGTGTTTCAAAGCCCCCAAGGAGCTGGACTACAACCTCGTTATTACACAAATAAATTTGACGGGGGAACACATCCTGATGGCCCAAAATATATCGAGCTCGTTGGGGAACCCCAAGAGGAAGGTATGATGAGCACAGTAGCAAGTTTTCCCTCAGTACGAAACCAAGGTTATCAATCCAGTAGGAGCAAGGAAACACCCCAAAGGTGTTGCTAGCGGAGCCTTGGCAGGGCGCACTACCGGTGCTAGTAGCAACGTGGAGACCTACACAACACAACCACAAAACTTTGCCCCCAACTTGCGATGAGGTTGTCAATCTCACCGGTTTTGCTGAAAACAAAGGATTAAATGAATCGAATGGAAGAAAGTAATAGTTTGTAGAAAGTAAACACAAAGTAGTAAACAATTGATTGTAGATTGAATGTAAAAAAAGGACCGGGGTCCATAGTTCACTAGAGGTGGCTCTCCTTAAGATAGACAACATGATGGGTGAACAAATTACAGCAGGGAAATTGACAAAAATCGAGAAAGCATACAAGCATATACTACTCATCTTGACTCCTTTGAGATTCGATTGGGCATTACAACATTATACATAGACCGCCATCCAACTGCATCTATGACTAATAATCCACCTTCAGGTTACCATCCGAACCCCCTCCAGTATTAAGTTGCAAGCAACGGATAATTGCATTACGAATTGCGTGTAAAGTAAACAATATGATTGTTCTATGAACAAAGGATTGTTGTTTTCTCCCTAGTAGCAACAGCACATCTAGTACCTTAGAGATTTCTGTCACTTCCCCAGATTACCAGAGGCATGAACCCACTATCGAGCATAAATACTAACTCTTGGAGTTGCTAGCATCTACTTGGCCAAGATAGCTACTAACAACGGAAAGCACGAAAGATCACAAATAACAAAGACATGACAGAATCAATAATCAATCTGAATAACATCTCAATATCCATCGGATCCCCACAAACACAACATGCAGAATTACAAATAGATGATCTTGATCATGAACGGAGCTCACAAGATCTACACATGAAAGCACAAAGGAGGAGAACCAGCCATCTAGCTACTACATGGACCCGTAGTCCAGAGATGAACTACTCACGCGTCACACCGGAGGCTTGCATGGTGATGAACAAGGCCTCCAGGGTGAATTCCCCTCTCCAGCAAGGTGCCGGGAAGAGCTTCAGATCCCTCCCGATCTAGGGATGGAGATGACGGCGGCTGCTGACTCTTTCGTGAATTTTTGATAGGGTACTTAGAGTTTCTGTATCAGAGGTAATATATAGGCGGAAGAAGAGGCCGAGGGGGTGCCTGGGCTGGCCACACCACCCCCTGGCGCGGGCCAAGCCTGGCCAAGTGGTGTGGCTGCCCTCTGGCCCTTCTCCGTCTCGTATTCTGGCTCCCGGTGTGCCCGGTAAAATAATGACTTTGGCTTTTGTCCCGTCCAATTCCGAGAATATTCATTTTCTGACTTTCCTAGAACCAAAAACAGCAGAAAATAGGTAGCTGGCACTGTGGCTCTTGTTAATAAGTTAGTCCAAGAAATCATATGAAAATTACTCCAAAGTGTGGACAAAACACAAGAAAGTAGATAAAACCAAGCATGGAACATCAAAAATTATAGATGCATTTGCAATGTATCACATCCCCAAGCTCAGGCTTTTATAAGCCCTTTTGTTGCTCATTGTGGTGGTGGTGGATAATCTCCCACATTCCATTGGCTGCTCCAATCATGGAACTAGGTAGCGAGGCTTGTAGTAGCATCTTGAAGGTTGATGGAGAGGTTGTTCATGTTTTGAATATTTCCTTCGAGTACATAAATGTCTTCATAGGTTGTGTAGTAGTTTGGTGGCTGCTCATCTTGTTCGGTTCCTCCTTGTTCTACTTCTTCATATTCTCCTCCTCCCACATGTATTTCTTGTTGGGGTAGATTAGCTTCAATCTGCGCATCAAAACACAAACGTCCTTCCTCGATAGAGAATAAACCGTTAGGCAAAGAAGCTGCGATCAAGTGATCCGCTCCAAGTATATCGAAGAAATATCTGCCATGATTTTTAGAATCATACCACATGCTCTTAGAGTAGAAAGACTGAGACGGTGACTTCCAGTCAACGGTTGGATGCTACCTAGGTTGATGCGAAGTGCACTTGCAAGAACAGTCACAACTCCTCCTCGCATATGGGTCCTCGAGATTGAAGAGCCTGATCCTTAAGGTAAAACACAAGAAGAGCGCCCAAATTTGGAGTTAAGTTATAATTGATAAGAGCAGCTTTTGTGAGGATCAACATGTCCTCCTCATTAACTCTAGTAAACTCACCACGTGCCTGTAGTGTGTTAGCAATCACATAGAATAAATATCGAATATCAGGATGATCAATTTGGTTCCCCTTGGATATGTTTCCACGAATTCTCGTCAAATTAAAGTACTGTGAAGCGGAAGGATCTAAAATAAAGGTAGTTGTGCATACATCGATGGTGTTGTTGGAAAACCCAAAGCATAGCGCCTATTGGCTGAGTGTCAAAGTGTACTCACAATCCATAAGGCGGAATTTGATTCGATCAACTCCAAGCCTTTGCTCCTTGGTAAAACTGTAAGGATCCACCGTGTGCGTCAAGGTGCTAAAGAACTCAAGCGTCAAGCGGCGATATGTGGCAACATCCCAAAAGACAAAATCATACAAACCAACATTGTTACAAAGTAAATCGAAATCAACACGAATGCCAAGTTGGTTTAGGATATAAGGACACGCCCACTTGGTGGACTTGATTTCTTGGGTCTTGAGATGATTGAAACGGTTCAGCTAGAACTCCTCGGTAAACTCGATACCAAGTGACTCGGGGGGTCAACATATCAATGGGTGGTGCAGAGGACTCCGCAGCCATCTCACGTGTATGGCTCCTCGTGTTCATCTAATAAATAAAAACAAGACAAAGTAAATAAAGATTGCTAATAAAATTTTGGTCCAATAGAAACATAACATAAGTGATTCTCTATACTAACTACAAAAAAAACTCCTCTAAAAACAATGCTAAGCACACTTAATATCAAGATTGAATCAAGAACAAGACCTAAGTCTAGATTAACAATGATGAAAGATTGAGTGAGGCTTTTGCACAAATAAGTTGAGGATCGGAGGAGAATCATACCTTAGATCAAATGAGTGCGAAGAATTAGAGAAAGATTAAGTAAATTTGAAGATCCAATGGAGGTGGTTTGGAGTTTGGAGGAAGAACAAAGAGAAATATTGATTTTGGGGATTTTTAGGTTACCTCGTCGGCTGATTATGGCGGCCGCGTACATGGTACGGGCGTGCGGTACGGCCGGAGCCTGCCCGTACCGGGTGACTTACCTTGGGGGTGACGGCTGCTCCCAGGCATTACACTCGGTATGGGCGCGTGGTACGGTCGCGCGCGCCCGTACGGCTGGTCGTTATCGGTTCGGTACCTTTTGCTTGAAATCTGATATTTGCTCGAGGGTACAGTACGGATGCATCCGGCCGTACTAGTGGTTATTATCGACACTGATTCCTTCGGCAAAAATCAAAAATTATGTCTCCCTTTGGCTTGATGTGGTATGGGCGCATGGTACGGTCCACCCCGGCCATACCAGTGGTCCGTAAGAATACTGTGAGCTGCAAAACTTAAGGAATTTGATTAGTAGCTCCATGTGCCGTTGCACATCTTATCAAAGGATAAAATAGCAGAAAAATACTAAGTAAAGATCCAGTAATACTTCTTAGTCCATGTGTTAGTAAAATAAAATATACAGGACTACCTTATTTCTTCTCCTCTCTCCATAGGTCTTCTTGAACACTCTTTATTAAAAACAAAAACAAAACAAAACTAACACAACAAAAACTAATACATAAAGAAAATTTATATCACATGGGTTGCCTCCCATGAAGCGCTTCTAGTTAAGGTCAATTAGCTTGACCTCGATGGTAATCACTTAGGTTTGTGAAGTGGAACACCCACTCTAATGTAGTTGGATTTCAAAGTATTTACACCATCATCATCATTAGCCTTGGCCTTCTTCTTCCTAGAAGTGGACTATAAAAGGATCTCTAGATGGTAGCCATATTCTCACATTCCCTTCATGTAAATTAATCAAAGCTTTAATAGTTCTTAGGAATGGCCTATCTAGAATTATAGGTGCTATGGGATCTTTAGGCATGTCTACAATGATAAGATCAATAAGAGAGGGAATACCTTTAATTTCAACAACTATATTTTCTTTGATCCAAACAGCTTGTTTATAAGTTAAATCAGCTAGATGGAGTCTCAATTCAGTTGTAACAAATGGCCCCAAGTTTAATTTATCGAATAAGCTTTTGGAAATTGTTGAGACGCTCGCACCAAGATCACAAAGTGCCGATATCTCATTAACTCCCAACTTAATTTTAATAGTGGGCTCAAATATGTCATCTAGCTTAGTTGGAAGCTTATTAGCTAGTATTTTATTGTCCATCTCTAATCGTGAACCTTAGATGCTACTTGTTGTATAAATTGTTGGTACATAGCATCATTACCTTGTTCTATACCTGGATTCTTAACGGTGATCATCTTCAATAGATCTTCCATGGTATATTCCGGTGTTGGCGCATTGCTATAATCCAGATCTTCAGGTTTTTCTTCATTGGTTACAACCCTCATCATCTTGAGGTCTTCTACGAATTTGGCTCGGGTTTTCCAGCAAACTTTGCTAGTATGAGAGCTTGGCTCTCGGCTACCTTCCCCAGCTGAGCCTCCACGGTCTTTGTTCTTTCATGTAAAGCCTGCATATCATTTCTAATTGCAACAACCTAGTTAGATAATTTTCCTATGCTACTTTAATGGTTCTCTGTGATCTTAATAAGCATATTATTTTTCTCGGTTTGAGCTTGCATAAATGTTCTAATGGTTTTCTCAAACGGGAGATTGACATGATTTTCTCCATTAGTATTATCATAATCATTATAAGGAGCTCCTACAGGATTAGCATGATATTTTTGAACATTGGAAGCATAATTATTTTTCCATGCAGGATTAAAAGGAGTGCGAGCTATAAAATTAGCATCATTAACATCGGTAGTGATAGCATTAACTTGGGTATCTTATTTACCCTTTACTAAGCTAAGCAACTCATCTAACTTATATGTAAGCTCTTCATTATTTACCTCGGTAATTGAACTTACTCTCTTCGAGGTTCTTTCCACATGACATTGGGCATGGTTATTTTTCATATCATCAAGTAACTTCTTTGCAACACTCACTTGCTTACCCATGATCGTTCCTCCTGCTGCAGTATCTAGCATAAACTTATACATTGGGTTAAGACTATTATAAAAAATGTAATATAAGCCACTCTTCCATCCCATGACTAGGACAGTTCATTACCGCTTCTTTCATCCTTTCCCATGCAAGTGCTAGTGGCTCACGGTCCTCTTGTCTAAAGCTTGTAATTTTGAATCTTAGCTGCATAGTCTTAGATAGGGGGAAAATTTAGTCATAAATGAATTAGTACATTTCTCCCAAGATTTAATAGTGCCCTTTGGTAGAGCTAGCAACCAATCCTTAGCCTTTCCTCTAAGAGAGAAAGGAAATAATCTTAGCTTAACAGTATTTGGATCTACATCCTTAATACGCATCATGTCGCAAATTTTAGTAAAAGTATTTAAGTGCAAACCTAAACCTTTAGCAGATGAACGCCCAAATTGGCTTTGTTGAACCAAACTTAAAATTTTAGGCTTTATATCATATGTTTCCACATCAACTGTGGGTTGAGTGATGGGTGCATGAATAAAATCATCAGTGGGAGCAGCATACTCCCTTAATCTCGTTTGAGCCATGGCTCTTATCTTTTTGATAATTTTTAAGTAATGAAAACGAATAACAAGTAACTAATTTTTTGGGGTTTTCAAATAGATAACAATAAAGTAAACTAATAACAAGAATTAAACTACAACTAATTATAAAACTAAAAACAAGGTCTCTAATGACCTCACCAGGATAGTGAAATTGCTTCCCCGGCAACGGCGCCAGAAAAGGGTTGATACCTTCGATCCGGATTCATGGATGTAATATAATAGCTTTTTCCCTAGAATACCTAGGTTTAATCGAACCTCAGAAAGCAATGCTAAAAGGTAATAAAAAGGACACATCTACAAGACTTTGTTTGTTCATTTTACCTTAATTAATCGGACCAATCTAGTTTACTTTATAATGGGTTTGAATCAATGGATGGAGATAGGCCAGGGTTGAAGATCCACCTGCAGCTGCACATCAAATGAGATAAAAGATAATAATAAGCATAGTCATGTATAATATTTGAATGGAGATAACAGCGGGCATAACAATAGACTTTAATCCAACCGAGTGCACATGAAGCCACGGGTTATAAACGATCATTAAGTGTAAAACACAGATCAAAGCTTTAAGTGGTGATGTTGTTGTTTATACCAAATGGGTCGCTAAGTGAAGACCGTACTACCCTTTTTGACACTGAGGTTCCTATGAGATATCCGCTAGCTAAGTATCTCACCTCATGCCTTTATCAATCTATGGGATCTTGGGTACCTAAAAGTCCACATATCGAGACAAGAGACAAAGAAACAAAAGATACAAATCACAATTGCAAACAAAACACAATAATCCCATGATCTAGATGCACATAATCGCTGCGAGGTTTCTCCCCAACCCGCAGTCCGTGTGGACTACTCACTCATAACATAGATCGGAGATAGAAAACATCATACAAATACTTAGATTGAAATCAAATATTCTTACAATGGTCGCCAAATCACAAGGAGATCTAAAGTACAAAGCAATGACTATGGCTAGTGGATGGATGGATGGTGGAAGTGATGAACAATGGTGTGGATCTCCTTTGGTGGTGTTGTGATGTAATCTGAGAATGGCGGCTCTCTAGCAAACGGCTGGAGCCTCAAAATATATATGCGTCTTCACGAAAGTTGTAGGTTTTTACGAGACGAAGCCTCCGCCACCTAGTACGGGCGGGCGGTATAGGCGGACCGCGCCCGTACCAGTGGTCGTAAAGCGTACTGACGCCCTGGAACTGTTTCCCAATTACTTGGCCGTGTGTACTTCCTCAAAATCCTTCATTATGACTCCTTATTTCGCATTAAAAGCTGTGATTTCCTGCACAGCATAATCCAAAGATAGGATTCGCATATCTTTGCAATTATTAGTCAGTAGTGGCAAGGATTGATTGTTTCTTTGGTAATTGCTTGACCAAAAACAATGTTTAAATGCAGTGGAAGATGGCAAAAATCAGAGCCATCAGGAAGCATCCATTGACATTGAGGAAATTGATTCGCCTGGGGTAGTGTCGTCTATCTGCATACCCTCAGGGACTACAACTCCTATAATAAAATTTTCAATTTCTCTTTGTAATAGTTTTAGCAATTTCTTACGATCAACTTTGTTCAAAGGGAAAAAGAAAAGGTTGATTCAAGAATTGAAAGGAGATGAAGGTACCCAAGTAAACTCACTTCCTCTAGTTGAATGAGATATTTGAAATCTTAATTCATCTTTGTTTTTGATGATCATTTATTATTTCTATTTGTATTTTTGGTTTCCCTTTGTTTTTCTTAAGATAGTGCCAGTTTTACGAGGTTGGTACGGGCAGATGGTACGACCAGACCCGCTTGTACCGTTTCTTGTTAAGCCATCGGTATCCTTATTACGTTTTCTTGCATATCGGTACGACCGAGTCGTACGATCGCATCTGACCATACGACAGTTCATTACCGGGCCTATGTTTTCCCGTTTGTTCGGTGTTATTAGAAAAGAGAAGTCGATAATAATCTATACGACCGGGCCATACAGGTGGGTCCCGTCCATACCACTTAGTCAGTTTATTACTTACCGACGTCGTGAAGGTGGAATTTTGGAAAGAAACCTGCTACGGGGGGCGGTACAGGCGCCCGCCCATACCAGTGGTCGTTAGAGTTTTGTTTCTTCCCTTTTCACTTATTTATTTCATTATTTGTTGGTATTCTTTTCTTGGCCGATCCTTTTCTTCTAGTACAAATTTTTCTCTGTTTCTAACCCTTCATAAGCCTTCCAAAATGTTTCTTTTCCCCTCTGGTCAAACAGATCTTCCCCACATCGCTCCTCCCTCTCAGGAACCTTCCAACTATGTTTTACCCATGGAACATTGTTCAAGCCAAGGAGGATTACCATGGATCTTCTTCAAAGATCACAGAAGATACCACGGGGGTAGCCGTCGTGCAGAAGAAAGAGCAGGAAGCCTTGTGTAATCAGTTGAGAGCCAAAGATGGATTCAAGTTGATGGATATGGTCAAGGATGGGCGTAGTGTATTTAGCCTCATGGTGGGTAAAGAAAGTGATTTCAAAGAAGTCCAACTCAATACAAAGGAAGACGTGGAGTCCTACTTGAAGAGACTAAATAAGCAAGGAGAGGAGATCCAAGCCTTCCTAGAGAAGCTTGATCACCCCATCAAGGAAGTCGAGGTAAAGTCTCTAGGGTCCTCTAAACACATTGAGTTGTTGTGTCTCTATCTAGATCAGATGGACCTAAATATAATGAAAAGACTAGAAGTCAACCTCGACATCAGGCTCCGGTGCATAAATGCACAAAAGCAAACAATTAAGATGTATAAAGCACGTGTGGTGCAATTGGAAACAATTAGCGAGCAGTGCCGAATTCACATCATGATCCTAGAAGCAACAAACAAGACACTTCATGCAAGCCTTCATAACTCCAGGACTTCTCCTTCAAACTAAGGAAATACCACGGTATCGAATAATCGCAAGGGTTATTTGATCCTACCATCTTGATCCCAAGATTGGGGGATATCTATAACACCATGTAATCTATGTTACAGTTTTAGCATGTTTAATTTATTTCACGCATGTTAGGTTTTAATTCGAGAATTTGCATTAGTTGCATCATCTTCAATCTCCCTTCCATTCAAGGAAAGAATTATATCCGTTGAGTTTCGAGACTTTGTGATATTTGAAGTTATCTTGTGATTCATGACTATTATATTAGATGATTGAATTAGGTTGAGTGTTATGATACTTGTACAGTTGTCATGATTTTAGGGTCTTCCACACCAATAAAAGTATTGATTAAATTATGAGAAGAAGAATTTTGGTAGCATATTATATTCACAAGTTTTATAAGCCATAAAAAGTAGTGAGCATGATCAAGTAGATGTGCTATAAAAAAGAAGAAGAGAGATAAAAATATCTGCTATCAAAAGGATTTCAAGGCAAAAGAAAAGCACAAGCTTGAAAGGAGAAAAAGAAAAAGAATGATCATGAATCTTCATTGCTCAAATCAAGTGCTCAACCAATTTAACCTTATGATTATATAATATGCTGAATCACTAAAAGCTTCTTATAACTTCATTGATACAAAAATGCGTGGAAGCCTCTTAGGCATGTGATGTGTAAGGGTGTGATAATACCCCCGAAGTAACTTTACATCTGATATTGTATTCATGTTTCCATTCCTCCCTCATTTATTATAATAACTCGTGCCTCATGAACATGATGATCTTGTCCATAAGCCACCATCTTTCTCGAGGATGAGCAATAGTATAGCTTGGGGGACTTGATGAGTCCAAAATTGAAGTACATTTACCTTATATTTTGCATAAGTAGAATAGGGTTTTTAGTATTTTAATGTGTTTGCGTGCACCTTTTGTCCTTGTTTCAACAGGATACCGAATTACTAAGTCTCTTGTGCACATATCAATTGATACTATCATATTATGTTGTAATATAATATTTTTAAGTGATAAAAGTCATTTAATTGATTTACCTTCGCACTTGGGAGAATAGAAAATGTGAAGAAAGGCTACTGCGGTGTTAAAGGCCAGTGGTACGGGTGGAGTCCGCCCGTACTACACTACAGTGCGACCACCTCGTCAAATACTTTCTCCTGGTGAAGATGGACCAGAAAGGGATCTGAAGGAGGAACTTGGATAAGGGAAAATCCATGTTGCTTCACAGATCAGTGGAGGACATCACATCATCCCCTTCATCATCAAATGCTGCATCACCATCACTACTACTACCCACATCTTTCATTCATTAGATCTTGTTGTAATTCCATACTCAATTGTGGTTTGCACTAGATTTATCCCCGTGCTTTTACCCATCCATTTGATTATGATGATATCGTAGATTTCTTCCATGCGTGAGTAGTTTCACTCATTCTTGGTGAGATGGAGAAACCCTAGAACTATTATGCATTGAAATGAAGATGATCTATACTTGTGTCCATTGAACTATTGGTCTATGATATTTGTATGATGTGTGTTTGATCTCTCTCTTTAGATGGTATGTGTAGTCGGCCACATATCATTTGCCTTCGGGTCTATAAAGAGGGTGAAATTCTTTGGAAGTGTTTGGCCATGTTCCCGAAGCTATTCTGACTATAAGCACAGATAGCAACCTGCACAGTCAAAGGAGGATTAAAGAGATATTTCCTAAGGTAATTACGATATCCATGGGGAGACCCTTAATTGTAGTGGTCTGTATGGGTGACTGCTCTTAGACATCGTGGTGGTTATTTAGAGATTGAAAGAGCATGTGTGACCCCATGTGTGGTTTTGGTAATTAATGACAATCTTTATGGACTTATGTTTGTGTTGAGTTTTACTTGTAGGATTTGTGCATAGGTAATGTTTGAACCATATGTTTGCTTCAAGGTTGAAAGAAGAAGAAAGTGAACAAGATCAAGTGTTTACCAAGGTTCCAAGAGTGACCTGGAGATTGGTTAAGTCAGAGTTTGTCCTATAGAAAGTGTGTCTTGAAGAATAAGATGGAGTTATATCTCTTGTGTGCCTTCAAGACACCAACATAATAAAGAAACAAGAAATGAAGTGCAAGTTCAAGATGAGCCATCTCGAAGAGATCATATGCTTGAAGCTTGTCATCCTTATGGTGATCATGGATATGTGAAGATATACCTATAAGAGAGACTCTTCCATAGTAGAGTATGGGGAGGAAATTCCAAGTCTTCACCAATCTAGCGCAATCAAGAAAGGTGCTCCATCTTGAGGTGTAGAAGATCGTCATCATCAAGATCATGTGGAATGTGCGCAAGGCAAAGGTATGGTTTTGATAGGGTTTATTTCTTACCGGTCTCATGGTTTTAGTTGGGGAGACCGGTTTATAGGATAGATAATCGTACTATCAAGAGGGGCTCTCGAGTGAGTAACTTGATCATATCCCTCCGTGAGAGCTCAAACCTTTGCATAATTGACATCATATTTTCTTATTTGGTTCTTATCCATGATATTATTTAGAGCTTGTTTCAATATCCATGACAAGCTCAAGTTCATCGAAAACGGATTTCATATGCATTCTCTATTGTGTTTTCAATATTGGAGGTTTTACCGATTTATATTTTATAGATAGGTTAAACCTTTCATCATTTGGTTCTATCATACCTTGATGGACTATTATGGTTCCCTGCATGATCTTGTATATCTCGTTACTATCTTCGAATCGGGCCCAAGATCATCAAAATCGGAGTCCGGATGCGAAACTTATGATAGTGCTGTTTCTGCCAGTTTTCACTAGGGCAGATTATCCGACCAAATATCCGACCCCTATACAGAGGGTCACACCGCGCAGTCCTTAGCCATATTTTGGTCCAGGGAACCCGGAATATCTGGGGGAGGGCAGATTATCTAGCCTAGGAGGTCCAAATGGTCATATTTCGTTGAGGAGGGGTATAAATAGACTCCTTCTTCCTCCAAATGGTCATCACTAGGGCATTTTCATTCTCTCTCACCTCCATTGTTTTAACCTTCAAGAGCTTGCAAATACTCTCAATCCCTCCCATATTTATTGAATCTTTTTGGGGGTTTGAAAAGGGGGTCCAGTTCTACAACTCTATCAATCCATCTCTCCTCTATGTGAGGAGAACATCTTGGCATATATATCTTGGGGTTTCTTTTGTGGATTTCCTCTTGTCTTCTTGCTCTCTTGTTCTCCCACTAGCTTTTGTAGCTTTGGTGGAATTTGGGAGAGAAGGAATTGAACACTTCTTGTGTTCTTGCCATTGTATTTGGTGCAATGGTTTGAGTTCTCGGTGAGGATTTGATTGGGTGAAAGGTGAGAAGGTTTCTACTCTTTGGTTCTTGGAACCCTAGACAGTTTAGTTATTTTGTAGGTTTGTGGATTACTTGGGGCCTCCAATTAAGTTATGGATCTTTCCCCAAGCTTGTTTGTTGGGAGCCTCCAATTGAGTTGTGGCGAAGTGCCCCAATCTTTATAAGAGGTTACGCATTGCCACTGACAAGTGCAGCGATAGTGAAGAAGTGAACCATGCCTCTTGTGGCGAGGTTCACAGGAGAATAGGGTGAGGCCTTTTCTGGCGTGGTGGCCTTAGTACCGCCCACCCCTCTAACGAGACGTACTCTCTTTATGGGAGGAACTTGGTAATAAATCATCATCTTCGCGTGCCTTGGTTATCTCTATACCCGAGCTATTTACTTATGCACTTTACTTTGTGATAGCCTTTGTGCTTGAAGTCTTATTTCTAGCTATCACATAGTTGCTTGTATTGCTTATCATAAGTTGTTGGTGCACATAGGTGAACCGTAGTTTTATAGGTTTTGTGCTTGACAAAGTAAATGCTAGTTTTATTTCACCTTTGTTAAGCCCATCTCGCAAAAGTTTTAAACCGCCTATTCACCCCCCTCTAGGTGGCATATGTGTTCTTTCAATTGGTATCAGAGCATGGTTTCTCATTTTAGGCTTCACCGCCTTGAGAGTAAAGATGTCGGATAGGGGATAGTGCACAATTACATTTTCATATTCGGTGGCACATATTATGAGATTTGGAAAATTCATATGCTTAAACATTTTCGAGCCATGGACCCAAATTTGGAGTGAAATGTAGATATAGGTTTTTATGTTCCAACGGATTTCCTAAATCTATCTTGTGAGGATGATAAAGACTTATATCTCAATGCTCAAGCTTCTAATGTTCTTGTTAATGCTTTGAGCCATGTAGTTACTTCTTCAATCATACCTTTTTGTAGCGCTCATGAGTTATGGACAAAATTTCAATATAAATATGATGTGTCCAATATTATTGAGGATGATGGTATTGCTTCCACTTCCAGCCATGATGAGTTCTCATCTTCTTCCACTTCACCAAAGTGTGGCAAGACACAAGGTAATGATATGGTGAGTGGTGGTGAATATTGCAATGTTGATAGTAAGATTATTGTTGATGATTCTTCATATCTATCTCATTACAATGCTTCATCTTTGGACTTAAACACTTCTAGCACTATATATGATTTATATGCTCGTATTGATAGCCCTTGCAGATCATGTGTAAGTTGTTTGAATAAATCTCATGATGATGTGCTTGATATTCCTTGTTGCTATGATATAAATGGTTCTATTTCCTCTAGTTGTTGTATTTATAACAATGTACAAGAAACTGAAGATTCTACGAGACAAGACAACATCTTTAATGAAGCCTCAAGTAATTCTTCATTATCATCATCTCACGGTTCCCATCTATGCCTTATGGCTAGGGCTTCAAAGGTATCTCCTACTTTGGAACCCAATATCTCTTGTGATGATGAGGATGCGTATAATTAGGAAGAAGATATTTATGTTGATTCGTTACATGAAAAGGGTGACATTGTTTATCATGCTCTTGTTAAGAATAATATTGCTTGCTCTAACTTCATCGAAATCTTGGGTTTTGCTATTGAGATCAAAGAACGCATTGATAAGTTAGAATCTCAAGTTGAGGAGCATGATAACACCATTGACAAAATGAGTAGACTTGAGCATGAGTACGCTAATGATATTGCAAATCTAAATGAACTTATTGAAGAAGCACAAGCAACCAAATAATCTCTTGAGGAGACATTTAATCTAGAAGTGTTTAAAGTAAAGGAAACCCATGATAAATCTCTTGAGGTGGCAATTGATCTCAAAATAAAATATAATGAGCTTGCCAAGTTGTCTTCTTCTATTGCTAATTTTAATGATGCTTGTGCTACTAACTCTATTTCTTGTGAAGCATCTATTTTGAAGGAGAATGTTGAGCTAAAGGCTCAACTTGCTTTGCTAACTAGCAATTATGGGAAATTGGAAGAAAGTCATGTTATGCTATCAAGCTCTCATGAGGATCTTCTAGCCTCCCATGATAGTCTAAAGTTATCTCAAGAGGCTATTGTGTCAAAGGTAACATCTAATGAGCCTCATGTGGACATTAGCACTATATCCACTACAACATACTACCATGTGCTAGTGCTAGTAATTCATCATCTCATATTATTTATACATCTTGTAATGAATTACATTCCTTGCCTTGTTTCTCTAACAATGAAGCTTCTACTTCCTCTAGTATTTGTGTTGATACTAACCATGTATAGGAAATCAAAGTGATCAAGGCCCAAGTCTCATCTTTGAAGAGGGACTTGAAAAAGGGTCATGAAGGGAGGGCCACACTCAACAAGATCTTGAGTGTGCAAAAATTCCCCAATTACAAGAGTGGTCTTGGATTCAAATCCAATGTCAAGAACAAGTCAACTAACAAGAATAAGTTCAATAGCAAGAAGAATAAGGGCCAAGAACAAGTCAAGGATTTGGGAAGATTGTTTACTTCAAGTGCAAAATTGAAGGGAACCATGTTAGATCTTGCTCATTGAAGAATAAGACTCCTAGTGAGAAGCAAAAAGGGAAGAGGCCCCAAGTTCAAGGTCCCGGTGTACCTCAAGTTGAAGAAAGGCCACTTCCCAAAAAGAATCAAGATAATACTCCCATGGTGGACAAATCAAGTGTGAACAAATGGAAAAAAAGAACTTGTAAATATGTCATGAGAAAGGTCACCTCTCTTCTTCATGCACTATTGGTAACTCCTCATCCAACCCTATCATGATTGATGATGTTTATTCTCTTTGTAAGGATGAGGTTGGAAATGTGTTTGCCAAATATGTTGGTGCCCAATGTGGTGTCAAGAAAAGACTGATGACCCACAAGTATAGGGGATGTATCGCAGTATTTTCGATAAGTAAGAGTGTCCAACCCAACGAGGAGCAGAAGGTGCTGGCTAGTGGTATGGATCAAGAATTCTCTGCAAATACTTAGCAAACGGATTTTTAGGGGTTTTCGATAAAGCAAGTAAACAAAGTACGAGTAAATAAAAGACAGTAGGAATAAATGCAGCAAGTGGCCCAATCCTTTATGCAGCAAAGGACAAGCCGGTTGTATTACTTAAGATGACCAAACATTCTCGAGGACACATGGGAAGACTGTCAAGTGCTTTCACTTCATATAGTTGATTAATCTTCTCTAGCTTGCTAAGTGTTGTGTGGGTGAACCTGTGCTAATGTACCGCCCCATCCAAGACTAATACATACTTGTGATTATACCCCTTGCAAACATTCGTAAGTACAAGAAAGTAATTAAGGTAGAAACCTAACCACAACTTTAAACTCTAAGACCCTTACGTCCCTTGTGCAATGGTTTCCTGATGGGGGTTTAGGTTTCTATCACTACGGCAACCCCTACGATTAGTAGCCAAATACACAATGCATTCCCCTAGGCCCATATAGGTGAAGTGTCATTTAGTCGACGTTCACATGACACCACTAGAAGAAGTACACCACAACTTAAATAAAAATCTATTGAATCTTTCTCAACACAACTCCACTACTAACAACAAGACTTCTCCCATGTCCTCAAGAAAAAAACGAACTACTCACAAGACCTCATATGGATCATGATCAGAGATGGAATAATGATGTATAACAATCTGAACGTAAACAATAATTCAATGGTTCACTCAATAGTATCAACTACAAAGAGTAATCAACACCGGGAAAGTTTCCCCTATGAACTAATGTAAGATTCAACCAATTGTTACAGCAATATGGAGATGGTGATGAGGGTGCTGATGGTGATGATGGTGGTGATGATGATGATGATGATCCCAATGAAGTCCAACTTGATGGTGGTATTGATGGCGACGATCTTCCCTCTCCGGGAAGGAATTCCCCCAGGAGAAATCTGTCTACCGGAGAGATCTTTCTCTCTCGGTGTTTTCCGCCCCACAAAGGCGGCAGAATCTTTCTGTGGTCGCTCCCCGAGTCTTAGGGTTTCGAGAGGATGATATACACCAGAGGGAAGAGGCTGGAGTGGGCCAGGGTGGCCACACCACCTCCTGGCGCGGCCTAGGGCTGCCTGCGCCAGGGGGTGGTGTGGGCCCCCTGTGGCCCATCTCCACTCCGTCTTCTGGCATCCTTAGTCTTCTAGAAAAATAGGATTTTCCGTATATTTTCCCGGATTTTCTGATCTTCGCGAATTTTGCCTCCAAACATCACCTTTTCCATCAGAATCCTGACTGCAGCGGTCCATGCTCCAAAAGTCATCAACCATGCAAAAATAGATGAAATAACATAAGTATCACCTCTCAATACGAAATATATCAATGAATAATAGTGAATTAAGACATAGAATAGTGATGCAAAATGGACGTATCAACTCCCCCCAAGCTTAGACTTCGCTTGTCCGCAAGCGAAACTGAGCTCAATAAACATGGCCTCAGGTTTATGGAGTGAAGAGTCGATAAAAGGATACGGACAAGAAGCATCACATTCATCAAATACATAGATCATAATAGAAGACAACTCACTATTATATAACTCAACTTGCAATAGGTAAAGGAAACACAATAAAGATACATAAAGTGAATCATAATTGGTAATGGCAAACTTAGCTCTTGGTCGAAGAATAGTTGATAATTTGCTAGAGTTCACAAATAGCTGGTTTTCATTGATAGCTTTCAAAGTAGTAAACATCAAGATAAGAGCAATGTGCAAAACAAGGAACATAAGACATGATTTCATAAATCATCATATGAATGAATGAAACACATCAACTCAAAATACTTGCTGAGGTAGAAGGGAGTAGGTTTACTGACTCAACTACAAAGTAAAAGAAAGGTCCCTTCGCAGAGGGAAGCAGGGATTGCAAGTCTCATAAAGAGCTCCCAAAAATTATGATACTTACTAGCTTTCAGCTCTCATTGCCCCTATCATAGGCATCTTTTGGTGATTAAGGTTAAACTGACACAACTAAGAGGATATGCTTGACAAGTTATAAATTGGAGTCCCATGCCCCTTACTTATGAGTACCGAACCTCATGCTACTCAACTTCAGTCACGAGCAAGCTCTTGTCATTGTAAATACATGTGTATCATTAAGAACCGCCAACGGGGTACCCCTTGCACATGACACATGATCTATCCCATAATCAAAATGACAAGGCAAGCAGACAGTGAGCATCTCAGCGGTATTTTTATTTGCTATTTGCATAGGTTTTTATTGAGGATGCTTCATAGAATGCTCACTATAGTTATGCTGCAAGTTTCCACCATGATTAGGCATGGCTTAGGCTAGCGGCCCAGGCGTTTCTCTAACACACATATAACCTCCATGATCTTACAAGTTCCACTTTTATTTCACACCGCCGGGATCCATAAGCAAAAGAACATGATATCAACTAGGTACAAGTACCAATGAAGTGTTGAAAGCGGTCCCCATGATACATGGTTCTACTAACTTCAACTCATAAAGCGCAAGCATATACGCAACAAAGAAGGACCCAATGGTTCAAGTTTATTAGATGCAAGAAAGTAAAGTGTGCCATCAAGTTCGTGAGAGCTTTAATCACTAATTTTCACATAACAAGTTTAACTTGGGAGGTAGATAAAACAAGAATTTACTTGGAATAGCAATAATGCTACTAGGTAGGTATGGTGGACACGAATGGCAAAGGTTTTGGTTTAAAGGAGGTGGATGCACGAGAAGAATACCCTCTCAGTACAGGTTTTGGCTAGCAAGGCTGGGTAGCAAGTACAAGAGTTGAAGGAAACAAAAAAACATACAAGCGATAAAGACAAACATGCAATCTTCCTTGGAAGCACAAAAGATCTTAACTAGAGAATACTAGACTTATGAGCAAATCAAGAAAGAAAGATGATGAAATTATTTTTCTCTAGAGTACTTCTATCTTTTCTTTCAACTCTCAAAAATAGTGTGCTACTGACCGAGCCAGGTTTGCCAAAACCAACTAAATTAACTCGATGATCCCAAAGTGATACCAATACTAACAACAAGATCAATCATACAACCATGAATGGAAAACTAATATAAGCTATGCAAAAAGAGTGAATGATAGAACTTCTCATTAATATTCCATAACGACAACTCACACCAAGTGATGAGGGTTTAACTCATCAATGCCCATTGTTATGGACCTGGGTTTTGGAGAAGGAGGGAGCACTGGAGACATCTATCGGCTAGCAAACAAGAACACAGGGGACAAAGGATTTACCCAGGTTCAGGCCTCGTAGAGGTCCCTACTCCTGCTTGTCTGCTCGTGGAATTATCAAGGGAGTCGAAAGTTACAATGGTGCGCAGATGCAATCTGGCGAAGGTTGTGGAAACTAGGGTTGCATGTGTCCTCCTCGCCTCCCCCTCCTAGCCTTTATATAGATAGGCTAGGTCTCGGGTAGCAGGTCGAGTCGGTTACAAGTTAGGGTTTTCCCCTTCAAACTTTCTATCTTTAGCTTCTTCTTGTCCTTCAAGCAATCGAGAGTCCGCAAGTTACTCGAGTCCTTTCATCTGGGCCTTGGCGACACCGTGGGCATGTACGTATTTGGACCGTATATACCAAGCTCAAGTACCTATAGGGTATACCCATGTCAGTAGCCCCCGAGTGTCTAGTGGAATCGCAGATTCGACTGGGGACTTTTTGAAGTCTTCGAGTGCCTGAATGAGTACATTTTCAACTGCTTCTATTTATGTCATAGGGATTGTTGATATACGTGCCTGATATAGCCGAAGTATCGGTATCAGGTAACCACCTTAGGGTGAAACAACGCAATCTACTCGAATTCGAGTCCCCGGACTCAAATCCGGAAAAGTGCTGGCGTAATTCGACTCAGGCCGCGGAGGTCTTACAGGAGTCGAATTCCAGTTATATGGGTGTGAGCACTCGACGCGTCCGTCAAGACATGTTCATCGTGCCTGTAGGCACGGATATATTTCTGGTAGTGCGCAGTTAAATGCGTTGCCAGGCCTTATTCAGGTATTACCTTCACGCTGTAAGCGCGGCATCCGAATTTTATCATCGCGGAGACGATTCGGGCGACCCAGGAGACGTAGTCTCTTTGTAGGGAAAATTATGAGGCGGTGTTGCCATGAGTTGCGAGTGCGGATGTTATCAACACATAGTTTTTATGCAAATAATCATAGGGTGCGCGACTAGCGCTCCCTATGGGAGTAGCCCCCGAGTGCCTGGTTGAGTCAAAGACTCAGGCAGGGACTAAAAAACTTTCACGACTGCTGTCGTCTTTTGCTTGCTTGTTTCAGTCGAAGACTCAGGCAAGGACTAAAAAACTTTCACGACTGCTGTCGTCTTTTGCTTGCTTGTTTTCAGTCAAATTTGTTTCCGGCGCTCCCTATGGGAGTAACCCATGTTCGTAGTCGAACTGTGTTTCGAGTGGTGGGTTTGCTTTGTGATTGTCCATGTTCCTGCAATAAAAAAAGAAAAAGTCGTAGGGTGCGCGGCCAGCGCTCCCTATGGGAGTAGCCCCCGAGTGCTTGGTGGAGTCGAAGACTCCAGCAAGGACTAAAGTAGTCGAAATTTTCCGCTGCGTAGCTTTGATGACGTCAGTGCTGACGCTTGTATGACCTCAGTTGCCCGCGTGAGCGAGTTTGATGTGACGAGCGGTGGGTCCCACCTCCTGACTTTGATTTGACTGGGCGTGCGTAATCTTATTTTTAACTGCGCCTCCTCGATTTCCGCGTGTAATAGGAGAAGTGGGGGGACGGTTCGCGCTTCCTCTTCTCCACGTGTCCAATGCGATGCGTGCCACGCGTCCAATTGGGTTTTTGTCAGCCGTTGGATTGCATCTTCTAGGGGTTAAGTAGCGGCGCTATGGCGGTAATTTTCCATTTGCGCTCTTTCTTCTTTGCTGCCATCGCCATTGCTGTTGTTCTTCTGCTTTTCCCTGCGCTCGTCTCCTCCACAGCGCTGGACCACCTCTGCTCGTTTCCAAGCTACTTTCTGTGCTCTCATCGCCGCCGCGCAATAGGGAAAAAGAAAGGAGGCACCGCCGCTGATTCCGCAGCCACCGTCGCCGCGTGCAAGAAGAAAGGTGGCTCTGCTGCTGCGGGCACCAGCGCCGCTGCCAGTGGGAAGAAGAAGGTCGCTGGCACCCGCATGACCAATGGTGCATGGCACACCTCCGTCATCAAGGCGTCGGATCTCCATCTTCTTCGCCAAGACGGAGTTATATCTGCAGCAGTCGCCGATGCGCGCGTCCCCGGCGGTGAGACCATTCCTGCTCCTCCCGCTGGTTTTCGAGTGATGTTTCTCGCATTCGTCATTCACGGTCTCTCCTTGCCTCTCCACCCCTTTCTTAGGGGTCTTCTTTGTTTCTATGGGCCCCAGCTCCATCAGCTGTCCCCAAATTCGATTCTCCACATCACCTGCTTCATCACCCTTTGCGAGTGCTGGCTCGGAATCGAGCCACACTTTGGTCTTTTCAAGCGCTTGTTTAAATTGAAGCGTCAGTCCGCATCTAGCTCTTTAGTTTATGACATAGGTGGTTGCGGAATCCACGTCGACCCATCCGCCACCTACTTCGATATCAAGCTCACCAAGTCCGTCCAGGGATGGAGGGACAAATGGTTCTATGTCCGCGATCAGAAGGCCGAAGATGAGCATTTGGACTCGCGCCCTTCGATCCCGCGACTCCCTGCAAGGAGATGCGTTCTTGGAAGAATGTAGTGATGCCTGGCGAACTTGCGGAGACAGACGTGCTATATCAACGCGTCTGCAACCTCGAGAGTCGCATAGGCGCAAAAGAGGGAGATTGTGCCCTTATCAGAACTTCGTTGCGCCGTCGCGTCCAGCCTCTCCAAGCCAGAGTCCATCCCATGTTTCAATGGGGTGGCGCTGATGATACCGCTCACGTGTCTGTTGATGGCATGTCCACGAGTGAGGTGGATAAGAGGGTTCGATTGGTCACGAAGTACACTGTCAAGGATGTGCTTCCACGTGAACCAGTCGTTCCTCCTTTTGATGCTTCGAATCCCCCTCCTGAGGTACAGTTGTGCTACGCAGTAGCTTATTTTAGCGATTGCTTTTCTGTTGCTTACTTGTTCGTTTTGCTGATCTTTACTGTTTGTATGCAGGATTGGGCGGTGTCGCCTTGTATGCCTCCTCTCCCCGAGGGGATTATTCTTGGTGAAGCTTTGGAAGAGGATGAGTCTGAATCGACTGTCCCTTCTGATGTGGAAGAGGAATCCCCCGAGTCCGAGAGTCCGGAAACTCGCAAGCATTCGCACAGCGAGGATTCCGACGCGTCGACTCCTTTGACTCCAGAAGGCACGGCTGTTGGCGCGGAGTCGCCAATTCCAGCCATTCCAGTGAGGGCTGTGGCACCGTCTTCACGCAAGAAGATGCGATTGCCCAAGGAGTCTTCGTCGGAGTCGGCAGAGGCCACGTTTGATCTTGAAAAGTTTGACTGGTAAGTTTGCGAGTTCATTCATTCTTTTCTGTTTTCTTCTTGTTGGCTTTGCCCTGGAGTTTGCCCTTTCTCAATGTCGATTTGGTCTTGTATTCAAGAGACGTCGTCATCTTCTGGCGACGTCGAGTTTTTGAAGGAATCGGGGGTCGCGACCTCAAGGGCCAAGGTAGAGGTCGAGCGCGCTCCTTCCCCTCCGGCGGCGGCCCTCTCCGGGCACAATTCTTCGAGCTCTCCTCACGTAGGGGAGCATCGAATGGTTGCTCGGGTGACGGTTCAGCAAACTTCTTCGGAGTCGCTAGAGGACCATGTAAGTATATCTTTCCTTCTTTTAGTGTGGCAGTCGATGTTTCTCGGTTGCCCTCTATGATTCCTTGTTTTGTGCGACAGCTCCTTGTAAAGGAAGCCGCGCAAATGGCAGAGTAGCTGATGGCAATGGGCCGCCAGCATGCAATGCTGGAGACGCGTCACCGCATGGTCGAAAGTGAGTGTTCTACACTTATTCTTTTTCATCTTCTCCTTTTTGGTGTAGTTAACTGATAGTGAACTTTTGATTGCCTTGTAGTTGAACATAATGCCTTACTCCGCAATGTCGCCACTTTGGAGAAGACGTTGGCCGCAGCTGTGAAGGGGCGTGACGAGGCAATCGCTGCTCGTGATGAGGCACAAAGGCGCGGAGAGGATCTACGTGCCTCCTTTGCGACCAGGGAAAAGTTGTTCGAAGAGCAACTGTTCTCAGTCGCCAAGGCCCTCTCAGGTACCTTCGCTGGTAGATATTTTATTGTTGTCTTCCTCTATATCTAGAGTTTTGCTGGTGGCGCTAAAGGTTTCATCCATGTGTGTGTTTCCGGTGCATATGCTGGCGACTTGAGCTTTGACCCGCAGGCCCTTAGTCGCGATGACGCTCTAGCAGGCGCGGTGTCTGCGGTCGAGAACCGAAGCGCCGCCGTCCAAGATACATTGTCCAAGGCCAAGGTCACCCTCAGTCGCCTCCGGGAGGAGTTGATGCCGAAGGCAGAGCTGGTCGATAATGTGGGAGAGCTGGTGGAGTCACTCGCCGGGGGTGTGCCGGCCACCTACAAGAACTCCCTCCGCGCGGCTGGTGCGACCATGTCACTCGCCATGGTGCAAGCCCACGGAGTCGCGTTAGATCCCTTTGCGGTGTCGAAGGCGATGCCTGTTGGCGCAGACGGTTAGCAGGTAGTCTTCGCTCGTTTCGCGACTGCCTGTGCCAAATATGGCCATTCCTTGATAAATATCATTGCCAAGTATTCGGAGGAGCTCCAACGTGTGAAGAAGGCGGCGAAAGCTTCGGCTTCATGGGCCAGCGGAAAGTTAGTGGCATCTGATACTGCCACGGACTTGATGAAGCCCCCTAAGCCGTCGAAGTCGAAGAAGCCAGCTGCTCCGCAGTTTAGCTTTTTGTAATAGTTGATGAGTTGTCCTTTTGGTCTAGGAACATGCCTGCTGGCGAGTGTGTTTGTGAATACTTATGCTTATCTTGAATGCATCTGCTCCCCTTGCCTTTGTGTTAATTTGGTCGCCTTATTTGCCTCTGTCTTGACTTGTGGTAGGGTACGTCGAGTGATCCTGTGGGGGGAACCCAGGACTCGTCATCTCTTGATGAGACAGTGGCACCACCGCGCTCCAGGGTAGAGGAGTTATCCTTGCTGTCGCGACTTCGTGACCGCGTGAAGTAGTTGGAGCGTGAGTTGCCCCTGATCTGCGGTAACATAGACGTGTGGAAGTCGAAGGCAGAAAAAGCCGCCGCCCACGAGCAATATCTGCTTGGCGAGGTGGCGCAGTTGGGCGACCAGTTTAAGTGTTAGTTTGCTCATTCTCATCTTTTCCTTTGTAGTTAGTCGCAGCGGTACGTTGTACTCATGTTATTGATGCTGCTCCGTGTAGTTATTAGCACGCGCCATCCGCAGGAGGAGAAGGATAGAATTGCCATTCGCCTTCATGATCTCACCCAGGAGCAACTTCAAGAGAGTGGATACTTCTGGGTAGATCATGATCGTGCGACTGCTTTGGCGACCCTGCAGGATCGCGCTTCGCGAGTGCTGCTCTTCCTGAAGAAGTCGCAGTCGTGCTTGAAGAACATTCATCAGGCGATGTTCCTGTTGGATGACGCTCCATCAAGCCTGCTGGCTCTCCTTGCCAAATTTCAAGATATGTCCGCGGTTCGCGAGTGCGTGAGGCAGCAGTTGGTGGCTGGTGCCAAGGCTGCCCTCTCAATGGTGCGATTGCACAGGCCTCACGTGGATGTCACCGCCATTGCCTCTGGGCCGCCAGCACCGCCAGCAGGATCCGCCTGGAATATGGTACCGCATTATCAGGCAGTGGACCGTCCAGCACAGGAGATCGTCGACTTCTTTGAGGAACAAACCAGCGTTCATCTGTTGCAAGAGTAGCCAAGTTTGTATCCTGCACATGAGTGTACTTGTGTTGTAAAGTTCGTATAGATGTTGTAGATAATTAATTGTCGAATGTGTATAAAGAGCTCTGTGAGCGTGAGGTGCGTTGCACTATACGAGTCCTTTTCGTTAGCCTGGCCATCTTTTATCTCGGTCCCTTGTCAACCTGTCAGGTGCGTTGCAGCTGGGTTGGGGGTTTCGATTGATGTACCAGCTACTCAGGATACCGCGTTTTGGTTCGAAGAACAGATGTGTACAGGGTGGCGCAGCCCCGAGTATATAAATTGAAAAAGTAAAGGAGAACACAGAGTTTTGGGGTACTTATCTTTTATTTATTCGAAGAACAGTGCGAGGTACAATGTGCGGCTAAGTAGCCTTGGCTGAGTAGCCTTATTTGCAAAGTAAAAACGAACTAAGGGTAGAAGCGTCGCAGCTGTGCGACGTTCCAGGGATTGGAGTATGCAACTCCTGTCTCTAAATCTTTAAGGAGATAGGCGCCACCTGGGATTACTTCTATAATCATGTACGGTCCTTCCCAGGGGGACTCGAGCTTGAGATGCCCTTGCTGCTTCAGTCGCAAGACCAGGTCACCTTCGACGAAGGATCTGGGGCGAAGCCTCCTACTGTGGTAGTTACGCAGGTTCTGCTGGTAGATCGTGGATCTTTCTGCGGTGATTTCTCTTGCTTCGTCAAGGAGGTCGACGGAATCCTCGAGTGCGAGGGATGACTCTTGTTCGCTGTAAGCGACCACGCACGGCGCTTTGTACCGTACCTCAGCTGGTAGCACTGCCTCTGCTCCGTGTACCATAAAAAATGGCGTGTAGCCCGTGGCGCTGTTTGGAGTTGTACGTAGGCTCCATAGTACAGATTGCAGTTCGTCTGGCCAGTAGACCGCGGCTTGTTCGAGTGGTCGGAGGAGTCGCTTCTTGATGCCGCTGCAGACGAGCCCGTTTGCTTTTTCCACCTGACCGTTGGTCTGTGGATGCGCTACTGAGGCGTAGTTGATGTTGATCCCCAGGTTCTCGCAGAATTCCTGGAACTCTTTGGATGTGAAGTTCGTCCCGTTGTCGGTGATGATGTTGTGCGACACGCCGAAGCGGTAGACGATGGACTCGAAGAATTTGACTGCGATGTGCCCTGATTGGTTGGTCATTGGCATAGCCTCGATCCACTTGGTGAATTTGTCGACTGCAACCAAGAGGTAGACGTAACCTCCACGTGAGGACCTTGGAAGCTTGCCAACCATATCGAGCCCCCATTGTGCGAAGGGCCAGGCCAATGGGATTGGCCGTAGCTCTACGCCCGGTGCGTGTGGCTTGTCCGCGAATCGCTGGCAAGCATTGCATTTTTGGACGATGTCCTTGGCGTCGCGCATGGCCGTAGGCTAGTAGAATCCAGCTCGTAGAGCTTTGGCAACGAGGGCGCGACTGCCAGCGTGGTGCCCACAGGTCCCTTCATGGATGTCGAGGAGAACTGCTCTTCCATCGGCCATGGAGACGCATCGTTGTAGCACTCCTGTGATGCTGCGTTTATACAGTTCGCCGTCAATGACAGCGAATGCCTTGGAGCGCCGCGCGATGTGTCGTGCATCTGTCAGATCGTCCGGTAGCCTCTTGCTGAGGAGGTACGTGATGTACGGCTGTGTCCATGATTTCTCAATCAGCATGACGCTCATTGGTCCTTCGAGTCCGGTGTCCAGCTCCAAGTCATCGAGTGCCATGGGCTCATTGGGTGGCGTAGCCCCCGAGTCCGTTGCTGCGCTTGTTTTCTTCTCTGTGGCCTTTGGCTTGATGGAGCATTCGCAGATGCACTCGAGAAATACCCCAAGTGGTATGGGGGCGCAGGTAGAGCCTATGTTGGCGAGTGCGTCTGCCTCCTCGTTGCTTTCGCAACCTACATGTCGCAACTCACAACCATCGAAGTCTCCCTCGAGTGTATCGTAGAGGTCACGGTACGCGATCATGTTGTCGTTCAATGCGTCGCACTCGTGCATTGTTTGGTTGACGACCAGCTTGGATTCGCCATATATGATGAGCCTCTTGGCGCCGCAAGCTTTTGCCATCCTCATCCCGTGTAACAGGGCCTCGTATTAAACCTCGTTGTTTGAGGCTATGAACTGCATTCGCAGGATATATTTCAGCTTGTCCCCTTGAGGTGATGTCAGTATGACACCTGCGCCTACTCCGTCTTTCCGCTTGGACCCATCGAAGTGCATTGTCTAGAGGTAGGACATATCTGGCTTATCCGGGAGTTGGTTTTCCATCCAGTGCACGAGGAAGTTAGGGAGAACTTGTGACTTGATTGCGTCACGCTTTTCGTATGTGATGTCTCGTGGAGACAGTTCTATTCCCGAAAGCGCGACTCGCCCCGTGGCATCGGGGTTATTGAGGATATGTCCCAACGGGGCGTCGCTGACTACCATGATTGGGTGTTCCTGGAAGTAGTGGCGCAGTCGCCGGGCGGTCATGAAGACGCCGTACGCCAGCTTCTGGTAGTGCGGGTACCGCTGTTTTGTTAGCGTGAGGACCTCGCTGAGGTAGAATACCGGGCGTTGTACGCCATGGACCTTGTTTTCCTCAGCTCGCTCGACGACGAGCACTGTGCTAACCACCTGGTTGGTGGCGGAGATGTACAGCAACAGTGGTTCCCTTTCTCGTGGAGTCACCAGTACTGGCGAAGTGGATAGCAGGCGCTTGAGATCTTCGAATGCTTCTTGCGCTTCATTGGTCCACTCGAATTTATCAGCTTTGCGGAGGAGCTGGTAGAAGGGCAGCGCCTTTTCACCCATCCGACTGATAAATCGACTGAGTGCCGCGATTCGTCTGGCTAGTTGCTAGACGCCTCTTATGTTCTTTGGCTTCTCCATGGCCAGTATGGCTTTTATCTTTTTCGGGTTTGCCTCGATCCCTCTTGCGGAGATGAGATACCCGAGTAGCTGCCCAGATGGTACGCCGAAGGCGCATTTGTCCAGATTGGGCTTAATCCGGTAGCGATTGAGATTGGCAAAGGTTTCGTGCAAATCATCGATTAGAGAGGCTTCCTCCTTGGTCTTGATTACTATGTCGTCGACATAGACTTGGATGTTGCGACCCAATTGCTCCTTGAGGCAAGCCTGCATGCGCCGCTGGTAGGTGGCTCCCGCGTTTTTTAGCCCGAAGGGCATTGTGTTGTAGCAGAACACACCAAAGGGCGTTGTAAACGCGGTTTTCTCCTGGTCTTCCTCCTTCATTCGAATTTGATTATAGCCTGAGTAGGCATCGAGGAAGCAGAGGCGCTCGCACCCAGCGGTGGAGTCGATGATCTGGTCGATCCGTGGCAGCGGGAAGTGATCTTTTGGGTAGTGCTTGTTTAGAGAAGTGAAGTCCACGCACATCCGTAGGATATCCGTGTCCTTTTTTGGCACCAGCACCGTATTGGCGAGCCTCGAGGAATCTGTTGATCTCCATTCTGACTGCCTGCGCTCGTGGCTCTGACAGTCGCCTGATTGTTTGCTTGACTGGCCTTGCGTCGGGGTTGACGTTGAGTGCGTGCTCGGCGAATTCCCTGGGAACTCCTGGCATGTCCGCAGGACACCAGGAAAAAATTTCCCAGTGCTCACGGAGGAATTCTTCGAGCGCGAGTTCCTATGCGGGACTCAAGTTGTTGGCGATGAGGGCCGTCTTGGCGGGATCCGATGGATGGACCTGCATCTTCTTTGTGTGCACGGATGAGTCGAAGGAGAGATCAGGTGAGCTTGGCCTACTCAGGGGAGGCAGACTGTTGTCTGTCGTCTCTTTTAGTCTTGCGAGTTCCTCCTGCATGCCAAAGGACTGGGAGATTCTGTTGAATTCCCTGTCGCAAGCGTCAGATCGCTCAAAGCTCCCGTTGATCGTTATGACGCCGTTAGGACCTAGCATTTTCACCTGCAGGTAGGCGTAGTGGGGTACTGCCATGAACCTAGCGAACGCGACGCGCCCAAGGATGCAATGGTATTGTGAGGGCCAGTCGACGACCTCAAAGTCGATGCGCTCGCGCCGGAAGTTCTTCGGCGTGCCAAAGATGATGTCAAGGTTGATTTTGCCCACGGGGTATACGCCTTTCCCTGGGACGATGTCGTGGAACATTGTGTCCGATGCCTCCAAGCAGGTTAGAGGGATCCTCATTGCTCGCAAGGTACTCGGGAATATGAGGTTGATGCCGCTTCCGCCGTCCATGAAGACGCGACTCATGTCGAAACCTCCAATTTGCGCCTCGAGTACGAGGGGGCAATGACCTGGGCGAGGTATCTAAGGCGGGTGGTCGCGTTTATCGAAGGTGATACACGACTCGTTGCCACTGAGGTACTTAGTGGTGGATGGTGGCGAGTGCGTGGCCAAGTTGACTTGGCGAGTGATGGCCTTCTGCACCCTATTGGAGGGGCGACCCTTTTGGATCATCATGGTACCCATGGCCCGTGGGTACGGTTCGCCTCCATTGTGCTGGTCCGGTGTGGCTCCGTTCGGGGGTGGCCCAGGTGGTGGTGGTGGTGCGCCATGTGCCACGGCGCCTGGAGCGGCTCTGTAGCCTCTTTCGACTATGTTGTGGTTCATCCGAACCAATCCCTCGTGTAGCTTGGAGAACTCGCGGCAGTCCTTGAGGAGGTGGCTGGACTTTCTCTTGCCATCATGCTTGTCGATGTAGAAGTGTACCGTGCATGGGACGGACAGTTTTTCCTCGATGGAGGTTGCGGGTGCCTCATCGCGAGTGCGGTGTTGCCACACTTGTGTGGTTTTCCCGGAGTCGCGGTATCCGCCGCTGCGGTATCCGCTGTTGCGGTTATCATCGCGTCTATCGGCGTAGCCGGCTGCGACCATGTTGACGTCATCACGGTCGTCATAGATGCGCATGCGGCGTTTGCCTCGGCGGTCACGTCTGCGTTCAAGTTTTGCCTCCTCGTCGGAGTGAGCGCGATTCTTCACCGAATCTTCTCCATCGGCCCACCGATTCGTGATCTCCATCAGGTGGTCGATGGTCTGGGGCTTTGAGCGGCCTAGCTCCTCCCTGAGTTCCATGCGGCGGACGCCACCGTTGAATGCATCAATCGCGCGGTCTTCCGAGATGTTCTCCGCGGAGTTCTTGATGATGGACCACCTTTGGATGTAGGAGCGCAGTGATTTTCCAGATCTTTGTTGGCAGCATCTCAATTCTTCGATTGAGGCGGGCCGTTTGTACGTGCCCTTAAAGTTGCGCATGAAGCTGTAGACCAGCTCATCCCAACTGCAATGGATCCGCGCGGGAGGTTATTGAGCCATGCCCGGGCGGCGCCCTGCAGCTGTAGCTGCAAGCATTGCATGGCAGTACTTCGACTGCCTCCATGTAGTCTGACGGAGGAGATGTGGTCCTCCAGCCAGATCTTGGGGTCCTACAGACCGTCAAATTTCGGGTTCTCCGATGGGAGTTTAAACCCTTTAGGCATTCGCTTTTGCCTGATGGATCTGCTGAAGCATCTAGCGCCGCAGAGCTCCCCATCTTCCTCTTTCGAGTCAGTCGACCGAGCATGTTGTGCCCTTGATTTGTCGATCTTGCACTGCGTCAGGTCATCGCGTGCATCGTAGTCGCGATCGTGTCGCCGTGAGCGGCGGCGTCGAGACAGGTCGTGAGTGTCATCGCTGGATGAGGGCAAGGAGTAGCGCTTTGCTAGCGCTTTGCCCTTTTTTGGGTCTGGTACCGGCTCTTTGTCGAGGGCGGCCTCGATTAACCCCAAACCCGCGATCGTAGATCGGTGCATGGCAGTTCGGGGATCTCCAGCTGGCGGCGGGTTATTGAGGAGGTACATGGTGGCTGCTGTCACCGCAGCTTGTGGTGTTCTGGGAACCACGTTGCCTCTCGTGTCGACTGTCCTAGAGCCAAGGTCGAGGACTTTCACGGCCTCTATGCGCTCTTGCTCGGCGAGGTGAGCCATCCGCGACTACCTCTTCTTGGCGAGGTACTCGTTGCCTCTTGAGGAGGATCCTCCGTAGGAGGAGAGCCCAGCGCGACGAAGGCTCGACTCGTCCGCTGCCTTTTTACGCGCCTCAAGTTGCGCGATTGCTTGTTTTTGGCGCTTGAATTCCTCTTTTAGGAGCCAGTGGTAGCCCATCAGTAGTTCTTGCGGGGACCCGAAGGGTAGAGGTGCACCCCGTAGGGCTTCGTAGCAGCGATCCCACTCTTGCTCGTTGAGCTTGATTACGATGCGTTCACCAGTTTGCTCATTGATCATGCTGGGAGGTTCGACTGCTCCTCCGTTGGCGCCGTTACCGCCGTTGCCACCATTGCCACCGTTGCCACCGTTGGGCGGATCGGTGCCATTGCCGGTGTTACCACCGTTCCCGCGATTGGCGGAGGTGTCCCTGCGTTGATGACGGCGCACATGAAGTGATTGGGGAAGCTGTTGCTTCCACAACTTTCAGATCCGGAACTGTAGGTTCCATCTTCAGTGGCCAGATCGCTCAGATCGGAGTTGCGACTACTGTCGATGACCGTGTTTTCGACTGCCGCCGGAGCGTTGAGCTTGCTGAGGGTGCCGATCGATGGAGGGAACCATGATGCCGGGGCAATCGTCGGTGCTGTCGGCTGATCAGGCATGCGAAGCGTGCCCATCTGACCAACTTGGAAGTGGAATCTCCCAATCGCTAGGCTGATTCCGTCACCCAGGAACTCGAAGGCCGCGCGGGTGGCCGGCGTGTGGACGGTGAAGTCGAAGGCGCCGAAGAGGCGAATCTCCGCTGTTGCGGAGTTGTAGATCACAGTTGATGGGGCCGAAGAAGCCGCAACATCAGCACTCCCAATTCCCACAGACGGCGCCAATTGACGAGGGTTTAACTCATCAATGCCCATTGTTATGGACTTGGGTTTTGGAGAAGGAGGGAGCGCTGGAGACATCTATCGGCTAGCAAACAAGCACACAGGGGACAAAGGATTTACCCAGGTTCAGGCCTCGTAGAGGTCCCTACTCCTGCTTGTCTGCTCGTGGAATTATCAAGGGAGTCGAAAGTTACAATGGTGCGCAGATGCAATCTAGCGAAGGTTGTGGAAACTAGGGTTGCGTGTGTCCTCCTCGCCGCCCCCTCCTAGCCTTTATATAGATAGGCTAGGTCTCGGGTAGCAGGTCGAGTCGGTTACAAGTTAGGGTTCTCCCCTTCAAACTTTCTATCTTTATATTCTTGTCCTTCAAGCAATCGAGAGTCCACAAGTTACTCGAGTCCTTTCATCTGGGCCTTGTCGACACCGTGGGCATGTACGTATTTGGACCATATATACCAAGCTCAAGTACCTGGAGGGTATACCCATGTCACCAAGGGATACATATCTAACGAGAGAGGGGACACTTCCATAATGCAAACCATACTACATAATAACTCCACTATGCTGAAGGAGATATGCCCTAGAGGCAAATAAGAAATAGGTTTTATTGTCATATCTCAATTAGTTTATAATAGTTTCATATTGTGCTAGAACTGTGCCAAGTAGAAACATTGGTATAGGTGTGGTATGAAACAACAAAGTCCCTAGTAGCCTCTTGGATGGGTTTTCCTCCATCATGGATGAAAAGAGACTATTTGGAAAAACACTTAGTGATCTTGCATCAGAGTTAAGAACTCTTAGAAGGGCTTGATTGCAAAAGGAGGTCATGGATGAAAAAGGTATATGTTAGATATACAAATTATAAATGTGGTTCTTGCAGAACTCATTACAGTTTGCAAAGTATTTGATACTTGTCTTGTTTTGTGAAAACAGGAGGATCTGTTTGAGAATTGCTGGTTTTGAGGCAACGTGACTTGATGACGGCAAGCAAATCAGTTGATGGCCAATATCACCTCTTTCCTCAAAGTTTGTCATTTGGATCAGTGGACTTGAATGTAAATTTGTAATCCTTGTATGTGTGTCTTGCTTTTGGCGAGACGATTATTCATATGAACAAGTTACAAACCAGTTTGTACTATTCTGATGAACAATACCTTATGGTCACATTACGATTACAAACAAGTTATTCTCATCACTATGTTAATGATAATGGTTTAAACATTTATAAAAGATTAGAATGCTAAAAGATATCCAAAGCTTAATAATGAAATGACACTACAGTTTAAGTCATTTTGGTTATTGCAGGTTCTTTATGAAAGATCGGGGTCCTAGATGCTTAATCTAGAGACTTTGCAAAACCATGCCTCTTGGGTAGAATGACTAAAAACTCCGCATTCTAGTAAAATGGTGATATGCAAAGAAATGTTGAAACTTATACATAATGATGTATCACATTTTCAACAAGTAGTGGAAATCATTTATTGTGAACTTAAGTGAATAAATGTATTTAATTAATGAAACATGAAGTTTGAAATGATTTGAATTGTTCAAATGAGTTCATAACCAAATGGGATATTGAATTAACTAAATTAACAAGTCTATTCGATTTGATCGACACGACTAAAGTATTCAAGTTAAGTTTAGCATAAAAGGGACTTGTGAAAGATGTTTCACAAATTATGATAATTGGATGAATTCAAACTATGTTGAAATGTCTAAACATCATAATCATTATGTATTAAGATACATATGGTATAATATTATCTCTTATGGGGTTATAGTTGTCGTTTAGAGTTAGAGATCAAAATAAGAAAACACTCATTTGAAATACAAAGGAACATCTGAAAGATTCGTGGAAACAACACCATAAGTGTTATGGCAAGTTCGAGTTTCTGGAGATTTCGACAAATCAAAGTCGTGGCGAATAAACAAGTCTTTGTAGAGCATTCTTAGGAAGCTATGAATGCATCTTCCACAAAGGGGCAAACATGTTGTTGTCCAAAGTCAATGTGTCTTGATGAAGATACATGTGGAAGAAAGTAAAAGATCAAAACAAGGTATTTGACCTTACCTCTGAATTGTTGAGTGGCACAGTGGAATTTGTTTCGTGAAACCAAACTCTACAAATAGAGGAGAAACCAATGATAATGATCATAAAGTTTCAAGCAAATACTTTTACTAAAGAAAATAGGATTCAACTATACATTCTACAAGTTTGTGGATTCACTAGTCATGTTTTGAACAAGACATACCTACGAAATACAAAGAAGCGTGATTGACCTAAATTACGAGAAATTAATGGTCATTGAAATCTCGTTAGTGGAATTCTCGATTTGATTGTGATCAAGGAATTTGGGAATGTCCAAGATTATTGAGTGGACCTATATTTGAGTGGGAGCAAATCAACTTGGCTAATTCATAATGTGTAGCTGACATATTCTGAGTGGGAGCTAAGTGAAATCCCTGGATCTCAAACATGAATGTCATATTTGAGTGGGGGCGTGAAATCATTCTGTAATATGTGGACGACATATGTGAGTGATGTGATTGGTGTTAATAATATTTAAGTTGGATAAATAAGGATGAAGTTGAAGTTATTAAACAATAAGATCTATCGGGATAGATTGGTAAGTTTAATAAACACTGAATGTCGAATGCTTTCTGGACTTGATCCTGAAAGATGTTCAGAATATCCTAAGACAAGATTATGAAGTAGCTCAGAATGAAACAAGGTAAGAAAGAAGTTCTTACCATATGAAGCATTTAGTATTGCAACTATGGTTGAAAGAAAGAGATGTGTTGCATCTCCTATGCCTCAGTCATAGGTTCTTCCACATAACCATGTTGTATACTCGACATAATGTGACCCAAGTTTCTGGTTGGGAGGACTAGCTCTTAACTATAAGAACATGTCTTTAAGTGATTCCTGAGTTGATCACTGAACCAGAATTAAGTTTGTACTTAAGTAGCAAGAAGCAATGTAAGTGGCATAGTTGCATTCCATGCACTAGGATCTATATAGATATAGAAGTATAAAAGCTACATCTGATGTGATGTATAATGTTATGGCGGGGCTAGTTCGCTTTTAACATAGAATGATGTGTCTCAGGGCCCAGTGCCCATGAGAAAGCCCTCGAGGTTGATCTAACGTCATTGTAAGCTCCTGCAATCTGGCCTCGTTCTGCTGCCATGACTATAGTATATACACAAAGGATAACAAAGTGTGTTTCGAAGTTTAGATGACAACAGTGAATAATGACCGTCATCATAAACACTAGAAACAAAAGTCTCACTTTGTTGCAAAACAAATACTTCGACCCATTATAAGATAATGGTGTGAATGTCAAAATTAGGAAGACATTAACAATTTGCAAAAGACATAATGATCTGGTAAAACAGAACATGGACATGACGTTTCCCATGAGCATGCATGATCTGTAAATGCATATGGTATATGGTTTATAAGAGTAAAATGCAAGCTGGATTATTTGTACTCTAGTGCAAGTGGGAGACTGAAGGAGATATGCCCTAGAGGCAAATAAGAAATAGGTTTTATTGTCATATCTCAATTAATTTATAATAGTTTCATATTGTGCTAGAACTATGCAAAGTAGAAACATTGGTACAGGTGTGGTATGAAACAACAAAGTCCCTAGTAGCCTCTATTCATACTAGTTCGTTGGTCACGAAGATGATCTGGGTTTCAAGATCATGGGCATTTCTGCCGACTGACAACGAGATCATGTCATTGGAGAATGATGTGGTTGGACATTCCTCGAAGGATTGCAACATGATCAAGTCATATAGTTCATTGTTGCAACAGCTATACCTAGACTCCTTCTCCTTAGACCATGAGCTCATATTACTCACTGTTTCCCTAGGCTGCTTTGACTGCATCAAACGCCACTTGGTAATGCGGTGGTCATAAAGGTGTACGTTGGGTATTCCGAAGGAATAGTAGATGACATGTGACTGCAAGACCGGGATTTGTTCACCCACATGACGGGTTAAAGATACATACGGCCGGCTTGGTGAGATTACATCTATAAATGTTGCAACATGTGACTAGTTCACGGGGATGTAATATCACGGTAACAAGAAAACATAACTTGTTAAGAACGAGATTGAACAAAGGTATGGGATACCAGTGATCGGATCTCGGACAAGTTGTATCAAGAAACAAAAGGAAGAGGATGCTACATTTAGACGGTTCAAACGATATTGTCATCGGGAATGCATAGGGGTCACATGGATATCCCTTGTCCCTCTGTTGATCATTGATACAGATCATGTCTAGAGCATTCCCGAGCCGTGAGGGGATACACTTAAGGGTACGATGAGAGCGATCATTCATAAGACGGAATCACAGTAGAGAAAGAGAGAACGCCGGAATTGTTCCGCAGAGAGATCTGAAGTTGTTCGGAGAAAGAATAAAGGAAAAGCCCCGAAAAGTGTTTTCGGATAAATGGGAATTTAAATATATATTTATTATATGTTATTTATGAATTAATATATTATAAATAATATTTAGATTAAGATTTATAAAGTCAACTTTTATATTAGGCCAAATCCCAGAGGGAAAAGACCTAGAAATAAAAGTGCAGAAAATGAATTGGAAAAAGGAAAAATCAGTCAGCCCCGTGGGCGGCATATAACCAGGCCACGATAGGCGCTGGGTCACCCCGAGCTGGGCCGCCACCGCAGCAAGCCGGCCCACCCGGGCTCTTCCCGCCAGGCCACCACGCGGGCGTGCGTGGGCCGTCGGGGGCGAGCCGGCCCATCCCGGGCGCCAGCAGCCGCGCCTCCTCGCTGGCGGGCTGGGCCTCGCAGGCGCTGGTGGGCCACCGGGGGTGGCTGGCCCACCCGGCTGGCTGCAGCCTGCTGCTCCTTTTTCTCTTTTCTTTTTAGTTATTATTTTCTGTTTGCTATTTGGGCTGAGAAGTTTTGGCCCATTTGGCAGTCCGAATTTTTGCTGACTTTTTCCTTCGGTAATTAGTCCCACATGGCTTAGCCTTTGAGAAAGGTACACCCCCTTAGTCTATATAAAGGGGTGCCCATGGGTGGGATTAGACACACCAATATTTGGAGAAGTCATTTGGTTGACTTTCTCCTTCTCTCTCTCCCTCTATACCTCATGACCATGGCCCCAAGTCTGGGCTGTGCGATCGTGGCACTCCTGCAGTACGCCGTTGCGCTGCAAGGATTCCTAGCCGGATATCAACTTCCGCACTCCCGGCGGGATCGGGGAGCCAGAGGTCTCATCGTGCACCGGATGTGTACGAAGACACGAGGCGCAACACTTGGGGCGCTTAAATGTCGTGAGCCGGAGCTGTCGCACGATGAAGATGATGAAGATCAAGAAGGAGCAAGGGGTGACCTGCGAGGAGCTTCAAGACCTTGAGGTCAGCTTCGAGTACGACTACATCAACCACGTTCCCCGCGGAACGTTAACCGCGTACGGTCTACAAGGGTTTGTACTCTCTACGCATCGGCCGTTACTACATTACTACATAGATAGATCCTAGGCTAAGTTTCCGGGGATCCTTCGTAGGGAAATTTTTCGTTTTCTGTGCCGATCCCCAACATATTCATGATATGACTCTACTAAAAAGGTAAAAAGATAGAAGATAGTGATGTGATACCGCGGCACTCCCCCAAGCTTGGAACAAACCAAGGGGACACCAAACCTGATGACGAATTACTCCTTTGGTGGTGGTGGTATCCTCTCATCTTCGTCCGTCTTCCAGGGTAAAGGCTTCCCATCAACAGAGGACATCGTGGTTTCCAACATCCTGAAACTTGCAACAGCACTTATGCGTTTAAACCTAGCCTCATACTCACAGTTTTGATTTTGAACGTCATAGAACTGTGCCTGCAGTTTGTTGGTTGTTTGGCGGAGTGAGAGGACTTCGTCTTTGAGTTCAGCAGTTTCCGTTTTGTGCTCGGTGATGAGTTCGGAACAAATCTTATGGATGATATCCACTTCGCGCTCCGCCATCTTCTTGTACCTAAAGACTTCTTGCTCTAGTGCTTCCATCATGTCCTCCAAACTTCCTTCACCTTTAGGGCCTTGAACCTCCTTAATCCGGACCTCCCCATCTTCGAGCAACAACTCCTTGGGATGAATCTTCAACTCTCTCATGTATGGGTTGATGACATCTTCTAAGGAATCTCCCTCGGCTGATCCAGTGGAAGACATTGTGGCTCCAAATCTGGGATTCTACCTGGCAGAAACAGATCGAAACAAAAACACGACGAAAACACAGTATACGAACCTCGAAAGATCCGGGGGGTTATATATTACGAAATTACATATCAAAAGGAAGGTACTGGGAGAAAACGAGTCGGAGGTAGAGTCTGAGGTGGCCTCACCACCTGGTGGCGCGGCCAGGGGTGGGCCCGCGCCACAGGGTGGTGTGGGCCACCCTGGCTCCGTTTTCGTCCCTTTTTTGCTTCGTAACTTCCCTTATTGACCGAAAACTACAAAAATATAGTTGGATTGTATTTTCACGGAACTTTTCTTACCAGAACTATTACCTATTTGAAAACAGACTCTGCAGGTCTCCGAATTTGGTCCTTGATGAATTTCTCTGGAGTTATAACTTGAAAGGCATCAACATCTTCATTGTAAGAATCTCCAGCAATATAGTGCTTGAGTCGCTACCCATTCACTACTTGTGTAGTATTATCTTTTAGAGAAGAAATTTTTATTGCTCCTGAACGGTATACTTCTTCAATAATGAAAGGTCCTTCCCATTTTGACAGTAGCTTACCTGCAAAAAATCAGAGACGAGACCTATACAATAGAACTTTCTCACCAACATGAAATTCTCTCTTAAGTATTCGCTTGTCATGCCATCTTTTAACTTTTTCCTTAAAGAGCCTAGCATTTTCATAGGCTTCACTCCTCCATTCATCTAAAGAACTTAAGTCAAATAATATTTTCTCACCAGCGAGCTTACAATCTCTATTTAGTTCTTTAAGTGCCCAGTAAGCTTTGTGTTCTAATTCTAAGGGTAGGTGACAAGCTTTCCCATAAACCATTTTGTAAGGAGACATCCCCATAGGATTTTTGTAAGCAGTTCTATAAGCCCATAAAGCATCATTCAACTTTTTAGCCTAGTTTTTTCTAGATCTATTAACAGTCTTTTGCAAGATGGATTTAATTTCTCTATTTGATAACTCTACTTGCCCGCTAGTTTGGGGGTGATAGGCTAAAGCAATCCTATGATTAACATCATATTTAGCAAGGGTCTTTCTAAAACCACCATGAATGAAATGCGAACCCCCATCAGTCATGAGATACCTAGGCACTCCAAACCTAGGAAAGATAACATCCTTAAGCATTTTTAGAGACGTCTCCCCGTCAGCACTCTTTGTAGGAATGGCTTCTACCCACTTAGTAACATAATCAACGGTAACAAGAATATGAGTGTAACCTTTCGAAGGAGGGAAAGGACCCATAAAGTCGAATCCCCAGCAATCAAAAGGTTCAATAACTAGAGAGTAGTTCATAGGCATTTCATTGTGTCTAGAAATATTACCAACACGCTGACATTCATCACAAGATATAATAAATTTTCTTGCATCTTTAAAAAGGGCATGCCAGTAGAAACCTGATTGTAGTACCTTCTATGCAGTTCTATCTCCTACATGATGTCCTCCATAAGCACTACCATGACATTTACGCAATATCTCCTTTTGTTCATATTCTAGAACACATCTTCGCATAATACCATCCACTCCTTCTTTGTATAAGTGTGGGTCATCCCAAAAATAATGCCTCAAATCATAGAAGAATTTCCTTCTTTGCTGAGCTGTAAAAGTTGGAGGCAAATACTTGGAGACAATAAAGTTAGCATAATCAGCGTATCAAGGGCTCCCTCACGAGCTCACCCCTACTGCAGCTAACTATGCATTTGGGAAACTATCATTAACAGGCATTGGGTCAAAAGAGATGTTTTCCAAACGAGATAAATTATCAGCTACAGGGTTTTCAGCACCCTTCCTATCTACTATATGTAGATCAAACTCTTGTAAAAGCAACACCCATCTAATAAGCCTAGGCTTAGCGTCCTTCTTCGTCATAAGATATTTAATAGCAGCATGATCAGTATAAATGGTGACTTTTGAGTCTATAATATAGGACCTAAACTTATCACAAGCAAAAACAATAGCTAGAAATTCCTTTTCAGTAGTAGCATAATTCCTTTGAGCAGCGTCTAGAGTCTTACTAGCATAATGGATAACGTTTAACTTTTTATCAATAAGTTGCCCAAGGACATCCCCTATAGCAAAATCACTAGCATCACACATTATTTCAAAGGGTAAAACTCCAATCAGGTGGTTGAACAATAGGGGCTGTAGTTAAAGCCTTCTTAAGAGTTTCAAAAGCTTCCTTACAATCATCATCAAAAACGAAGGGTACATCTTTTTGAAGAAGATTAGTGAGGGGTTTTGATATCCTAGAAAAGACTTTAATAAACCTCCTATAGAAACCAGCATGACCAAGGATACTACAAATACCTTTGATGTCTCTTGGACATGGCATCTTCTCAATTGCCTCAACCTTAGCTCTATCAACTTCTATGCCTCTTTCAGAAACTTTATGCCCAAGAACAATCCCTTCATTAACCATGAAGTGGCATTTCTCCCAATTAAGAACAAGATTAGTTTCTTCACATCTCTGCAAAACTTTATCAAGGTTGTGCAGACAATTATCGAAAGAAGTTCCATAGACAGAAAAGTCATCCATGAACACTTCTAAGATTTCCTCACAAAAACCATGAAAGATAGCAGACATGCACCTCTGAAAAGTAGCAGGAGCATTAGATAAACCAAAAGGCATAAGTCTATAAGCATAAGTTTTGTAAGGGCAAGTAAAAGTAGTTTTTTCTTGATCTTGTTGTTTTACAGCAATTTGAGAGAAACCAGAGTAACCATCAAGAAAACAAAAATGGGTCTTTTTAGACAACCTTTCCAACATTTGATCAATAAAAGGAAGCGGGTAGTGATCTTTCTTAGTAACTTTATTAACCTTCCTAAAATCGATGCACATCCTATAGCCTACCACTATTCTTTGGGGAATAAGCTCATCATTATCATTAGGGACAACGGTAATACCTCCCTTTTTAGGAACACAATGAACATGACTAACCCATTCACTATCAGCAATAGGGTAAATAATACCAGCATCAAGGAGTTTCAATACCTCATTCCTTACCACTTCCTTCATCCTAGGATTTAAACGTCGTTGGTGCTCCACTACTGGCTTTGCATCTGATTCTATGTTGATAGAATGCTGACATATAGTAGGTGAAATCCCTTTTAAATCATGCACAGTATAGCCCATAGCTCCTCGGTGTTTCTTCAAAACCTCCAATAACCTTTCTTCTTCCTTCCCTGAAAGTTTAGCGCTAATAATAACAGGATATATCTTTTTATAATCAATATAAGCATATTTAAGATCATTAGGGAGAGGTTTTAGATCAAAAACCGGATCCTTTTTAGGTGGCATCTGATGGGTTCGTAGCATGGAAAACAAAAAATTTCTACCGCAAGAATGAACAAAACCCAGATCTAATCTAGATAAAAGCCAAGATCTAATCTATTAGACATGTGCACCGAGATAGATAGGAACTAACCCTCGTAGATCCGAAAGCGTTACGAGATTAGATCTCGTGGTTGATGTAGTCGATCACTTGCTGATCTCAAGATCGTGTGGACGATCCTTCCGGCGCCGCGTTCCGGCAGCGCTTCCGCAGTCGGTCACACGTGCGGAGTCGAAGCAGACCTTCCTCTCCTCGTTCCAGCGAGCAGCGGAGGTAGTAGATCTTCTCCACGGAATCCCAGCAGCACGACGGCGTGGTGGTCGTGGTGGAGTAGAGAATTCTGCAGGGCTTCGCCTATGCATGTGTAGAAGAAAGGAGGAGGAGAGAGGCGGCGGAGATTTGGAGTAGTGGAGGGGGGCAAGGGGGTGGCGCCTCCCCCTTCTATTTAAAGGAGGGAGGACGCCTTGGGAGGGGGAGTCCTAGTAGGACTCCCCACCCTCCTTGGCCGGCGGATTGGGGAGGGGGGAGGAGTCCTCCTCTCCCATGACTCCTTGTCTTGCCCCACAAGGACTCCTTGATCCCTTCCTTGGTTTTCAAGCAAACTCCAAGAATTCTTCCAGAACCTTCCGGAACATTCCGAAACGTTCTAGAATCCTCATACAAATACTCCGAAACATTTCCTAACTCAGAAAATGATCCCCAATATATGAATCTTATTCTCCCGACAATTCTGGATCTCCTCGTGATGTCCCGGATCCAATCCGAGACTCCGAACAACATTCGGTCTCCAACGCACATTCCATATCTACTTAAAACAACTTCAAGCCTTAAGTGTGTCACCCTACGGTTCGTGAATATGTAGACATGATAGAGACACATCTCCTATCAATAACCATCAGCGGGACCTGGAGATCCATAATGGCTCCCACATACTCAATGATGACTTCGTGATCGATAGAACCATTTACATACGAAACCAATTCCCTTTGTCTCGCGATACTATACTTATCCGAGGTTTGATCGTTGGTATCTCCATACCTAGTTCTACCTCGTTACTGATAAGTACTCTTTACTCGTTCCATGTTATGTCATTCCTTGTGACCCAGTCACATGATTGCAAGCTAACTAGATGACATTCCACCGAGAGGGCCCAGAGCATATCTATCCGTCATATGGATGGACAAATCCCAATCTTGGTTCATGCGCTTCAACACATACTTTCAGAATACCGAATGACACCTTTATAACCACCCAGTTACGAAGCGGCGTTTGATGTCATCAAAGTACCCATCCGGTGATGGTGATTAACACAACCTCATGGTCGAAGGATTAGGTTACTATGTATTTAAAAGCTTATAGCAATACGAACTTAATGACTTGATCTTATGCTACGCTTACTATGGGTGTGTGTCCATCACATCATTCTCCTAATGATATAACCTTGTTATTAATCACATTCAATGTCCATGATCAGGAAACCATGATCATCAATTAATCAACAAGCTAGTTCAACAAGAGGCTTACTAGGGACTCTTTTATGTTTACAAAACACACATGTATTAGTGTTTCCTAATAATACAATTATAGCATGGGATGTAAACATTCATCATAAACACAAAGATATAATAATAACCACTTTTATTATTGCCTCTTGGGCATATCTCCAACAGTCTCCCACTTGCACTTACCTAACACCCATGGCGTTCTGGTGTTGGTCATGCTTTGCCCTAGGGAGAGGTTTAGTCAACTGATCTGCCACATTCAGATCAGTGTGTACTTTGCAAATCTTTATGTCACCATCTCGGACATATTCGCGAATAGCGTGGAAACGTAGCTTGATGTGCTTCAGCTTGCTATGTGACCTTGGCTCCTGTGCTTTAGCTATGGCACCTGTGTTGTCACAGTAGATGGCCATCGGGTCCAACGCACTGGGAACCACGCCAAGTTCATTAATGAATTCCTTCATCCATACGGCTTCTTGTGCAGCCTCCGAAGCAGCTATGTATTCTGATTCAGTTGAAGATTTCGCCACAACGCTTTGCTTTGCACTCTTCCAGCTCACTGCAGCACCATTCAAAATAAATACGTATCCCGACTGTGACTTCGAGTCATCCGGATCGGTGTTACAACTAGCATCGGTGTAACCGTTTACAACAAGCTGTTCATCACCTCCATAAGAAAGAACCATATCCTTAGTCCTATTCAGGTACTTTAGGATATTCTTGACCGCTGTCCAGTGTTCCATTCCAGGATCACTTTGATATCTGCTAGTCAAACTAACAGCATGTGCTATATCAGTCTTGTACACAACATGGCATACATGATAGAACCTATGGCCGAGGCATAGGGAATATTATTCATTTTCTCTCTATCTTCTGCCGTAGCTGGACTTTGAGTCTTACTCAAGGTCTTACCTGACAACATGGGCACGAACCCTTTCTTGCTATTTTCCATTCTAAACTTCTTTAGAACTTTGTCTAAGTATGTACTTTGTGAAAGCGCTATTAGGCGTCTTGATCTATCTCTATAAATATTGATGCCTAGAATATATGCCGCTTCGCCAAGATCCTTCATTGAAAAACTATTATTCAAATAGGTTTTGACGCTATTAAGAAGTTCTATATCATTCCCAATCAACAATATGTCATCTACATATAGTACTAGGAATGCTACAGAGCTCCCACTCACTTTCTTGTAAATACAAGCTTCTCCATAAGTTTGTATAAATCCAAAGTTTTTGATTACTTTATCAAAACGTTGATTCCAACTCCAGGATGCTTGCTTCAGTCCATAAATGGAGCGCTGAAGTTTGCATACCTTGCCAGCATCTTTAGGATCGACAAAACCCTTGGGTTGTACCATTTACAACTCTTCCTCAATGTCACCATTAAGGAACGCCGTTTGACATCCATCTGCCAAATCTCATAATCGAAATGTGCAGCAATTGCTAACAAAATCCTTACAGACTTTAGCTTCGCTACTGGTGAGAAAGTCTCATCATAGTCAACTCTTTGAATTTGTCGGAACCCTTTCGCGACAAGTCGAGCTTTATAGACGGTAACATTACCATCAGCATCTGTTTTTCTCTTGAAAATCCATTTGTTCTCGACAGCCTTACGGCCATCCGGTAAGTCCACCAAAGTCCATACTTGGTTTTTGTACATGGATCCCATTTCGGATTTCATGGCTTCTAGCCATTTGTCGGAATCTAGGCTCACCATAGCTTCTTCATACGTCGCAAGGTCATCAGCGTTGTCCACCAACATGACGTTCAAGGCAGAGTCATACCAATCAGGAGTGGTACGAACCCTCGTTGACCTGCGAGGTTCAGTAGTGACTTCGTTTGAAGTTTCATGATCATCATCATTAGCTTCCTCTCCAATTGGTGCAGGCGGCACAAAAACATCTTCCGGTGCTGCGCTACTCTCAAATCCGAGAGAAGGTTCAATAACCTCATCGAGTTCTACTTTCCTTCCAGTCACCTCCTTCGTGAGAAACTCCTTCTCAAGAAAGGATCCATTCTTGGCAACGAAAACTTTGCCTTAGGATCTATGATAGAAGGTATACCCAATTGTTTCTTTAGGGTATCCTATGAAGACGCATTTCTCCGCTTTGGGTTCTAGCTTATCAGGTTGTAACTTCTTTACATATGCTTCGCAACCCCAAACTTTAAGGAACGACAACTTAGGTTTCTTTCCAAACCACAATTTGTACGGTGTCATTTCAACAGATTTAGATGGTGCCCTATTTAAAGTGAATGCGGCTGTCTCTAATGCATAGCCCCAAAACGATAGCGGTAAATCTGTAAGAGACATCATAGACCGAACCATATCTAAGAGAGTTCGATTACGACTTTCGGACACACCATTACGTTGTGGGGTTCCCGGCGGTGTCAACTGCGAAAGTATTCCACATTTCTTTAAATGAATGCCAAACTCATAACTCAGATATTCACCTTCGCGGTCAGAACGCAGAAACTTAATCTTCTTGTTACGATGATTTTCCACTTCACTTTGAAATTCCTCAAACTTCTCGAAAGTTTTGGATTTATGTTTCATAAAGTAGACATACCCATATCTACTTAAGTCATCCGTGAATGTGAGAACATAACGATATCCACCACGCGATGCTACACTCATTGGACCGCACACATCGGTATGTATTATTTCCAATAAGTTTGTAGCTCGCTCCATTATTCCAGAGAATGGAGTCTTAGTCATTTTTCCCATCAGACATGCTTCGCATCTTTCAAGTGATTCAAAATCAAGTGATTCAAGAAGTCCATCAGAATGGATTTTCTTCATACGCTTCACTCCAATGTGACCAAGACGATAGTGCCACATGTATGTAGAATTATCATTCAATTTTATTCGTTTAGCATCTATGTTGTGAACATGTGTACTACTACTATCGAGATTCAGTAAGAATAAACCATTCATCTCAGGTGCATTACCATAAAATATATTACTCATATAAATCGAACAACCTTTATTCTCGGACTTAAAAGAGTAACCGTCTCGCAATAAACAGGATCCAGATATAATGTTCATGCTCAACGCAGGCACCAAATAACAATTATTCAAATTTAAAACTAATCCTGAAGGTAGATGTAGAGGGAGCGTGCCGACGACGATCACATCAACCTTGGAGCCATTTCCAACGCGCATTGTCACCGCGTCTCTTGCCAATCTTCGTTTATTCCGCAGCTCCTGTTTCGAGTTACAAATACGAGCAACTGAACCTGTATCAAATACCCAGGCACTACTACGATTACTAGTAAGATACACATCTATAACATATATATCAAATATACCTTTCTTCTTGATGTTGCCGTTCTTCAGATCCGCCAGGTACTTGGGGCAGTTACGCTTCCAGTGACCAGCACCCTTGCAGTAGAAGCACTCAGTTTCAGGTTTGGGACCAGCCTTGGGCTTCTTAGCAGGTGCGGCAGCTTTCTTGCCGTCCTTCTTGAAGTTGCCCTTGTTCTTAGGCTTGCCCTGTCTCTTGAAATTGGTGGTCTTATTGACCATCAACACTTGGTGCTCCTTCTTGATCTCCACTTCAGCAGTTTTCAGCATGGATGATAGTTCAGGCAACGTCTTGTTCATGCAGTGCATGTTGTAGTTCATCACAAAGTTCTTGTAACTTGGTGGCAGTGATTGGAGGAGACGGTGAATCCCTAACTCATTAGGAATCGATACCCCCAACTCTTGGAGCTTGTTTGCGTACCCAGACATGGTGAGCACGTGCTCGCTAACGGAGCTTCCCTCTTCCATCTTACAGTTAAAGAACTTTCGGAGGCCTCATAGCTCTCCATGGCCGCGCGAGTCTCAAAAATTAGCCTGAGCTCCTTAATGATCTCGAACGGGTCATGGTGCTCAAAACGCTTCTGGAGCTCCGCTTCTAAACCGTATAGGATGGCACACTGAACTGTGGAGTAATGATTTTTCTGAGTGGCGTAAACATTCTTTACGTCATCGGTGGCATCTTCTGCAGGTGGGTCACCTAGCGGTGCTTCGAGCACATAGGTCAACTGACTAGCCCTGAGGATGATCTTTAGTCCACGGAACCAGTCCGTGAAATTGCTTCCATTGTTCTTAAGCTTTTCTTTCTCTAGGAACGCATTGAAATTGATGGAGGGGGTCGCCATAATCTACAACAATTTGCAAGTAGTTTAGACTAAGTTTATGATAAATTGAGTTCAAATTTAATTCTTAAACTAACTAGGTGAACTCCCACTCAAAACAACATCCCTCACATTGTCTTAGTGATTACACGAACCAAGTCCACTACACCAAGTCCGATATTCACGAGAGAAGATGTAGTTTCATCGGCGAACAATCTTCATGTTCATCATATCATTTATATGACTCATGCTCTACCTTTCGGTATTCCGTGTTCCGAGACCATGTCTATACATGCTAGGCTCGTCAAGATAACCTTAGTTTCCGCATGTGCAAATCTGGCTTGCACCCGTTGTATGCACACGTAGAATCTATCACATCCGATCATCACGAGATGCTTCGAAACGACGAGTCTTAGCAACGGTGCCAACTAAGGGTGAACACTTTATTACTTGATATTTAGTGAGAGGGATCATCTTATAATGCTACCATCGCGATCTAAGCAATACAAGATGCATAAAGGATTAACATCACAGGCAATTCATAATTAGTGTGATATGATATGGCCCTTTCTTCTTGCGCCTTTGATCTCCATCTCCAAAGCACGAACATGATCTCCATCATCACCAGCATTGCGTCAAGGTCAGTGGCGCCGCTTCATGTTGTCCATCATCACTAGCAACTATTACAACTACTTGGAATAAAGCTATTACAAGATGAATAGACACGCAGGTCTTAACAGAATTAAAGACAACCATTAGGCTCCTGCCGGTTGCCATATTACAACAAGGATCATTGCATACATAAAATACAATCACAATCACATGATGGCCATATCACATCACAAAACCCCTGCAAAAACAAGTTAGACGCCTCTAATTTTCTTTGCATGTTTTACGTGGTTTGGGGCTTTCGAACTAGAATGGATCTTACATACGAAACTGAACCACAACGTTGATACAAGTGCTATCAAGTGCAAAGTGTAAATTGGATCTATACTATGGTGGGAGAGACAGACACCCGCAAAGCCACTTGTGCAAAGCAAGTTACACGTCAAGCGTGGAGCAAGTCTCATGTGCGAAGACATGTAAGGTTAGCCCGAGCCGCTTCATCCCACCATGCCGCAAGATGCAAAGTACACAAAGCAAAAGACGGCACGAGCACCAACACCCACAACATCATTGTGTTCTACTCGTGCAACAGATCTACGCATAGATACGGCTTTGACACCACTGATGGGTTCGTAGCATGGAAAACAAAAAATTTCTACCGCAAGAATGAACAAAACCCAGATCTAATCTAGATAAAAGCCAAGATCTAATCTATTAGACATGTGCAACGAGATAGATAGGAACTAACCCTCGTAGATCCGAAAGCGTTACGAGATTAGATCTCGTGGTTGATGTAGTCGATCACTTGCCGATCTCAAGATCGTGTGGACGATCCTTCCGGCGCCGCGTTCCGGCAGCGCTTCCGCAGTCGGTCACACGTGCGGAGTCGAAGCAGACTTTCCTCTCCTCGTTCTAGCGAGCAGCGGAGGTAGTAGATCTTCTCCACGGAATCCCAGCAGCACGACGGCGTGGTGGTGGTGGTGGAGTAGAGAATTTTGCAGGGCTTCGCCTATGCATGTGCAGAAGAAAGGAGGAGGAGAGAGGCGGCGGAGATTTGGAGTAGTGGAGGGGGGCTAGGGGGTGGCGCCTCCCCCTTCTATTTAAAGGAGGGAGGGCGCCTTGGGAGGGGGAGTCCTAGTAGGACTCCCCACCCTCCTTGGCCGGCGGATTGGGGAGGAGGGAGGAGTCCTCCTCCCCCACAACTCCTTGTCTTGCCCCACAAGGACTCCTTGATCCCTTCCTTGGTTTTCAAGCAAACTCCAAGAATTCTTCCAGAACCTTCCGAAACATTCCGAAACCTTCTAGAATCCTCATACAAATACTCCGAAACATTTCCTAACTCAGAAAAGATCCCCAATATATGAATCTTATTCTCTGGACAATTCCGGATCTCCTCGTGATGTCCCGGATCCAATCCGAGACTCTGAACAACATTCGGTCTCCAACGCACATTGCATATCTACTTAAAACAACTTCGAACCTTAAGTGTGTCACCCTACGGTTCGTGAATATGTAGACATGATAGAGACACATCTCCTATCAATAACCATCAGTGGGACCTGGAGATCCATAATGGCTCCCACATACTCAACGATGACTTCGTGATCGATAGAACCATTTCCATACGAAACCAATTCCCTTTGTCTCGCGATACTATACTTATCCGAGGTTTGATCGTTGGTATCTCCATACCTAGTTCTACCTCGTTACTGATAAGTACTCTTTACTCGTTCCATGTTATGTCATCCCTTGTGACCAGTCACATGCTTGCAAGCTAACTAGATGACATTCCACCGAGAGGGCCTAGAGCATATCTATCCGTCATATGGATGGACAAATCCCAATCTTGGTGCATGCGCTTCAACACATACTTTCAGAATACCCAATGACACCTTTATAACCACCCAGTTACGAAGCGGCGTTTGATGTCATCAAAGTACCCATCCGGTGTACTTGTGTGTTTTGTAAACATAAAAGAGTCCCTAGTAAGCCTCTTGTTAAACTAGCTTGTTGATTAATTGATGATCATGGACATTAGGATGTGATTAATAACAAGGTTATGTCATTAGGAGAATGATGTGATGGACACACACCCATAGTAAGCGTAGCATAAGATCAAGTCATTAAGTTCGTATTGCTGTAAGCTTTTAAATGCATAGTAACCTAATCCTTCGACCATGAGGTTGTGTTAATCACCATCACCGGATGGGTACTTTGATGACATCAAACACCGCTTCGTAACTGGGTGGTCATAAAGGTGTCATTGGGTATTCTGAAAGTATGTGTTGAAGCGCATGGACCAAGATTGGGATTTGTCCATCCATATGACGAATAGATATACTCTGGGCCCTCTCGGTGGAATGTCATCTAGTTAGCTTGCAAGCATGTGACTGGGTCACAAGGGATGACATAACATGGAACGAGTAAAGAGTACTTATTAGTAACGAGGTAGAACTAGGTATGGAGATACCGACGATCAAACCTCGGATAAGTACAGTATCGCGTGACAAAGGGAATTGGTTTCGTATGTAAATGGTTCAATCGATCACGAAGTCATCGTTGAGTATGTAGGAGCCATTATGGATCTCCAGGTCCCGCTGATGGTTATTGATTGGAGATGTGTCTCTACCATGTCTACATATTCACGAACCGTAGAGTGACACACTTAAGGTTCGAAGTTGTTTTAAGTAGATATGGAATATGCGTTGGAGACCGAATGTTGTTCGGAGTCTCGGATTGGATTCGGGACATCACGAGGAGATCCGGAATGGTCCGGAGAATAAGATTCATATATTAGGGATCATTTTCTGAGTTAGGAAATGTTCCGGAGTGTTTGTATGGAGATTCTAGAAGGTTTCGGAATGTTCTGGAAGGTTCTAGAGGATTTCTTGGAGTTTGCTTGAAAACCAAGAAAGGATCAAAGGAGTCCTGGTGGGGTAAGACACGGATTCGTGGGGGAGGAGGACTCCTCCCCCCTTCCCACCGCCGGCCAAGGAGGGTGGGGAGTCCTACTAGGACTCCCCCTCCCCAGGCGCGCCTCCCTCCTTTAAACAGAAGGGAGGCGGCGCCCCCTCCTGCCCCTCCTCTATAAGTCCCAATCTCTGCCGCCTCTCTCCTCCTCCTTTCTTTTGCACAGGCATAGGCGAAGCCCTGCAGAATTCTCTACTCCACCACCACCACCACGCCGTCGTGCTGCTATGATTCTGTGGAGAAGATCTACTACCTCCGCTGCTCGATGGAACGAGGAGAGGAAGGTCTGCTTCGACTCCGCATGGTTGACCGACTGCGGAAGCGCTACTGGAACGCGACGCCGGAAGGATCGTCCACTCGATCTTGAGATCGGCAAGTGATCGACTACATCAACCACGAGATACAATCTTGTAACGCTTTCGGGTCTACAAGGGTTAGTACCGATCTATCTCGTTGCTCATGTCTAATAGATTAGATCTTGGCTTTTATCTAGATTAGATCTGGGTTTTGTTCGTTCTTGCGGTAGAAAATTGTTGTTTTCCATGCTATGAACCCATCAGTGGTATCAGAGCCGTATCTATGCGTAGATCTGTTGCACGAGTAGAACACAATGGTTTTGTGGGCGTTGGTGCTCGTGCCGTCTTTTGCTTTGTGTACTTTGCATCTTGCGGCATGGTGGGATGAAGCGGCTCGGGCTAACCTTACATGTCATCGCACATGAGACTTGCTCCACGCTTGACGTGTAACTTGCTTTGCACAAGTGGCTTTGCGGGTGTCTGTCTCTCCCACCATAGTATAGATCCAATTTACACTTTGCACTTGATAGCACTTGTATCAACGTTGTGGTTCAGTTTTGTAGGTAAGATCTGTTCTTGTTCGAAAGCCCCAAACCACGTAAAACATGCAAAGAAAATTAGAGGCGTCTAACTTGTTTTTGCAGGGGTTTTGTGATGTTATATGGCCATCATGTGATTGTGATTATATTTGATGTATGCAATGATCCTTGTTGTAATATGGCAACCGGCAGGAGCCTAATGGTTGTCTTTAATTCTGTTAAGACCTGCGTGTCTATTCATCTTGTAATAGCTTTGTTCCAAGTAGTTGTAATAGTTGCTAGTGATGATGGACAACCATGAAGCGGCGCCACTGACCTTGACGCAATGCTGGTGATGATGGAGATCATGTTCGTGCTTTGGAGATGGAGATCAAAGGCGCAAGAAGAAAGGGCCATATCATATCACACTAATTATGAATTGCCTGTGATGTTAATCCTTTATGTATCTTGTACTGCTTAGATCGCGACAGTAGCATTATAAGATGATCCCTCTCACTAAATATCAAGTAATAAAGTGTTCGTCCTTAGTTGGCACCGTTGCTAAGACTCGTCGTTTCGAAGCATCTCGTGATGATCGGGTGTGATAGACTCTACGTGTGCATACAACGGGTGCAAGCCAGATTTGCACATGCGGAAACTAAGGTTAATCTTGACGAGCCTAGCATGTACAGACATGGTCTCGGAACACGGAATACCGAAAGGTAAAGCATGAGTCATATGGATGATATGATGAACATGTTGATTGTTCGCCTTTAAAGCTACATCATCTCACGTGATGATCGGACTTGGTGTAGTGGATTTGGTTCGTGTAATCACTAAAACAACTCGATGGATGTTGTTTTGAGTGGGAGTTCATTTGTAATTTGGATTAGTCGAACTCAATTTATCATAAACACAATCAAAGTGAATTTGCATAGTTTGTTGTAGTCATTGGCATCCGTTCACCACCTTACGCTTAGTTATAGTTGAGATAGTAGAACTATAGAAATTCTGGATATTTACTTTACGAACAGGTATCGTATTGTTTTGAATGTCAATTTAAAGTTTATAAGTCCTATTGCAAACTTGCAGAAAACTCTATTTACTCCATGAAGTTTAATAAATAGTATTAAATCAAGAGTAACAATTCCAGTGTTAGTATCTAATGTATCATGTTTGCCTCCATGATTCTTGATAGTCAAAAGATTGTTTTTAATATCAAGTTTATCTAAGAGCTGAAAGCAATGTTTCAGAAACCATCATATGTGAAAGGTATTGCGATATCTAAAACAATGTGTTGGTTACAACATGATAGAGTATACGTCCTCATATTTGATGAGAATTTGTGAAGGTTGGAGATGCTAGTCGTCCTAATCCTCCAAAGGTTTTGAAAAAGAAACATTATACTCGTAATTCACCTTTATAAGCTATAGTAGTTTGATCATGAAAGTTGTCATGATAAGGATGAATAGAAGATGTAAGTAAAATGTTTACTACACTAAAAGATTACTAAAGAATGGATTTTTGAAAGAACACCAAACATTTGATGATGGTGATCCACCTCAAAGTGCAAGTCCAAAGGTATTAGTGGTTGACTATATACGCTTTGTACCATGTGTCATGTTGATGACACCACTATTGATGTTGATAGATTCTTTTAAAAGAAAAGGAATTGCTGAAAGAGAATCTATAAAATATTTGGCAGAAAATAAAAGGTTGGAGATGTCCAACTTAGGCATATAGAAGATATACATGTTATGGTTGTATTCCTTGCTTGTTAAACAATGTGGTTCTCCGGTATTGGATACCGAATTGGTTGGTATGAAGTGTCATACAAGACAACACAATTCATGAACTGCAATGGCCTAAGTAACTAGCAAGAGAAAATGTGATGATGTTCATCAAAAACAAACAAAGGGTTGTTGTGTTGCTCGTTAACATCAAAGCTTGCCTTCAAGATTTGTTTCAATAATTTTTATTTTGATCAGGTATTATGACGACAAAAGGTTGTTCAAATAATTACCGTATTCCATAATAGATGGATGATATACAAGTCTGGTAAGAGAAATAACGACCATAAAACTAATGCTAAAATATCGCAAGACAAATGATTGAAAGATCACTTGCGAAGTGACATCGCCGTTTAAATTATATTGAAAGGGATACATGAAGAAACTCAATGTTGATGGATTTTTTGAAGTCTTTGATTTTGATCAAATGATGCTTGTGATACTTTCCTGGAGATAATTAAAACTCCGTTCGTAGGCCAAAAGAGGAACGGACGACTAACTGATTGGAATCTGTACATATTGATGTATATAGTCCATTATGTGTAGTCGTGGGCGATGGATTTCAACTTCATATGCTTTCTCCGAAGATTTGAGTGAGTATATGTATATACTTACTCAATAAGGAAGAAGTATGAAACATTTAAAAAATGTTCAAAGACTTTCAAGATGAAGTGGAAAATCATTGTAACAAGAAAATAAAAGAGTTTATGATTGGATCATAAAGAAAGATGTTTGAGTTACAAGTTTAGCAAAACACCTAAGATTTGAGGAATCGTTCCATGGATTTGCATTTCCCAAAACACCATAGGAGTATGAAGTGTTCGAGATATGTAATGAAACCTTGTTTTACATGGTAAGATCAAAGGTGTCATTTATAAAACTGCCATTATATTTTAAAGATTAAAGCTTTAGTGACTACCGCTTTTACACTTAAAAGAGCTCCATCGTGATCCGTTGAAATGACACCATATGAGTTATGGTTTGGGATAAAACCCGAATTGTCTTTTCTTAAATTTTGGTATGCTGTGCATAAGTAAAATGTTTACAACCAAAGTCGGATAAGCACGTCTTTGTAGGTTATTCCAAAGAATTTGTTGGGAATTTCTCCATAACGCCGAGGACAAAAGAGTTTGTCGCTTGGAACGTCAAGTTTCTTGTGAAAGGAAGTTTTCGTGAAAAGTTAAGTGGGAGGACAATAGAACTTTGATAAGGTTGTTGAACCTTAGCTATATGTGCTAAGTAGCGCAGCGCCGGAAAGTGTCCCGGTGGCGGCCACAATGTTCATGGCTCTCGTGATTACAAAAGGTGTGATCTCGGAGATTAGAGTTCCTATAGAACCATGTGGATCGGTAAGAATCAAATAGTAAGATTTGATAAGCAAGTCGTTATTGTTTTGACAATGATGAACCGACTACATGCAAAGAAGCGATGATGGGCCCTGACTCCATAAAATGACTAGAAGTCATGGAATCCGTGATAGTATCCATACACGAGAAATCAAGTTTCTGAACTTAGAAGACCCTCCGGAAAGGCGTGAAGCCTATCGGTCGTGTTTGGATCTATAAAGAAATAGACATGGATGTTTCAAATCTATGAAATAGTCGACATGTCGGAAAGAGTTTACGACAATGTTCAAGGAATTGACTATGATAAGGTATGATCTTTCATAGCGATATTTAGTCTGGACGGATTGATGTAGCAACCACTACATATATTTTGGTATATGGTAGTTGAACAAACAAAGCAAGTTCTTCTAATAGAATGGCTACCTAGGACGTGTACATGACATGATCCAAAGGGTTTTGTTTATTCAAAGGATGCTAAAAGAGTATGCTAAACTTCAATAGTCGAAGTAAGCATAGCGGAGTTGGAATCTTCACCATGATGAAACTGTTAAAAGGGTTTAAATTCATCGGAGATGATGAAGATGCTTGCATTTGCAAGAAATTAAGTGGGAGCGCTGAGACATATTTCTAATACATTATGTAGAGGACATATTGTTGATTGGAAATTATGTATCTTGTATTGACACAGGTTAAGAATTTCATTTCGATGAAAGACTTAGGCATAACCCAAGAATTAGGCATCAATGTCTATATGAATAGATTGAGGCGCTAATATAGTTTTGCCAAATGTACATAGATAAGATGTTGAATGAGTTCAACATGGAAACAACAAGAAAGGTTCTTGACGCACGGAAAGGACTGAATCAAGATTCGAGTGTGTTGACACGAGATTCAAGTGTTTTGACACTTGGTGAAATCACAAGAATATTTTGATCAATCATTCTTTGAGATGTACACATCCAGATATGTCCTATGCTCTAAATGTTATGAGCATATACCAGAATGATTCATAAGATGATCATTGGACAATAGTAAAGATATTCTTATGAGCTTTGGAAAAACTAAGAATATATCATGTATAAGTGAAAAATAGTTAAAGGTAGTTCATTGTAAAGTGTTACATTGATACTAGTTTTGTCACAAGATACAAATTAAATTTATCTCAATTTAGACTATGGGTGGCACAATATAATGGAAAGGATGTTCTATGATGGATTTGGATGAGTTCCAAAGTTGAGATATTATGACGGATACTACAACAAAAGGCTAAGTATATAACTGCTATAGTAGCAGCAAAGGAGGGCATTTGTGTTAAGTAGTTTGTTATCAAACTAGGTGTGGTTCAAAGTGGGCTAAAACTATGAAGATATATTGTGTGACAATAATATCAACATATTTTGAGCCGAAGGAACTAAAGGTCTCACCAAAGGACCAAATTTATACAATGCCATCTCATTGGAGAATGAGTAATGCGTAGAGACGCAAGGACATGCAAATACACACGGACCTGGAAGTGTCAGATCCGAAGATTATGTTTACCACTAGCAATAGTGTCTATACAACACCAGAAAGCCATAGGTGTTGAATGCACAAGTTTTTAACTAGATTATTGACTCTAGTGAAAGTGGGAGACTGTTGGAGATATGCCCAAGAGGCAATAATAAAGTGGTTATTATTATATCTTTATGTTTATGATAAATGTTTACATCCCATGCTATAATTGTATTAACCAGAAACATTAATACTTGTGTGTTTTGTAAACATAAAAGAGTCCCTAGTAAGCCTCTTGTTAAACTAGCTTGTTGATTAATTGATGATCATGGACATTAGGATGTGATTAATAACAAGGTTATGTCATTAGGAGAATGATGTGATGGACACACACCCATAGTAAGCGTAGCATAAGATCAAGTCATTAAGTTCGTATTGCTGTAAGCTTTTAAATGCATAGTAACCTAATCCTTCGACCATGAGGTTGTGTTAATCACCATCACCGGATGGGTACTTTGATGACATCAAACACCGCTTCGTAACTGGGTGGTCATAAAGGTGTCATTGGGTATTCTGAAAGTATGTGTTGAAGCGCATGGACCAAGATTGGGATTTGTCCATCCATATGACGGATAGATATACTCTGGGCCCTCTCGGTGGAATGTCATCTAGTTAGCTTGCAAGCATGTGACTGGGTCACAAGGGATGACATAACATGGAACGAGTAAAGAGTACTTATCAGTAACGAGGTAGAACTAGGTATGGAGATACCGACGATCAAACCTCGGATAAGTACAGTATCGCGTGACAAAGGGAATTGGTTTCATATGTAAATGGTTCAATCGATCACGAAGTCATCGTTGAGTATGTAGGAGCCATTATGGATCTCCAGGTCCCGCTGATGGTTATTGATTGGAGATGTGTCTCTATCATGTCTACATATTCACGAACCGTAGAGTGACACACTTAAGGTTCGAAGTTGTTTTAAGTAGATATGGAATATGCGTTGGAGACCGAATGTTGTTCGGAGTCTCGGATTGGATTCGGGACATCACGAGGAGATCCGGAATGGTCCGGAGAATAAGATTCATATATTGGGGATCATTTTCTGAGTTAGGAAATGTTCCGGAGTGTTTGTATGGAGATTCTAGAAGGTTTCGGAATGTTCTGGAAGGATCTAGAGGATTTCTTGGAGTTTGCTTGAAAACCAAGAAAGGATCAAAGGAGTCCTGGTGGGGTAAGACACGGATTCGTGGGGGAGGAGGACTCCTCCCCCTTCCCACCGCCGGCCATAGGAGGGGAGTCCTACTAGGACTCCCCCTCCCCAGGCGCGCCTCCCTCCTTTAAATAGAAGGGAGGGGGTGCCCCCTCCTGCCCCTCCTCTATAACTCCCAATCTCTGCCGCCTCTCTCCTCCTCCTTTCTTCTGCACAGGCATAGGCGAAGCCTTGCAGAATTCTCTACTCCACCACCACCACCACACCGTCGTGCTGCTATGATTCCGTGGAGAAGATCTACTACCTCCGCTGCTCGATGGAACGAGGAGAGGAAGGTCTGCTTCGACTCCGCACGGTTGACCGACTGCGGAAGCGCTACTGGAACGCGACGCCGGAAGGATCGTCCACTCGATCTTGAGATCGGCAAGTGATCGACTACATCAACCATGAGATCCAATCTCGTAACGCTTTCGGGTCTACAAGGGTTAGTACCGATCTATCTCGTTGCTCATGTCTAATAGATTAGATCTTGGCTTTTATCTAGATTAGATCTGGGTTTTGTTCGTTCTTGCGGTAGAAATTTTCTGTTTTCCATGCTACGAACCCATCAGAAACTCCACCAAATCCTAATTGGATAAGATATGCATGAAATTCCATTTCATAGCAATATGCACGTATTTATGTGGAGTCTCTCCTATGTAATGTAGTTTCTCTAACTACTTTGAACCAATAAGTTTGGGGCCCATATTGTACTTGAATTTTTTAGGTACATTGGAGATGCATTGGATGCTTGTCGCTTTCATAAGGAAGAAGTGATTACTCAATGATAATTAGAGACAATCTAGGATGATCAATTTCGATCTACTTCATCACACCAATGATATCTCGGTAACAAGTATCTCTTACTCATGCATACATATATTGCTTCCAACCTCTTGTAGGTTGCGCCTAGGCATGAATTTTCGTATTTGCAATTGTTTGTGGTTGAAGTTCATCAATATACAATAAGATAAAATTCGGCCTTTTGGCCATGCTATCAAGTAAAGATCTTATTGGTGTACTATATGACTTCATTTTGGATATCATGCTCTATCTATCTTAGTACATATTTTGTGTGTACATGTTTCTTTGTGGTTCAATATCTTTGTAGGATTGTCTATTTATAAACTTATACACATGAGAGATGTTACATTTTTTATATCTTATTTGATTCATGTGTGTTGTATGGTCATACTAAGCAATATCATTCATTGAAGACTATGTTGATGCTCAATGCTCATCCTTGAATTAGTCTTATAATATGCTTTGTCATGCCTCTCACACATCCTTGTGGTTGAGCTTGGTAGTATGTTGTCTCTTACTTGTTGCTCAACCTTTTGTTTATTGCAAGTTTTATGCCTTGGTATATTCTCTTTTGTACATAGTTGTGTTTTAAATAATATCGAGGGAGTGAGGATGCCATGTTTGTCCATATTGTATTCAAATTAAAATTATAATTTTTGCACAAACCTTGGGGAGCCTCCTCGTATTATTTAGAGCACTCTCTTTTTGATCTTATCATAATATCTATCTTTCATTTGGTATGTTCCTTTTATCATGTGGTTCTTTAGATCTTTTGATTGCTTGCGTTATTTGTTGATGCTTCTTCACCTTGTTATTTTTTTCAATCTTTTGATCCTCAATATAGTTTGACCTCCTCCTAAATATTCATCATTGGATGTGTGCAAATGTTTCCAATCATAAGAAATTTGTTTCAAATGCACACCTTTGGAGGAATTCTCACTATATTGGCCATCTAGAACAATTCACCCATTTTGTCAATCGATGCCAATGGGGGAGAAGTTTTTGAGGATTTAAGGGAAGTTGGTTTTATGCTTTGAGTTTATCCTTAAACATTTTCTTTAAGGGAAGTTGGTTTTATGCTTTGAGTTTGTTCTTAATCATTTTCTTTTCATGCTCTTGCATTTTTGTTTTTGCTTTGCATGTTGAATATATAGAGCAAATTCCTCCAACGGTAATGGTTGGCAATATATAATGAAATTCAAGTTTATCACACGTGCATATATTGTGGGGAAAGTTTCTCTATATATTGTGGGTGTACCAACATCACATACTTATGTAGTATTTGGTGTTGGCATAACCATTTTTGTTAGTTAAATTAATTACATAAACCCTCTCAAAGGGATTATCATCAATTACCAAAATGGGGGAGATTGAAATAGCATGTGTTCCCCATGTATGGTTTTGGTAATTAATGACAATCTTTATGGACTTATGTTTGTCTTGAGTTTTACTTGTAGGATTTGTGCGTAGGCAATGCTTGAACCATATGTTGGCTTCAAGGTTGAAAGAAAAAGAAAGTGAATAAGATCAAGTGTTGACAAAGGTTTAAAGAGTGACCCATAGATTGGTCAAGTGAGAGTTGGGCCTATAGCAAGTGTGTCTTGAAGAATAAGATGGAGTGATATCTCTTGTGTGCCTTCAAGATACCAACATAATAAAGAAATAAGAAATGAAGTGCAAGTTCAAGATGAGCCATCTCAAAGAGACCATATGCTTGAAGCTTACCATCCTTATGGTGATCATGGATATGTGAAGATATTCCTAAAATAGAGGCTCTTCCATAGTGGAGTATGGGGAGGAAATTCCAAGTCTTCACCAAGCTAGCGCAATCAAGAAAGGTGCTCTATCTTGAGGTGTAGAAGATCGTCATCATCAAGATCATGTGGAATGTGCACAAGGCAAAGGTATGGTCTTGATAGGGTTTCTTTCTTACCAGTCTCACGGTGTTAGTTGGGGATACCGGTTTATAGGATAGATAACCGTACTATCAAGAGGGGCTCTCGAGTGAGTAGCTTGATCATATCCCTCGGTGAGAGCTCAAAACTTTGCATGATTGGCATCATATTTTTTGGTTATTATTTGGTTGTTATCCATGAGAGGATTTATAGCTTGTGTCAATCTCCATGACAAGCTCAAGTTCATTGAAAATGGATTTCATATGCATTCTCTATTGTTTTTTCGATATTGGAAATTTTACGGGTTTGTCTTTTATAGATAGGTTGAAACTTTAATCATTTGGTTCTACCCTCCCTTGATGTACTATGATGGTTCCGTGCATGATCTTGTATAGCTCGTTACTATCTTCGAAACGAGCCTAAGATCATCAAAATCGGAGTTCGGATGCACAAGTTATGATGGTTTTAGTTTTGTTGTTTCTGCTAGTTTTTGGAGGGGCGGATTATCCGGCCAAATATCCTCCCCTATACAGAGGACTGCACCGCGAAGACCTTAGCCATATTTTGGTCCAGGAACCCGGAATATCCGGGGAGGGGCGGATTATCCGGTATGGGAGGTCCCAAATGGTCATATTTTGTTTGGGAGGGGTATTAATAGAACCCTTCTTCCTCCTTAAGCTGTTTGGTTGCATTCTCTCTCTCCTTCATTGTTTTAACATTCAAGAGCTTGCACATACTCTCAATCCCTCCCATATTTCTTGAACATTTTCGGGGGATTTAAAAGGGGGGGGGTCTAGATCTACAACTCCACCAATCCATCTCTCCTCTATGTGAGGAGAATATCTTGGAATCTAGATCTTGGGGTTTCTTTTTTGGATTTCCTCTTGTGTTCTTCCTCTCTTATTCTCCCACTAGCTTTTGTAGCTTTGGTGGAATTTGGGAGAGATGGACTTAAACACTTCTTATGTTCTTGCCATTGCATTTGGTGCATCGGTTTGAGTTCTCGATGAGGATTTGATTGGGTAAAAGGTGAGAAGATTTTTACTCTTGGGTTCTTGAAACCCTAGATGATTTAGTTGTTTTGCAGGTTTGTGGATTACCTGGGGCCTCCAATTAAGTTGTGGAGATTTTCCCAAGGTTGTTTGTTGGGAGCCTCCAATTGAGTCATGGAGAAGTTCCCCAATCTTTGGGAGAGGTTACAGATTGCCATCGACAAGTGCACCGATAGTGAAGAAGTGAACTAGGCCTCTTGTGGCGAGGTTCACAGGAGAATATGGTGAGGCCTTTTGAGACGTGGTGGGCTTAGTACCGTCCACCCCTCCAACGAGACATACTCCTTTTATGGGAGAAATTCTCTAATAAATCATCGCCTCCACGTGCCTCGGTTATCTCTATACCCGAGCTATTTACTTATGCACTTTACTTTGTGATAGCCTTCGTGCTTGAAGTCTTATATCTAGCTATCACATAGTTGCTTGTATTTCTTAGCATAAGTTGTTGGTGCACATAGGTGAACCATAGTTTATATAGGTTTTGTGCTTGACAAAGTAAACGCTAATTTTATTCTGCTTTTGATAAGCCTATCTCGTAAAAGTTTTAAACTGCCTATTCACCCCCTCCAGGCGATATCTATGTTCTTTCAAAGATGGCCTCATTCTTGGCTCAACAAAGTGACTGTCGACGAGCCCTGTAGTGAATATCTTATTATGGATCTCTCTCCATACATATCATGACACAAGGAATAGGTTATCCTAATTATGATTAACTATAACATGCTAGTGGTTTATCCTGCATCCTCGAGAACACTTTTGCCCTATTGAGTTCAGCCACCTTTCCAAACGCTTTTGTTACTTGCTTTATTTTACTTGTTTTAATTACTTTTCTACATTAAACCAAAAACCTTTCAAACACCCTTTACTTAAAATCAAAAGTGACTTACAAGTATCCTTTGGTAGATAGTGACAAGGGGCATAAAGACCTTAACTAAATAGCTATCTTTTGGTTTGATACTCTTAGCTTGGCATAAAACAAAGTCCTACACTTTTTCTGTCTGTTCTGCTTATTATACTGAATGGGAGCATCAATACGGACACAAAGTTAGACTCAACGATGGCCAAGGGACTACATATAAAAACCGTGTGTGGGAGATTCTTTGAAAACTTAGTGTTCCGGCTAAAGTAAAGATTTTTACTTGGAGAGCTCTGCACGGTCTAATACCTGGTATGGGGTACTAGCAAGCATGCATATTAAGGTTTCTTCACAATGTCCTATTTGTATGCAGGGATGTGAGTATATTAAACATCTAATGTTTACCTGCAAGAGGGCGAAGGAAGTTTGGAATTCACTTGGTCTGGAGGATCTAATCAGACAAGCTTCAACTCTGGACAACTCAGGTTCGGTTGTGCTGGAAACTATTCTTAGAAGACCGAGACAGAATTCGCCAGTTCTTGGTCAACTGGGTTTAGATGAGACAATTGTAGTGGCAAGGTGGTATATATGGTGAAGACAAGCGATTAGAGGGTAATTGGTTGCTTCAACATCTAGTTCTGCCTTTTCAATAAATGCCTTAACTCTGAACTTCGGTTCTGTGAGGGGAAACTTGACACCACAGGAAATGAAATGGACTAAGCCTCCTCCTAGGAACTACAAACTCAATGTGGATGCCTCTTTCTTTCCTTGTGGTGATGGTACTGTTGCAGCAATTGTACGTAACTGCAAAGGAGAAGCTATGGCAGGTTTAGCAAAGCCAATGGTAAACATTCTCTATTCAGCAACGGCTGAAACCCTTTCTCTGGAACTTGGTATGGAATTAGTGGAGAGGATTGGATGTTCGCTAGTCATCATCGAGTTGGACAACCTTGTTGTGATCACTGCATGCAAGGGATAAATAGAGATTTGGTCTCCCTACACGTCCATTCTTGCATACTGCTTTTAGTTAATTCAGAGAATTGGAAATACCACTTTCCAATATTGCCCCGGAGAAGCAAATAAGGCTGCACACAATTTGTCTAGAGCTAGTTATAATTCAAATTTTGCTTGTAATTGGGTTGATGGGCCCATTAGTTTTATTTTGCAAACTCTCCTAGATGATATAAAAATTGTTCGAGGGGCTGCAAGTTTTAGACGCATACTTTTTCCTTCCCAGGGTACCTAAGAGGACTGGAAGGTTTTTGTGAGGTGGCTTGCATGCCTAATATATGTTGGAGATTTCAAAAAAAAACTATGGGAAGAAACTCTCTAGAAGTAGAAATTTCTTTTGGACTTCTCTGGTGGAGAACCTATAAGCCAGTCCAAAAGTCCAAAATTAGTCACCCTGAATCCTGTACAAATAAATTACCTTGTACATGCGCAAGCATATAACAAAGACAAGAGAAAATTAGCTCTATGCCAAGATGGATCACACCTCCATGCTTGATGAATGCTTCAATAGACACAACAAACATGATCTATTTCACAATTTAGTGTGAATAGTTGGTCTAGATTCTTTTTCTATGTTTTACGATGTTTTGATGGTGTTTTCGTCTGAATTTTTGTGGCATGGTGGGTACATAGTTTTGGCATATGAGTTTTGATGTAGATGCTTCTATTTTTGGAACCTGTCTCAGCTTCTGGGGGTGCGGTGCATTGCTAGCATCATAGCTAATGGTTGCAATCGTGCAGGTTTGGCAGATATCCAGGTAACAACAATGACGATGTGTACATCTAGGTGAATCGTGCGAACAATCTAGTAGCGCAAGAACTAACTAAACTAGGGCGAAATGAGAGTGTGCTTGTGTTAATGGATTCAGCACCTCCCTACATGTTGGATCTGATCGATAATAACTGCAATCTAAACGATTTTTCTGCTTAAGTGCAAGCCATTTTCTAGAGAAAACAATGTGTACATATGCAATAGTAGTGCCACAGATATGCATTTGACTTTTAGGTCATGACTTGGGTCTCTGGGCTTCGGAGTTAGGGAGTGGGGACCGAAGGGTTGGTGTTTGGAATTGTCTATGAGGTTTATGGTTACTGACATGTGGGCCCCACAAGTCAACAAAAGTATCCAATGGATACCCGTGGATCAAAATACCCATGAGTTCAAGGTACCTGCCAACCAAAATCCATGGACAAAACTTCATATCCATGTCCAACAAACGCGGTATCTATGGTACTCGGATCCATCAGTTGCCGCCGCCGAGACTCGACATTGTAGAATGAAGATGTCATGCTGCTCCACCTTAGTCCCCGCGAGATAAGCACACGGAGACCGGTGCCCAGACACCAATAAAGGATAGCGCGATCACATTGTACCACCACGCGCTACCGCACGATGCACCGACTTCTTTCTCTTCACCTGGTTACTTTATGTGGTTTTATTCTCACGACTACATCTTCACCATATCCGCCCTTATCCTTACATCAGTCAACATCTCTAGAAATGTGGAGCCACCACTTTGCTCCAGTAGACCATCTTTTTAGACCGGTTTGGAGCTTATTACCCTTTTGGTCAATAGCATGTCGCCATCATTTGTGCGCCACCACTTGGTCTTAGTCTAAGTGGGAAGTTGCATTCATAGTCAATGCTGACACAAAGATGAACGCCATTTCTACGTCCCTGCTCCTCATTATTATTCGTTTATAGTTTGTATTTTGCCATAAAGGTAGGTTCTTCCCACAATATATTTTTCCTTATGCCGACACAAGTTATTTTTCAGGAACATTGACCCATGATCATCGAGATCCTTATAATGCTGCTGGATGAGACATGTTTACTGTGTTATGGTATATGTTCATATCGTGCAAAAGATAAGTAGTAGTATTTATCCTCAAAGCTTACAAAATAGTGTATTTTAGAAAAAAAAGCTTACAAAATAGTCGAACTTGGCATGGAACTGAAAAGCCAGATCAAATGTTCTCGACAGCGACAAAAAAGAAGAAATTATCAGGTGACATCGAATTAGCAAAACCAACATGCTATCACGGAGGATTTTCCTTTTACATGCAACGGTGGAGCATATACCCCACCTAAGGTTGATTTACATTCGATTGCTCATTTATTTTCCAAAGCAATAATAATTATCTCGATAGTGCCTTAGAAGCTGTCAAATAATAGTAGTGCTGATCTTTTGAAATCTATATGGTGGTGTCGTCGGATATCTACACGAGTCAATTGGTGTTAGAATAGACGATCTACATCAGCCTTAATAAAGTGTCTCTAAAAAAACAGCTCAACATAAAGTGAGGGAGGTCACGTGACCCTCAACGGTCGCGTGAGGCTGGCCCCAGTGCAGGTACCAGCTGGGCAAAAACGCTGATATGGTAGACAATTATATATTTATTAAGAAAGAAAGAGAAAATTAGAGTATCGTATCATAGCGCGCCTATAACGAGAGAAAAATTAATTAATGCGAATCGATCCGTTGTGTTGTGCCCTCCCCGGTCCCCGTCTCGTACTCTGCTTCTCTCCCTCCCAACGCCTACATCTCCCGCTCCGCCGCTTCCATCCCCGGCTCCAATCCCCGCCCCGCTTCAATCCTCCACTCCCGCCCCGCCGCTTCCATCCCCGGATCCAATCTTCGCCGCGCCTGCCGGCACCGGCCCTGGCCAGTGGCGCCACCTGAATCATGGCGAGATCGAGCGCCCGCAACGAGGCGGCGCCAGTCCCGCCACCGCAGCAGTTCGCCGGCGCCCAGATGGGATCCTGCGCCAATCCCTCTCCACCGCCGCACTTATTCCCCGGTGGCCCGACGAGCTCCTCCGCGAACCCCTCCACATCGCCACAACGCCGCCCCGACAAGCTCCTCCTCCAATCACTCCTTGAATCAATGGTGAGTTCATGTTTTTCCAGATGACGAGTTAAGTGCCCACGGGCAATACATGTCCAAATTTTATAAATGTTTGTCTCAAGTGTGACGTTCTTGTGATTTTCCATGCCTACATTTCTCACATCCTTTTCCATGTCTACACGAGAAATGTGCACATTTCTTTCCTGTCTACCACACACACCTCCTGGCAGCTCTTGCTTCGGATTCCCATTTCTTTATAGTGCAACGTAAATCCAAGAAAATAAAATAGTGATAACTAACAGTCTTTTCTCTTTTTATACTGAGCAAGATGCAACATCTCTAGCTTTTCATTAACGAGAATAACTTTACTCTCCAGGCAACCTATTGCTCCAGGGGTCGGGTATCTGTTTGTTTGTTGGCTGTCCTTGTTGTGCGGCCCTCGCGGGTCGTGGTTCCGTCCGTCGGGGTGGTTCCGAAGATGGATTTGTTGGGTGGAGGGAGGGATCGAGGGGTGGTTCAGTATAGGGTCTTCGGACTAGCACGGGCGTAAAGGGATCCGTGGCGGCTCGTCCCGGCGGCCCGAGGATGGGGAGATCTTGCCGTGGTGCTGATTTTCGTGCGCCGATTTGGTGAATTTGTGTGTGTGACCTGGTCTGATGATTCTTAGATGCCCCCCCCCCCCCCCCCCCCCCCCCCCCCCCCGTCTCTCTTCCATGTGTTTGGAATGTTGAACTCGATTTCACTTGTTTGATCTGCGGACATGCTTTTGCTGTTGCTCTTTTATGCAATTGAGATATTAGGAGGCGGCAAGGATCTGTGTAGAGTTCGTGTGTCAGATTGGATGGAGATAATCTGGCTCTGAGCGGGGGCACGGCTTACTGTTTGCTGTAATGTTGGACCGGTAATAGTTCATACCACGTTTTTTCGCTTTTAGGCATTTGGTAAATTTTATCCGTGGTACTCGTACCTTACGTGTCCAACTAAAATCTGGTTAGTACCTGCATAATCATATATGTGCTCCCTTGATAATTTTAGCAAGTGTCTTCTTCAGTTTGTGTAATTGAAACCAAACCATGTCCCATTGTCCACAAAACTGAGTAGTACTTGTCTAAAATCGCACAACTGTTTCCGTGCATTACTTGAGTCGAATTTATATCTGATCGCATAATTCTTGCTGCAGTCTGTGGGATTGGGAAGCGAGAGAGCATACAGAAGAACCTAGCAGCGATGCAAATCAAGGTACATCGTTCAAACCCATAACCATCATCCATGTCATAAAATCTACATCTTTCTTGGACTCACTATCTCATTATTGTTTTCACATTTGTTTAATTTTTTTAATTGTTTTCACTAAAGATGTTGCTAAGTTCGTGTGGGATTGCCTCAACCGAGACGATGATGAAGATGAGCTACTGGGCTTGCTTGGAAATCAAACTCCTCTACGAGACTGCCGTGCCTTCTTTGATATTGGGGGTAGGAAGCTTCTTCTGCCCAGAATTATCACTTGATGTATTATGTATTATTACTCTTGACTGTTGTGCTTAAAGGAGTATGTTACACATGTCAGATATCACCTGCAAGGAGACGCTGGACCTGGAGGAATCTCGTGAATCAAAGCGGCGACGCGTGTTGGAGTACCCTTCTGAGTCCAGTCAACCAGAAGTTGGAGATCACGAAATGGGTTCTAACTTTGCCACATCTGAGGTCGTTCACTAGTAGCTGCCTATGTTCTAAGTTTGTCTTGTTCTGCTAGCCCTTACACTATCACTTCCTTTGTTGATCCATGTCTCAGATAACAGAGAATTCATTGCTTTGCACTGATGAACCACAGAGCTTAAATTGGGATATGCAGCACAATGCAAATAATTTTGGTTCGTCCTTTTACCATATTTGTCTTGGTGTCCGATACCTGCCTACTGCCATGCCTTTACTTTTTGCTAATTGGATATTTTTGGTATCAGGTAAGATAAGTCCCTTGTCAAATGGAACACCCTACGGGCCATCAGATAGTCCGTTGGAAACTTATTCTGATGGAAATACTATGTACTTCACGCCTGAACAAATGTCCGTTCCTAGCTGGTTCCGTTAAAACTAACTTGTTTAAATTCACATTATTTTTCAATCATGATAAGTTTAACTTTGGTTTATAGGCCCTCTACCCAGGAGAGTGTTACATATATTGATTGTGAGAGTGATGTGCCAGGTCAGTTCAAAGCACATTTTCTGTTGAATATAAATAAATCCATTCATTTTTCTGTTAGAGTTTCCAGTCTATGCATGTGTTCCCCATATTGCAAGCATTTTCCCTATAGATGTTTGTAAAGAGTATGATGTTTTATATTTTTGTTCAATTGCATTGCTATGTACTTGTAATTGGTTCAACTTGCTTTTGTTTGGGAACCATGCAGCCTTGCTGAAACCAAGTTTTATAGTGTTGTCCAGTTACTTAGTTTTTCTCCCTATCTACGACAGGAACAAGTGAGATTGTACCAGTGACAGAAAACCTCATAATGCAGGAGGCTAGGAAACTTTCTACGCTCAAAGTATCTAAAGGTATTTCAGTTTAACAATATCTTATTATTTATCAACTTATCTTACATAGTTGAACCACTAGTTCTGAATATGCCGATCATTTGGCTCTGCTTTCCCAACTAGGGGGGAGTTCGCTGATCAAGGTGAAGCAAAATATAACTACAACTGTAGCATATCCTTTTACCATTATCAAACCATCTTGGGAGGAAGGAGATGTCACTCTGAAGGACATAAATCAGCGAATCCACGCTCCTCCAAAGCCACCTCCAGAAATCCTGGGAACTTCAGCTTTCTCTGGTAAGCCAGTCATTGGCAAGACAAGGATCAGAACAGAGGGGGGCAAAGGCAGCATTACAATACTAAGAACAAAGGGCTGAGGACGGCACAAATTATTTAACAGCCATTCCCTCGATTGCTTTCAGAATTCAGTCATCTTGTGCAGGCCTCTATATCTTTTCGATTTTTTTTGTCACAGTTTTGTGCCATGTTTCGAATTACTGTAGATGGCTAACTCTTTCTCCAAAGATTCAGCCCTCATCTGGTGTACTTTAGTGGCATGCGGCTAATTTTATATATATATGAAAAATTGAGAGTCAACTTTGTCTACTGTACTCACTTCTAGTTCATGTTGTTGGTATGGTGTATACATACTTGTTAGCTGAAGATAATGGCACATCAATTATGCTCTGCTCTTGGAAATTGCCTGATGATTTGACGTTCAGATTATGGTCTCTTGGCCTGAGTTAAAAAAAACTTGGTATTTTGCAAACCTTGCCCTGCGCGTTTGATATTTTGCAATGTTTGATTCACAAGAGAAACGAAGAACTGGGTTGAGTGGGTGAAAATGTTCTGTGAAATTTGTGCAAAAGAATCATTATAAAATTTTCCTAGAGGATTAAATCCTAAAATCAAATATCCCAGACAGGAATCATTCCCAAGGATTCTAACCTTGCAGAATTACTATGATTCTTTGAATGAAAAATGCAACATTTCCTAGAGAAGCTGGAATTAGCTAGCAAAGAATTTGTAGATTTAATTTGATGTTTTGAAATCTGAGAAGTTGCATCTCAAGTTGTCAACCATCAAGGCTAATGCGACTGATGTCCTCGACGAGTCTACCGAAGCATTGGATCTTGTCAGTTAAGTAGTGAAGTCAATGGCCATGTTGAGCACAAACTTCAGAAGTTAAGTTCATTCATAATATGCCAACGTCAACGTCAGTTCCCAGCTTCATTTATAATATGCCAAAATATTCAGGCATTTCAGTCGGTTCAGACCAAAATCATTGGAACTTAAACAACCCAATCAACCACAAAGCCAATCATCCACTCGTACTACTGATTACATCGGATTTGCCTAGCGACCGTTGGTAGTTGTCTTTGTATGGAGTGGTGTGTGTTTTGCCTTGTCTTCGGCTTGTACAGTTGTAACTCTTCTTTCTGTCTCTCTCTAAAAAAAACTCTTCTTTCTATCAATGCATCGAGATGTAAGCTTTGCATTTCTTGGAGAAAAAAGTACATTAGATTGGCTAAATGGTCGGTGCTAGGGGCCGCCATCTCAGAAGCTTTTGACACGACAAAATCTTCCTTTTGAGACTAGTGCTTCGTGGAAATATCTCTTTGTGTGGCTTGGAATGTTTAGAAGGAAAGAAATTAATTTATCTTTGAGCAAAGGCTTCAAACTTCCAGAAGTTGGTATGTTTTGTTTCAAATGAACCTTTCACCTCATTCTCCATAGATTCAAAGCTAAAAAAAGAAAGACATTTTTTCAAGCTTGGATAGACCCTCATAGTTTCCTTTAGGGTTGACCCTCTCAACCCCTGAGTTCTCTTTTTGTACAACTGGCTTAATTTCTACCCTTTTTTAATAAATTAAAAATAGATATCATGGGGGTTTGCCGTACCTATTTTCATGGTTAAAAAAGGACTTCGGAACATAAGGAGAGGTGCTTGGCGTAACAATGATGATTATGAGTTGGGGGAGTGTTGCCTTTGGTCCCGACACAGTGACTAGATTACAAAAACTTAATAAAAAAACAACATAAATCCTCTATAAAATAACTATAATAATCAGTGTGTGCAAGTGCACAGATTGTATATAGCTAGTTTTGAAATAACAGTATTGAACCACAACTACAAGAAATGTCTCAATCCACAACGGTTTGGTCCGTCGAGCATCGTAGAAGATGCCTCTTCTGCGACGATTTTCTTCGCTCGACCATGGCTGATAGAATTTTTTTTGGGTTTTCACGGCCCTCTACTGTGATGAAATCGCTAGAAGTAAGAATTTTCGGTTCCTCACGCGATGACTTGTCGAAATCTTTTGAGGCATGTGAGTCCTGGATGTCATTGCCTATAGCGGACCATACTTTTCGACCGTGCCTCCCTGATTTAAACTCGATAACGTTGCTCGATGCATCTGCCGTCTAGTCAGGCTGTTGCGTCCCGCATGTCATCCTCTCATTAGATGAAACGTGTGTATGAATGGATTTTTTCTTCGCTCGCGCTATCCTGTTTTGAACTTGATAACGATACTCAATGCATCTACCATTTAGTCATACTATTGGTCCCACATATCAGCCTCTCATTATAAGAAACGTATGCATGATGCAATTTTTTCCTTGGCTCGTGTCTCCCTTTTGAACTCGATAACGTTGATCAATGCATCAACCATTTATTCAGACTATTGGGTCCCCCATGCTAGTCTCTCATTAGAAGAATAGCGTACATGATATTTTTCGTTCGCGCTTCCCTGTTACGAACTTGATAGCGTTACTCGATGCATCTGTCGTTTGGTCACACTGCTGGATCCAATGTTAGCCTCCTCTGTTGAGAAAACGTGTGCATGTTGGACATTTTTCGGTCGCATCCGCCGGTTTGACCTTGCTAACGTTGCTCTATGCGGCAGCCGTATATGGTCTTGCTGCTGGGGTCCTAATGTCCCCCCTAGACAAAAAAGTGTTATCTTGGTATTGTTTTTTCGGCCATGATTGTCGCTGTGCCCTTGCCAAAGTTGCTCAATGCAGGAACCATGCATGTTTTAACTAATGGGTCTCCGATGTCAGCCTCTCTGGACAAAAAATGACTATATGCTGGACATCTTTTTCTGGCCGCGTCTGTTACTTTGACCTTCTTAACATATCTCGATGCAGTCATGTATGTTCTGGCTGGTGGGTCCTCGATGCTAGCCTCTTTGTATAAGTACTTAACTATTTTTTTCAAACCCGCCGATTAAACTCGAGGGACGGTCCAAGATGGTGGGTCTATGACGTCATCCTCTCTGTAAAGTAATATTGCTACAATAAAAAAAGTAAACCCAAATAAATATGTGTCTAGCACAGAGAATTCAAACTCAAGACTTCAACACATATAAACTGTGTGCGTTGCCACTAAGACAAAGAAATTAGATGAAAATTATCATTAAACACTTTATAATATATACTTATCCTCTTAAAAAGATTATTTATGCCCATGTTTACATCTCTCAAAATAAACGGACAGCTCTTCGAACATCTTAATCTTCTATATCTAAATAGAAATGCCCCACTACCTTATTTTGCTGCCTTCCCTTGAGGCCACATCATCCTCTTTTCCTCCACATTCTACATGTTCATGCATCGCGTCCTTGGTCGCTACCTACCTCCATGTCACTTCCCCGAATTTTCTCCATGTGGGTTGTGTCCCTTCATGGGCTGGACAAGATGCCCCTACGTGGGCTAGACGAGGCAAGTTGTTTCTACATATCGGCGGACGCGGCTTGCCTGTGCCGCAGGCGTGCGACCATCCGTGCGACGGGACGCGTGGAAAGCATCGAATGGTTCTCTCTTACGCACCCCCCACGTCCGGCTTTTTCTTGCCAAAAAAAAACAAGGCAGAAATACAATCCCCTCCCGTATCCTTTCCCCTGTAACTGATTCTCTTCCGTAATACACGCACAACAATTAAAGTAAAAAATAACACACCAGATATCCAATCACATCGCGCGGGAACACACAGGTGCGTGCCAAAAACTCATCTGCCGCTGATGCAAATAGAAATAGGGGAGATTCAAGCCGCAGCAATTAACACATAAATTTTTTCTCCAATAGATCGGAGAATAGTACTCCTACACAAGCTCCAATAGAACAGTGCAGCAGATCAGCACAAGTCGCTGATGGCTTCTTCAAGTAATGATGGACATGATGATGGCGATAGATCTCACTCACGGACAGTAAGAAATATGACCCTATTCTTCGTGATGAATCGTACTCAGCATTTGCAATTTCTTCTGTTCCAACCGATTGTGGGAATTCTTACAATCCTGCTATCCCCTTCTCTTTACAAAATTTCAGGAAATATCTACATACAATGACAGTAAATGATTAGGAAAATTAACGACCTTTGTTTCAGAACCTGTACCAACTGATTTCCCATACAGAATTAGATCATCTTGCTCAATTCATACATAGCTTAGGAATTCAGGTTCTTTCTTAACCAATTATTTTGTGTATTCACTAAATGGGTTATTGATTGATATAGGATTTCCAAGAAACAGCACAGGATCCCGCTGATGGAAGGGTACCAAAAATTGGCATGCATTTTTCATCGGAAGAGGAAGCTTATTCCTTTTATAACAAGTATGCTGAAATTATTGGTTTTAGCATTAGAAGAAGCAGTGGCCACAAATTGAAGAACTCTTCTACAATGCAACAACGGACATTTACATGCTCTTGTCAAGGTATGTGCTATATGTAATTTGTTATGATTGCAATCATTTACTAATGCAATAGTAAACCTACCACAACTTATAGGTTATCGTGAGGAAGATAAAAGAGAGGATACATTCTGGATATAATAAGCAAACGCAACCAACACGAGGACCCAAAAGCAAGGATGTCTAATCGCTATAGAGATTTGTACAAAATGTTTATGAAAATAGCTGCTCGTGCCGCTGAATCTGATGAATCATATGATAAGGCTGCTAAATGCGCAGAGCAATTAGCACAAGAAGTGGAGAGATGCTTAAAAATTAGAGTTGATCCAGAATTGGGTACCTCCTGTACTACGGGTAACTCATGTACTACATAAGGTAAATCTTGTTCTGAATCCCTCGCTGCAAGGGACCATTGGGACTTCTACCTCTAGTTTGATGACAAGACAAAATCAAGCATTCTTCAATCAACCTTTGCCAACGTGATAAATTTGATTTTTAGAGTACTATCTCATGTATGTAGAGACTTCGATTTGAAGTAAATTTTACTAGAATTTTGTATCTAACGTGAACTGAATGATACTCCGTCTCCCAATCGATACTAGTTCACACAAATTTGCAGAATTAGTGTCCTGAAGTGTGGTGCTCACCTTAGCTTCATCTCCGAGCATAACTCAAATCAAACGAGAGCAATAGATGAAAAGAAAGTTTACCTCTGTCCGTGCGTGTAGCTGAGTCCACGAGCAGTTTCCTGAAGCTCTCCTGCGGACGGAAGCGACGACCCGAGACGACGATTGCACATAGCACACCCTCTTCACGCCGGAGAGATGGTAATCGGGAACAACCACCTGCACCTGCCCGTAATTATAAAAAACCCGACCTTCTTCGCGCAGGAGAGATGGAAATCAGGAACGGCGTCGCGGGTGGCTGAGAGATGGCGGCGCGGCGGCCTCGTCCACATTCTCACCGCCGCGAGGAGTGTGACCAGCGCCAACTCCGCTTGACGCCGGCGTCCTGATTCTGATTCGCGCCGGTGGCGGCTGCGCGCTTGCTGGGCAGGGGCCTGATTCATTCCTGCCGTCGGCGCGCTTGCCGGGCAGGGGCCGGCATCGAAGGAACAGAGGCGCGGCTGCGCGCTCCACAGCCCTGACCAGAGGCAGCAGAGCGGCGAGATCCGTCGACGGGGTGGGCGGACGACCAGAGGTCTCGCCGGCCGGCTCAGTCACCATTGCTTTTGTTCTTGGTCAGCTGGAGCTCGAGAACTGGGGAAGGAATAGGAAGAGGAAAGAGATGTGTACTGTACAACAGAGAAGGATACGGACGGGTGATGTTTCTACTGTTCTACGTTTTTTTTTCGATTACCTTAAGCACAGGGTGCGTAAGCAAGAACCATTCGATGCTTTTCACGCGTTCTGTCGCACAGATGGTCGCACGCCCGCGGCATAGGCAAGCCGCGTCCCATATCGGCTGCCGGTGTTCTTCCTACTAATTATTTCCTCTGCCACATGGACCTACTGCCCCCGGCCATGAATGTACCTACTACGACGGTGCGACCTAAGTCTGTGCAAAACCAGTTTGACCAGTTTGGGTGGTTTGGACTAGTATAAAATTTTGTACTACCTCCAAAGTTAAGATTAAGCTTGTGAATAAGATTGTACTACAAAATTTTAGCCAATTTGAGCAGTTTGGATAGCTTTAGGTTTTGCACAAGCTTGCGACCTAAGGGCTCCCCCACCATTCATGGAGCATTACTGCCCTGGGAATGTGCAAGAAACTGATCGGATCATGTGAGTCGTCCCCACCTCCATGTTTAAAAACCTAGACATGTTGACTTGGACATCCAGCGTGCCTGCCTGCCCGCTTGGCCATCTATTGCAGTGCCTTCCAATCTGGTAGCTCTATGCTCGCAGTTTTCCTTTTATTTTTTATACCCCTTACTCATGTTTGCTAATCTATTAGGTTTTGTCTTCTGGAATTTGATCGACATTTTGCATCCACCCCTAATTTGATTGGATTATTAGTTGGATTATGTGTACTACTCTCTCAAGCCAGCCTGATTTGATTGGATTTTGATTCGGTCTTGCGGCTTGGTCGCTCAAGCAAGGAGGAAGCGGCAACCATCATGTGATTTTGTGCCCTGGGAACTCTGGTGCGGCTCTACGGGCGACGACGCCTCCTAGAATTGAGGAGCAGCTGGGGCGGTCGCCTCCTCTCCCTAGAACCTCTGGTGCAACTGTGTGGGCGAAGATACTTCCCAGAATCGAGGTGCAACAGGAGTGGCAAGCGCGTCCTAGACGTCGTGGAGGTGGAGGCCGGCGTGACGTTCCCAGGCCCTACTAGCACCGGCTCTGCCAGACTCTGGCTTAGGAGGAGTACATGTTGCAGGAGCTAAAGAGGAGCTTGGTGGACACGGTATTTGGGGGGCTCGACCTCCAGGTGTTCGCTGCCATTAGGCCTTTACCGTTCTCTCCTTAGGTCTGATTTCCCCATCCTACGCTTTCTCCATAGAGTTTATTTGTTAGTGCACACAAAGTATTTGATACTTGTTCCCTGAGATTAGATCAGTATTGCCGCACCTTTCTGGGGCTTTAGGGGGGCTACAATAGCAAGGAAGCTGAAGTAGTGAACCAGGGTTACGCCGCTGCACCAAGGACGCTGACACTCAATGCACCTCCACCGCCTCTAGGACAACCTCCAATGGCTGCAGCAATCCAGCAGTAACCCACAACAAAACAGAGAACAAAATGAGGAGTACCTGAGATCCAGGGGCGCAATGCAAATGATCCAAAAGGAGCGTCCATCCAACAGGACCCAAAAGTTGATGACCCGACAAGTTAACTTGGCAGTGAGGTCACCTCCACTAACACCCGAATATCTGCATTGGTCTGAGCAAGGCATCACCTTCAACAGAGCCGATCACCCTCCTCAGGTCCCACGACGGGGTCATTCGGTACTAATAGTTGAGGCATAAATTGGTGGGTTCGACATGAGCAAGGTCTTCATGGATGTAAGAAGTGGCATCAACCTCATCTACGCCAAGACACTGCACGCAATGAACTGCTCATTGACCAACTTAGCTCCAACGGACACCTCCTTCCACGACATTGTACCAGTGAAAGCTGAAGTTCCACTGGGTAAGATTTTCCTTGAAGTTGATTTCGGCTCACGCAAAAAATTTAGGCACGAGAAGATCGAGTTCGAGGTGATGGACTGACCATCACAATATCATGCCATCCAGGGGCGATCTGCGTTTGCCCGATTCATGGCAGTACCGCACTACGCATATCTCATGATGAAATGCCAGGACCCGACATAATCATCAGCGTCCAGGGAAGCTTCACCCACTCCTACAACTGTGATCGCGAGTTCAACAAAATCTCCGAGTCTTTTGGTATGGAGAAGGAATTTGCGTAGATCAAAACTTCTATTGATCATGACATTCTGCCAGAAGCAAGGAGGGCCATACTAGATGAATCCTTCGATTCCACAAATGATATGATAGAAGTCCAGGTGCACCCTACGTACCTGACGAAAACATCCCCTATGGCCTCTAATCTTAGTCTCACATAGGAAAGCGTGCTCGTCAAGTTCTTCCATGAGCGCTGAAAAATCTTTGCATGGGTCTCACATGACATGCCAGGAATTCGCTGGGAACTCACCGAGCATGCACTCAATATATATCTAGATGCAAAACTAGTCAAGCAAACACATTCGCATTTTCACGGAGCCAAAATGCAAGACCATTGGAAAAGAACTTCATTGCCTCCTTGATGCCAAGTTTATCTGAGAAATCAAAAGGCCACTTGGGTCACAAACCCGGTGTGCGTCCCGAAGAAAAATACGGATACACTTCGCATGTGTATCGACTTCATCAAGCACTGTCCAAAGGATTACTTCCCGTTCCCGCGAATCGATCAGACCATCGATGCGACCACCGGATGGGAGCGTCTTTTGTTCTTGGATGCATATTCTGGTTATAGCCCAATCAGGATCAAAGTTGAAGATCAAGACAAAACAACATTTATCACACCTTATGGTGTATTATACTACGAGACAATGCCTTCCGGGCTAAAAAATGCGGGTGCGACGTACCAGCGAATGATGCAAAACTTCCTCGGAGATCAAATTGGCAGAAACGTCCTCTCCCTATGGTTATCCCACCTATGCCTTGGGGTGTTGATACTAACGAAAAGTCTTCTTATATAAAATTAGTATATCCTAAGCTAAAGAAACAATTCGATGACCATTCAGCTGGTCTAGAAAAAGCTAAGACAATCAATCCTGAATGGGACAATTCAGTTGGTCTAGAAAAAGCTAAGAAAATCAATCCTGAATGGGACACACTCAAAATTCGCAGTCTATCTCACATGATAGGTGGATACTTAACAGGTTCCCATAAAGGTAGGATGACATGATGATCAAAGTTTAACAAATAGTGAATATCATTATAAACTTCGTAGTGGATCTAAGTAATAGATGTATTTACAAAGTGAAGCACAACTGAAACCGCTTGAAATGTTCAAGGAATTTTTAGAATAAAGTTGGGTATTAAATTAACGAGAATACCAAAGTCTCTGAGATTCGATCGAATGACTAGAGTATTGAAGTTAAATGTGTGACATAAAGACTTATGAAAATCTTTGATAAATTATGAAGTTTGGATACTTCAAAGCATGTTGATATGTCTAAGCATCATAGTCATATTGTATTGGATACATATGGTCTAAATTAATCTCTTATCAAGGTTAACATTATTGTTTAGAGTGGTCAGATAAATAGCAAACACTCAATTTAAAACATAGGAAATCATCTAAGGTTCGTGGAAACAACACCATAAGAGTTATGGCATGTTCGAGTTTCTGGAGTTTTCAATAATTCAAAATCATAAAGAATGAGTAGATCTTTGTAGTGTCTTCTTAGTCAACTATGAATACATATTCCACAACTAAAACCAAAATGAGGCAAATCGTGTTGCCTAGCCTGGTACTTTCTCAAATAGTTGTTTTTTGATAAAGTTATTAGTGGAAGAAAATAAAAGCTCAAAACAAGGTATTAGACCTTACCTCCGAGTATCATAGTTGAAATGGGATCGTATGGACACCTAGAGAGGGGTGAATAGGTGGTACTCCAAATTTTAACTCTTTTTGATTTAGGCTTGACACAATGGAAAATTCTCTAGATATGCAACTATGGTGAATTTATCTATACGACAACCTAGCAACTAAACAAGAAAAGCGAGTAAAAGAATAGAGGTAACTGAGAGTGGAGCACGTGGAGACACATAATTTGATTTACCGCACTTCCTTCCTTTTTGAGAATCTCTCCACAAAAGGCCTCACCCTGTTCTTCGGTGAATCTCGCCACAACTAGCATGATTCACCTTTCCACTATACGCCCTTCGAGCCGGCAATTAGCGCCTTTATAATGAGTTTGGGGCACACATCCACAACTTAATTGGAAGCTATCGAGTAGGACAACAAGCTGCCACAACAAATAACATTTAGCAATAGAGAAAACAAGATCTAGGATTTCCATAGAAACTATAGATGCAAGGGGCCCTCAAGTGAATCAGGGGAAAATTAAGATTGCTTCGGTGATGATGTAGATCAAGGCCTTCTCTTCCGATTCTCCAAAGATCAAAACCTTCGGATGGTTGAATGAGGAGATCTTGTGAATTTGGTGGATCACAAAAATATTGTTCTTGTCTGACGATTCGAGAGACCCCGGGATGAAGATGTGGAGCGGTATTTGTACCCCTCCCGAATTGTAGCTGTTTGGAGTTGTAGGGGGGGTCGGATAATCTGAACTAGGAAAAAATTCCAGCCCAAAGCAAAAATTCCGGCCCAAACCTCCACCCCCTCTCTACAAGCCGTGCCTCAAGTCCTTAGCAAAATTCCCAGGGGCGGATAATCTGGCCCACCGGGAGGGGTGGATTATCTGGCTAGGGAATTCCGGCCCTGGCAGAAAATCTGGGGCAAATATCTGCACCCATATCAGAGAGCCATGTCGTCTGGTCCTTAGTCGTTTCTGAGGAGGGGCATATTATCTAGGCCCGATTAGGACCAGATTAAACGGCCTTGGAAAACATCTGGCCCAGAACAAAAAAATTGGCCAAATATCCTGCCCCCCAACAAAGAGCCGTGCTCCTGGTCCTTAGCCAAAATTGCTGGGGGCGGATTATCCGGCCTGGCAAGCTTGTTCATGCTGAATTTGAGCAAGGGATCTTTCCATCCTTTTGGAGAAATGATGTTGATGAAGGAGATATGCCCTAGAGGCAAATAATAAATAGGTTTTTATTGTCATATCTCAATTAGTTTATAATAGTTTCATATTGTGTTATAACTGTATCAAGTAGAAACATTGGTATAGGTGTGGTATGAAACAACCAAGTCCCTAGTAGTCTCTATTCATACTAGTTCTTTGGTCATGAGGATGATCTGGGTTTCAAGATCGTGGGCATTTATGCCAATTGACAACGGGGTCATATCATTGGAGAATGATGTGATGGACATTCCTCGAAGGATTGCAACACGATCAAGTCATATAGTTCATTATTGCAACAACTAAATCTAGACTCATAATTCCTTAGACCGTGTGGCTATATCAATCACTGTCTTCCGACAGTGCTTAGATAGCATCAAACATCATCTGGTAATACAGTGGCAATAAAGGCATGGTCAGGTACTCGGAGGAACCGTAGAGGCAATATATGTCAAGAGCGGGATTTGTTCACCCACATGACGGGTAAAGATACATATGGCCGGCTTGGTGAGATTACATCCATAAATGTTGCAACATGTGACTCGGTCATGGGGATGTAATGTCACGGTAACAAGAAAACAGAACTTTTTGTTAACGAGATTGAACAAGGTATGTGATACCAATGATCGGATCTCAGACAAGTCGTATCAAGAAACAAAAGGAATATGGATGCTACATTTACCGGTTCAAATGACATTGTCATCAGGAATGCATAGGGGTCACATGGACATCCCTGGTCCCTCTGTTGATCATTGATATAGATCATGTATAGAGCATTCCCGAGCTGTAAGGGGATACACTTAAGGGTACGATGAGAGTGATCATTCGTAAGACGGAATCACAAAAGAGAAAGAGAAATTCGGAATTGTTCCGCAGAGAGATCCGAAGTTGTTCGGAGAAAAAATAAAGTAAAAGACCAGAAAAGTGTTTTCGGATAAATGAGAATTTAAATATACATTTATTATATGTTAATTATGAATTAATATATTCTAAATAATATTTAAATTAAGATTTATAAAACAAACTTTCATATTAGGCCAAATCCTCGGAGGGAAATAGCCTAAAAGAAAAGGTGTAGAAAAAAAAACAGCCCAGCCACGTGGGTGGTGGATAATATCCACCGCACGGGGTAGGTGATACGTTGCTAACGTATCTATAATTTTTGATGTTTCATGCTTGGTTTTTATCTACTTTCTTATGTTTTGTTCCAACTTTGGAGTACTTTTCATACACTTTCTTGGACTAACCTATTAACAAGATGCCAAAGTGTCAGCTGCCTGTTTTCTGCTGTTTTTGGTTCCAGGAAAGTCAGAAAATGAATATTCTCGGAATTGGACGGGACAAAAGCCATAGTCAATATTTCACCGAGGGGGACACGGAGCCAGAATACGAGACGAAGGGGGGCCAGAGGGCTGCCACACCACCTGACCGTACAGCTAGGCATGGCCCGCGCCAGGAGGTGGTGTGGCCGCCTAGGGCGCCCCCTCGGCCTCCCCTTCCGACTATAAGATGCCTCCAATACAGAAACCCTAAGAACCCGATCAAAATTCCACGAAAGAGTCTATAGCCACTATCATCTCTATCTCTAGATCGGGAGGGATCTGAAGCTCTTCTCGGCACCCTGCCAGAGAGGGGAATTCACCCTGGAGGCCTTCTTCATGACCATGCAAGCCTTCAGTGTGATGCGTGAGTAGTTTATCCTTGGACTACAGTTCCATGTAGTAGCTAGATGGTTGGTTCTTCTCCTTTGTGCTATCATGTTTAGATCTTGTGAGCTCCATTCATGATCAAGATCATCTATTTGTAATCCTACATGTTGTGTTTGCGGGGATCCGATGAATATTGAGATGCTATTTCAGATTGATTATTGATTCTATCATGTCTTTGTTATTTGTGATCTTGCATGCTTTCTGTTGTTAGTAGCTATCTTGGCCAAGTAGATGCTAACAACTCCAAGAGTTAGTATTTATGCTTGATAGTGGGTTCATGCCTCTAGTAATCTAGGGAAGTGACAGAAATCTCTAAGGTACTACATGTGTTGTTGCTACTAGGGAGAAAACAACAATGCTTTGTTCATAGAACAATCATATTGTTTACTTTACACGCAATGCATAATGCAATTATATGTTGCTTGTAACTTAATACTGGAGGGGGTTCAGATGATAACCTAAAGGTGGATTATTAGTCATAGATGCAGTTGGATTACGGTCTATGTATAATGTTGTAATGCCAAATTGAATATCAAAGGAGTCAAGATGATTAGTATATGCATGTATGCTTTCTCGATGTTTGTCAATTGCCCCGCTTTAATTTGTTCACCCAACATGTTATCTATCTTAAGGAGAACCACCACTAGTGAACTATGGACCCCGGTCCTTTCTTTACCATCAATCTACAACTGTTTACTGTTTTCTGTTTACTTTCTGTAAGCTTTTACTTTCTTCCACACAATAAGTTTAATCTTTTGTTTTCAGCAAACCGGTGAGATTGACAACCTCACTGTAAGTTGGGGGCAAAGTTCTATGGTTGTGTTGTGCAGGATTGCAAGTTGGAAACAACACCTTGGAGGTGTTTCCTTGCTCCTACTGGTTTGATAACCTTGGTTTCATAACTGAGGGAAAACTTACTGCTATGCTCATCATACCTTCCTCTTGGGGTTCCCCAACAAGCTCGTTAGTACACAAGTCAGCAAGTACTTTTTCTGGTGCCGTTGCCAGGGAGACAAGGACATCTTCACAAGGGGAGTCCCTCATAACCAATCTCTTTACTTTGTTGTTTTTGTTTTGCTTAGTTTATTTCTGTTTCGTTTGCTTGTTTCTTTATCAAAAACACAAAAAATTAGTTGTTCTAGTTTGCTTCCTTTATTAAAAACACAAAAAAATTAAGTCTTTCTATAGTTTTTACCTCTTTCTTAGTTCAGCATGTTGATCCCTAAGTTCACCCTGAAAGACCTTTCAATAGGTAGTGGCTCTATAATTGGAAAAGTTAATATTGAAGAATTCTTTAATCATGTTAGTAAGCATGAGGATCTTGAGGATAGATCTCTTGCCGAACTTGCTCCAAACTATGAAATTACTGTAGCTTCTTTAACTCACATGTTGGAAGCTAGGTTTGTTAACCTTAATCCCTTAATGCAAGTAATGTTTCTTAAACTTAAGGAAATTCAAGACCCTGAAAAGAGAGATTTTATTCTGAAAACTTTGCTTAAGGAATTCTATGATGTTGCTAAGGAAGCTAGAAAAGGCTTTGAACGTTTTAATATGCTAGGATCATGTGTAGATGTTATTGGTACACAAGAAAAGATGGACACAACCGAATCTAATGGGGAGGAAATTAAGATACCAATACCCTTTAAACTTGTAGCAATACATGAAGCTATAGAAAAGAATCTTGATTGGATTGTTCCTGAAAACCCGTTTGATGAAAATAGTGAACCCAAGAGCATTAAAAGAGGGTTCTCTAGAACTTGTTTGGATGAGATACCTTATCTTGTTGATGATATTTCTGGTATCAATCTTAATGCTTCTTCCTTTGAGAACATTTGATTCCTTTCTTGCTTCTTATGTCTAACTTAAAGGCGTTAAAGAAAAGTACTTATTGGGAGATAACCCAAATTTTTTGATGAGTCTTGGAAGTTATTACCTCTGTAATAACCTCTCCTTATCCTTTTTATTTTATTTTTGTGCCAAGAGTAACCTCTAATGAGAGAGAAGTAATGCTTGAAAAAGTTGCTGTCCCGAAACAGATTTTTGTTCTTCACTGTAAAAATTCGTGTAAAATCTTTGTACGTCCGTTTGAGGTGTGAATTTTTGTGCTTCTGACTCAGGTTGTTATATAACTTTAGTTATTTCAACACTTTTCGATTTGAGCAACAGAAGGTGTTCTAAAAAATTGGTTTTTTGCTTGCTGGTCTGTTTTGACAGATTTCTGCCATTATTTGCATTTGCTTCTTGTTGATTCCTTTTTTGAGTTCTTTTGGGGAAGTGAGATTTTTGAGGGAAGTGCTACAGTATCTTGTGTTTTAATGTAAGTTTTATTGGTGTTGAAACTGAACCTAAAGACTTATTATCTTAAGTGCACTAATGTTGGTAATAAAGATTGTGTGAAGTTTTGTATGAAGGAAAATTTCAGGTGTATGGAAATAACGATGTAATGAGATGAAGAATGTACTAAAGCTCAAGATTGGGGATGCCACGCATTTCACCCCAAGAAATATCCAAGAAGTACAAGTGTCAAAGCTTGGGGATGCCTTCTTCATCAATAAAAATCTCAGGTTTCTTCCAAACACTTCATTTTTATTGTTTCATGCACAATTGTGTTGTTGTTGGAGCGTCTTCTTTTTCATTTTCTTTTTGGTTTTCGTTTGCTTGGTTTTCTTAGTTTGCTTGAATAAATTGGTTGGACCCCCTCTTTCATACATTTGTTTTCAAATAAGTTTGGTTTAGATTGGAAAAGAGTAGGAAAGTTCATGCTTAAGTGGTAAAAGGAGCTTGTTTTTGACTGTGACCTATGCTTTGTCATGTCATGCTTGGTATTGTTTTGGCTTTATGCTTAGTGATTATTGATGTAGCATGACTTGTTATAAACAATTGATATTGCTTAATGTGCCTTGGAAGAATCATGCGTTGTTTTAGCATATTAAAGCATATTATTGTGGTATTCTCCTTTGATGCTTTATTTGGGTTGACTTGGCGCATGCTCACACCATGTTATGACTATCCCAAGTCACCATAGCCTTTATGATCCTTTAGTTTTCGACTTGTAATATCACTTTATACTTTAATCAATGATGTTTTGTCGCTTTGCATGATTATGGCCATTATTGCTCTCTTAGTTGGTCGCTCCCAGTCTTTTGCTAGCTTCCATAACCAAGTATGAGTCCCACTCATGCATCCAACTCCATTAAACCAAGTTATTCCAAAGAGTCCACCATACCTACCTATTAGCATTTGCTATTCCAAGTATATTCATGTTTTTATCTACCTTCCGAATTAAACTTGTTATGTGAAAATTAGTGATTAAAGCTCTCACGAACTTGATGGCACACTTTACTTTTCTTGCACTTAATAAACTTGAACCATTGTGTCCACCTTTGTTGCGTATATGCTTGCGCTTTATAAGTTGAAATTAGCAGAACCATGTATCATGGGGAACGCTTTAAACATTGCACTTGTACATTGTACCCCGTTGATATCATGATTCTTTTACTTATGGATCCCGGCGGTGTGAAATAAAAGTGGAACTTGTAAGATCATGGAGTTTGTATGTGTGTTAGAGAAACACCTGGGCTGCTAGCCTAAGCCATGCCTAATCATGGTGGAAACTTGCAGCATAACCATAATGAGCACTCTATGAAGCATCCTCAATAAAAACCTATGCAAATAGCAAATAAAAAGATCGCTGAGATGCTCATTGTCTGCTTGCCTTGTCATTTTGATTATGGGATAGCTCATGTATCATTTGCAAGGGATACCCTGTTGGCAGTTCTCTATGATACATCTGCACTTACAATGACAAGAGCTTACTTGTGACTAAAGTTGAGTAGCATGAGCTTTAGTCTTCATAAGTAAGGGACAAGAGATTTCGGCTTATAACTTGTCAAGAATATCCTCTTAGTTGTGCCACTTTAACCTTAATCACCTAAAGATGCTTATGATAGGGCAATGAGAGCTGAAAGCTGATAAGTACCATAATTTTTGGAAACTCTTTATGAGACTTGAATCCCTGCTTCCTTCTATGAAGGCCTTTCTTTTACTTTTATGTTGAGTCTCCATCTTCTATCTTTATGCACCTATTGAGAGAGCATAGTGGCCATTCTTAGTACAATGTGCATTGTCCCAAGACTTGTTATTGATGCATAACTTTGATATTGCTTGTTCTTAAACTATTTGTATCTAGTCACCCTTATGAACTTTGAAGGTGTCCTATGCATTTATGTTTTGCAACCCTATGAGGGACAAGCTAAATGCCACTATACTATGTTTTCTTTATGTGAAACAAACAAACGTCTTGCAAAGCATTGTTATTCAAGAATCTTTTGTTTGTGCCTTTTCATGTTACAACATAGTTGATATGTCTTATTGTTAGAACTTTATGTTTCATGCTATGTTGAAGTACTATGATCCCAGCTTTCAATGTTTTAGAAATATTTTGATCAAGTTTATGATGGTGCATGTCACCTCAAAAATTATTCTTTCTTTTTATCACTTACCTACTCGAGGACGAGCATGAGTTAAGCTTAGGGATGTTGATACGTTGCTAACGTATCTATAATTTTTGATGTTCCATGCTTGGTTTAGTTTCTTATGTTTTGTTCCAACTTTGGAGTACTTTTCATACACTTTCTTGGACTAACCTATTAACAAGATGCCACAGTGCCAGCTGCCTGTTTTCTGCTATTTTTGGTTCTAGGAAAGTCAGAAAATGAATATTCTCGAAATTGGACTAGACAAAATCCAAAGTCAATATTTCACCGAGGGGGACACAGAGCCAGAATACGAGACGAAGAGGGGCCAGAGGGCCGCCACACCACCTGGCCATGTGCCCAGGCCTGGCCTGCGCCAGGGGGTGGCGTGGATGCCTAGGGCACCCCCTCAACCTCCCCTTCCGACTATAAGATGCCTCCGATACAGAAACCCTAAGAACTCGATCAAAATTGTACGAAAGAGTCTGTAGCTGATGTCTATGCACTTCTATTCTTGTAGACAGTTGTTGGGCCTCCAAGTGCAGAGGTTTGTAGAACAGCAGCAAGTTTTCCCTTAAGTGGATCACCCAAGGTTTATCGAACTCAGGGAGGAAGTGGTCAAAGGTATTCCCTCTCAAGAAACCCTGCAATCAAGATACAAGAAGTCTCTTGTGTCCCCAAAACACCCAATACACTTGTCAGGTGTATAGGTGCACTAGTTCGGCGAAGAGATAGTAAAATACAAATGATATGGATATAAGACAACAGTGCTAGAAAATAGCACGATGGCGTGGAAGAGACTAAAGGCAAACTAAAATAAATATGGAAGCAAGCAATCATGTAATAGATCTTGTAGCAAACAGTGTTTCAATGCTTAGAAACAAGGCCTAGGGATCATACTTTCACTAGTGAACACTCTCGTATAAATATCTTCTCTTCATGATACTACTCTTAACTACTCTCCAGTTGGACACTCTAATCCATGGTAGGGCTATAAGAACACACCTCAAAGTAAGCCTTTCCCATCTAGAAAACCCCACACTGTCACCTTGAGCACTAGATGGTTCCAACAAACACCACAATTTCATAAAGGCATCCAAATCCAAATATAACTCATAACAAGTATTTGTAATCTCTAGCCTAAGTGCCACCATGGTGTGCACGCCGTCACTTTCACACACATGGCGAGAGCAGAGATCTATTAAAGCACTTGAGTAGCAAGGTAGATCTACTTGATTACAAAGCTCATGATCACAATATGATCATGCATAGAGAGAGATGAACACATAGCTACCGGTAGAACGCTTAGTCTCGAGAGAGAACTACTCCCTCCTCATCATGGGAATCAGCAATGGTGATGGAGATCGATAGAGATGGCTCCGGGGGCACTTCCCCGTCCCGGCAGGGTGCCGGAACAGAGACTTTCTATCCCTCGAATCTCCCCTTTGGTGGCAGCAGGGCTATGGAACTTTTCGTGGCTGGAGGCTTGAGGATTTAGTGTTTTCGCATCGGGAGGCATCTTATAGGCGAAGAGGCAAGGTTGGTGGGCGGCCAGGGGGCCCTCACCACCTAGTGGCGTGGCCAGGGCTAGCCCGCGCCACCACATGGTGTGGCCACCCTGTGGCCCCTCTCTGACTCTCCTTTTGGCTATGTGAGTCTTCCGGGAAAATAACAAATTTGGCTTTTGTCCAGTCCAATTCCGAGAATATTTATTTTCTGACATTCCTGGAACCAAAAACAGCAGAAAATAGGCAACTGGCACTGTGGCATCTTGTTAATAGGTTAGTCCAAGAAATCATATGAAACGTACTCCAAAGTTGGAACAAAACACAAGAAAGTAGATAAAACCAAGCATGCAACATCAAAAATTATAGATACATTTGCAATGTATCAACATCCCCAAGGTTAATTCCTGCTCGTCCTCGAGTAGGTAAGTGATAAAAAGAAAGAATAATTTTTGAGGTGACATGCACCATCATAAACTTGATCAAAGTATTTGTAAAACATGGATAGCTGGGATCATAGTACTTCAACATAGCATGAAAGATAAAGTTCTAACAATAAGGCATAGCAACTATGTTGCAACATGAAAGGATACAAACAAAAGATTCATGAATAACAATGCTTTGCAAGACGTTTGTTTGTTTCACATAAGGAAAATATAACATAGTAGCATTCAGCTTGTCCATCATAGAGTAGCAAATATAAATGCATAGGACACCTTCAAAGTTCATAAGAGTGACTAGATACAAATAGTTTAAAACAAGCAATATCAAGTTATGCATCAATCAACAAGTCTTGGGACAATGCACATAGAACTAAGAATGGCCACTATGCTCTCAAAGTAGGTGCATAAAGATAGAAGGTGGAGACTCAACATAAAAAGTAAAAGAAGGGCCTTCATAGAAGGAAGTAGGGATTCAAGTCTCATAAAGAGCTTCCAAAAATTATGGTACTTGTTAGCTTTCAGCTCTCATTGCCCCTATCATAAGCATCTTTAAGGTGATTAAGGTTAAAGTGACTTGCGAAGATAACCTCATGCCCCTGACTTGCGAAGACCGAACCTCATGCTACTCAACTTTAGTCACGAGTAAGCTCTTGTCATTGTAAGTACATATGTATCATTAAGAACCGCCAACGGGGTACCCCTTGCACATGATACAGGAGCTATCCCATAATCAAAATGACAAGGCAAGCAGACAATGAGCATCTCAGCGATCTTTTTATTTGCTATTTGCATAGGTTTTTATTGAGGATGCTTCATAGAGTGCTCATTATGGTGATGCTGCAAGTTACCACCATGATTAGGCATGATTAGGCTAGCAGTCCAGGCGTTTCTCTAACACACATACAAACTCCATGATCTTACAAGTTCCACTTTTATTTCACACCGCTGGGATCCATAAGCAAAATAACATAATATCAACGGGGTACAAAGTACACGTGCAATGTTGAAAGCGTTCCCCATGATACATGGTTCTGCTAATTTCAACTTATAAAGCAGAAGCATGTACGCAACAAAGAAGGACCCAATGGTTCAAGTTTATCAAGTGCAAAAAAAGTAAAGTGTGCCTCAAGTTCGTGAGAGCTTTAATCACTAATTTTCACATAACAAGTTTAATTTGGAAGGTAGATAAAAACATGAATATACTTGGAATAGCATAAGATAATAGGTAGGTATGGTGGACTCTTTGGAATAACTTGGTTTTAGGAGTTGGATGCATAAGTGGAACTCATACTTGGTTACGGAGGCTAGCAAAAGACTGGGAGCGACCAACTAAGAGAGCAATAATGGCCCATAATCATGCAGAGCAACAAAACATTATTAATCAAAGCATAAAGTGATACTACAATTTGAAAACTAAAGGATCATAAAGGCTATGGTGACCTGGGATTGTCATAACATGGTGTGAGCATGTGCCAAGTAAACTCAAATAAAGCATCAAAGGAGAATACCATAATACTATGCTTTAATATGCTAAAACAACGCATGATTCTTCAAAGGCACATTAAGCAATCTCAATTGTTTATAACAAGTCATACTACAACAAAGAATACTAAGCATAAAGCCAAAACAATATCAAGCATGGCATGACAAAGCATAGGCCACAGTCAAAAACAAGCTCTCTTTACCACTTAAGCATGAACTTTCCTACTCTTTTCCAATCCAAACCAGACTATTTGAAAAACAATGCATGAAAGAGGGGGTCCAACCAATTTATTCAGCAAACTAAGAAAACAAAAAACCAAAACAAAAATGAAAAAGAAGACCCTCCAAGAACAACACAACTGTGCATGAAACAATAAAAATAAAGTGTTTGGAAGAAACCTGGGATTTTTATTGATGAAGAAGTGAATGCCTTGGGCATCCCCAAGCTTTGACGCTTGTACTTCTTGGATATTTCTTGGGGTGCACGCGTGGCATCCCAAGCTTGAGCTTTAGTCCATCCTTCATCTCATTACTCATTCCTTCCATACACCTGAAAATTTTCCTTCATACAAAACTTCACATAATCTTTATTAGCAACATTGAAAGAACATTTCATGTTTTCCTATGTTTTGCGTGTTAGATAACAATACTATGGAGACTATTCATGTGCGCTAAGTGTGTAGGAAGTTTTGAGGGGGGGGGCGGATAATCCGCCCCACCAAGGGCCGGATAATCTGGCCTACCTCATCGCTCAAAGGAAGCCAAGGCACGTCGCTCGGTACCTGGTCGGATTTCCTCTCGGAAAATCCGAACTGGGGCGGCTTTTCCTCCTCGGCCGGATAATCCGGGTGTCGCATGGGCCGGATAATCCAACCCCCAGTTTTCGAGCAAAAGGGAGCCAAGGCGCGTCGCTCGGTATCCGGTCGGATTTTCTCCCGGAAAATCCGTACTGGGGCGGTTTTTCTTCCTAGGCCGGATAATCCGGCCCTCGCATAGGACCGGATAATCCGGCCCCCAGAAGTTGATCAAGGGCAAGCTCGGTGCGACGCTCTGAGAGGGGGCGGATTATCTGCCGGATATTCCGAGTCTAGGGCGGTGTTTTCCCCAGACCGGATAATCCGGCCCTCACTTGGGCCGGATAATCCGGCCCCCAAAGTGTGCAACGGCTGGTTTCTGAAGGGGGTATAAATACCCCTTCTTCCCCAACATTCAGAACTCTTGATTCATTCGAAATCGACCAGACATTGTGCAAGAGCTCTCATTCTCGATCTCCCACTTCAACCACCCAAAGGTCTTGATCTTTGGGGAAATTGAAGGAGGAGAAGTTCATCATCATCATCAAGAATCAAGCGCTTCAACTCCTCTCCATTAACTTGGAGAAATCCCTGATCTAGTATTCTTGTCAATACCTAGATCTTATTTATTGTATTTGATAAGTTTGTTCTTGTGGCAGCTTGTTGTCATTTCGGGAGCCTCTAAGTTGTTGTGGAGTTGTTGCCCCGCTAGTTGTGTAAAGGCGTCGGTGCCCGCCTCGAAGGGTACCTATAGTGGAAGGTGGATCAGGCCTTTTGTGCCGAGATCCATTGGAGAACAGGGTGAGGCCTTTTGTGGCGTGGTGGTCTTAGTACCGCCCACCCCTCCAACGCAGACGTACTTCCCTTAACAAGGAATGAACCGCGATCAAACAAATCCTGTGTCTCTGCGTGCTTCACTTCGGTTTACCTGTTCCTCTTCCACTCGCTCTTTACTCACTAGTAGATAGGGTTGCATATAGGGAAATTCCACCTAATAGTTTTTCTAGTGAATTTACCCTCTGTGCTAAGCCTAAAATTTAAAAAGAATTAAAAATTGGTGTAGCACCTATTCACCCCCCCTCTAGGTGCCCATACGATCCATTTCAATTGGTATCAGAGCCCCGGCTCTTAATTCGGGCTTAACCGCCTAAGAGTAGTATGGGTACCAAGGATGATGGAAATGAGGCTGTGGATAAGGTCACAATGGATGATCTCAAGTCGTTGGAAACAACCTTGTTGAAATCCTTTGAGGCCAAGATGGAGGAGATGAATCAAATGATTGCTCGCCTTACATCATCCATAGCCCCATCTCCATCCTCCTCTGAGGCTGCCACACCATCATCTAAGGAAAAGGGTAACACCGGATCCAAAGATGATGATGTGGAAGGTGAAAAACATAATGGTTCCACCTCCAAGAAGGGAAGTGGTAAGGAGGAATATAATGATGTTCGCCACGTATATTCCCCCGACCCACCTATCCTCATCCTCATATAAACAATAAGGGTGATCCACCCAAGCCCAGTATCTCATCCTCTTTTAATCAATGACAATTTCTAATGAAATCTCATGTTTGCAGCTCCTCTATTGAATTGTGGAGGATTATTGAAGAGGGTCTTCATATTGGAGATCAAACCAATCTAACGAGAAGAGAAGTTTTGGATAGCCAGTTGAATGCCACTGCTCTCCACATGATACAGCTGGGTGTGGGTCCCAAGGACATGCCACACATTGAACATCTCAACATAGCTAAAGAGGCTTGGGATGCTCTTACAGATCTCTTCGTTGGAAATGAAAGCATGAGAAGAAATAGGTATGATGCCCTTAGTAATGAAGCTGAGGGATTCTACATGTTGGATGGTGAAAACCATGAGGACATGTATAGAAGACTCAAGGGCATCGCACCAACATTTCGAAAGCATCGGGCCACTCACATTGATGATGCATGGATAAAAAGGAAATATGTGAGTGCCTTAATGCCTTTCGAGCCAACGGACTTGAAGAGCCTGCAAGGTAGACATAACTATCATCAAATGACATCCAACAAAGTCATGCAAGAAATGGTGTCATTCAAAGTGGCAGCAAAGAATGTTGAAGATGCCCGTGCACGGGCCATTGGAATGCAAAAGGGTGTCAATGTGGCTCTGAAAGCCAATGTTTTTGAACAAGAGGAAGATGAAGGAGCTTTTGAGGGGGTATCCATGGACTACCCCGATGAGGTCAAACGTGCTCATGGTGAGTACATTTCATTTTATGCAAGGAACTTTTGGAAGGACCCAGCCAAAGCCAAGTCTGAACTTGAGCGCAAGAACATGTCAAATGGAAGAAGAGAAAGTGGCCCAAGATTGAGAACTTGCTTCAACTGTGGAGATAGAATGCACTTTGTTGCCGAGTGCCCTTATCAAAATAGAGAAGACAATGGTGGTAGGCTCATTCTTAAAGAGAAATCTAAAGCAGCTAAGAAGAAGCCATTTATTAAGAAGAATGGTCCTTTCAAGAAGCAACCCAAGATTGTCTTGGTAGCTCAAGAGGAATACTCCTCCACAAGTGAAGATGAAGAGGATGATGATAGTTCCCGCGAGGTGGCTGCTATAGCCACCACATCAACTCCCTCATCTCTCTTCGACTCGCCGAACGAGAACGCCATCAACAACAACGCCACTTGCCTAATGGCAAGAGGGTCCGAGGTATCAACTTCTAGCTCTTCATTTCCTAAGACTAACATAATTTTGGATATGGATGATCATGACAATCTTAAAATGAAAGAAGAAGTTATTGCCTTGGATACTTTTTTCACTAACCTACAAGGTGAGAAAAAACTCCATTTTGATGCTCTTATGAGCCAACTTGCTCAAGCCGAAGATCTTCTTGAAGAAAAGGGCAGAATTGAAAGAGAAGATGCCTTGGAGATAGCTTCTTTGAAGAATGCCTTAGAAGAGGAAGAGGAAGCTTGAGTATCTTTGGAAGAAAGACTCGAATCCCTTGAGGAGTCACAAGAAGAAGCTGTAGCTCAGCTCATTAAAGAATGTGACCATGCTCTTGCCAAGGTAAAGAAACTAAAGAAATAAAAGCTTGACTTTGGGGCTGTTCATGCTAGACTTTTGGAGAAGTTTGATAATATTGAAAGTGCTCACAAGGCATTGAAGAGTGATCATTCTACTTTAAATGAGTCTCATGACCAGCTCCAAACTCAATTGAAACGGTATGATGTGCCAAGTACCTCCACTTCATCCTCTGGAAAAGAAGACCTTACAAGAAGTTCTCAACACAAAGGTAAAGGGGTTATTGATGAGATACTGGGCAGGCAAAGGACAGACAATAGTAAAAAAGGTCTTGGTTACATACCCAAGACAAAGAGCAAGAAAAACAACAACAAGAAGAAGAAGAGCAAGACTGCTCAACCAAAGACTAGCAACATTACCAATGACAAGACTAATTATGATGGTTTTGCAGGGATCAACAATCCTAACTTTGAACTATATTGTGTTATTATGGTGATGTTTATGCTAGTTATGTAGGCCCTTATGATTGTTACATTCCTTGGTCTATTTGGGTTCCCAAGACCCTTGTTACTAACATGAGAGGACCCATTGAAAAATGGGTACCTAAAACCAAGAAGTAATTTTCTTGCAGGGCTATGCTTCCGGTGGTTCTAAATGGGTACTCGATAGCGGGTGCACGAGTCATATGACCGGAAGCAAGGAGATCGTCACGGAGATGCGGCCAAACCTTGATCACATAACCGTCTCCTATGGTGACAAGTCAAAATCTTAGGTATTGGGTCTCGGCAAAGTTGTGGTGGCTCACGATATCTCTCTCGTGGACGTCATGCTTGTTGAGACCCTTAGGTACAACTTACTTTCAGTTCGTGCCCTTGGTAAGATGGGCTTTGCAGTTTGTATTGATGCTGATTTGGTGGTACTCTTGTGGAGCAAGTCTCTAAAAGTCGCTTTTGTGGGATATATCGAAAACGACCTGTACGTGGTGGACTTTTTGGGGAAAACCACTACAGGCCCGATGTGTCTTTTCGGAAAGGCTGACGCGGGTTGGCTATGGCATCGCCAACTAGCCCACGTCAATATGAGAACTTTGCAAAGTATCCACAAGGGTGGCCACATTCTTGGACTAAAAGAAAATGTCTCTTTTGCCAAAGATCGTGTTTGCATGGCGTGTGTTGAAGGGAAAATGCATGACTCACCTCATCGAAGGAAAACCATTATCTCTTCAAAAAGGATTTTGGAGCTCCTTCATGTGGATCTCTTCGGACCTCCATCTCATGCAAGCCTCGGTGGGAAGAAGTATTGTCTAGTGATTTTTGATGATTACTCAAGATACACTTGGGTTTATTTCTTCAAGCTGAAGAGTGAAACTCAACAAACTATCATCGACTTCGCCAACGAGGTTCAACGTCAACACAACATCCCCATTCTGGCTATAAGGAGTGATAACGGCTCTGAGTTCAAGAACTACACCTTAAATGAGTTCCTAAGTGAAGAGGGGATAAGACATCAATATTCCGCTGCGTACACTCCTCAACAAAATGGTGTAGCCGAGAGGAAGAATCGAACTCTAATGGATATGGCAAGATCAATGTTAGCCGAATTTAAATCTCCATATAACTTCTGGGCTGAAGCAATCTCTACTGCTTGTCATTCATCCAACCGTTTATCCCTCCGTAAGATCTTGGACAAGACTCCGTATGAAATACTTACCGGTAACAAGCCAAACATCTCATACTTTCGGGTATTCGGGTGTAAGTGTTTCTTTCTTATTAAAGGAGTTCGTTTATCTATGTTTGAATCTAAGGCATTAGAAGGTATTTTTGTTGGTTATGGTGCCGAATCCCACACTTATAGAGTCTACAATAAGCTCTCCGGAACTGTTGTAGAATCTTGTAGTGTGGTGTTCGAGGAAAATGACGGTTCCCGTGCGGAGCAAGTTGGTGTTTGTGATGCAGATGTTGAAATACCCCAAGATGCCATAAGAAGAATGGGCGTGGGATGTTTCCACCCCATTGAGGAAACCCTTGTGGCGGACCGGGAAGGAGAATGCTCTACTCATATAGAGCCCTCATCTACACATACTCAACATGTTCCAACCACGGGGGCAACTTCTACACCATCTCCATCAACTGCTGAAGGTCAAGATGATCCAGAAAGCTCCAGGCCGGATTTTCCGATTGACGCCGGATTATCCGGCCACCCCGCTCCAGCTGACCATGTTGCTCCTGGTGGTGAAGATTTTAACACAAGTTCCAGGCCAGATTTTCCGGCTAGCCCTGGATTATCCGGCCCCTCGCCAGTTCAAGCAAGTCCCAGGCTTGATGAAGCTGCTGCAAGTTCTCCCAGGCCGGATTATCCGGCCCCTCCATCGGCCGAATTATCCGGCCCTGACTCTCCAGTTCTGCAGCCTCCTCTTACGTCTACGGACTCACCTCAAGGGCACGCGTCTTCACCACCTGCTACTGATGTTCCAGTTACTGACCAAGGTCGAGAAAATGCTTCCAATGAAGACTCAAGTGATGAATCTCCTCCTCCAAGATACAACAAACTTATTGAACTTCGTCGCAAGGCTCGGGCTGATCGAAACCTTGAGTTGAGGGGTCACACTCTCGACAAGGTCGTTGGTGATCTTCGACGAAGGGTTTCTACAAGAAGAGAATTGGCCAGTTTTGGTGAGCATCAAGCTCATATCTCCATGGTGGAACCTAAGAAGGTCTTTGAAGATCTTGAAGACCCAGACTGGGTTGTTCTATGCATGAATAATTGAATAACTTCGAGCGCAACAAAGTCTGGAAACTCGTGGGGAAACCCAAAGAGTGCCGCAATGTTATCGGCACCAAGTGGATTTTCAAGAACAAGCAAGATGAGAATGACATTGTTGTGAGGAACAAGGCAAGACTTGTAGCACAAGGTTACTCCAAAGTTGAGGGCATCGACTTCGGCGAGACCTATGCTCCAGTGGCTCGCCTTGAGTCCATCCGTATCCTTCTTGCTTATGCTGCACATAACAATTTTAAGTTGCAGCAAATGGACGTCAAGAGTGCCTTCCTTAACGGTCCTCTACATGAGTTAGTATACGTAAAGTAGCCCCCGGGGTTTGAGGATCCTAACTTTCCGAACCATGTCTACAAACTCGATAAGGCACTCTATGGCCTTAAACAAGCCCCACGTGCGTGGTATGAGAACCTTAAAGAGCTTTTGTTAGATTGTGGCTTCGAAGTTGGGCAAATCGATCCCACTCTTTTTACTAAGAAGGTTAAGGGCGAGCTCTTCGTATGCCAACTATATGTAGACGATATTATCTTTGGTTCTACTAATAAAGCTTTTAATGATGAATTTTCAAAGCTTATGACTGATAGGTTTGAGATGTCTATGATGGGGGAATTACGGTTCTTTCTTGGATTCGAGATCAAGCAACTTAGATAAGGAACCTTTATTAATCAAGAAAAGTACATCCAAGACATGCTCAAGAGATTCAAGATGACGGATCTAAATGGTGTCGCCACTCCGATGCAAACAAAATGTCATCTTGAACTTAACCCAAATGGTAAAGATGTGGACCAATAGGTATACCGGTCCATGATCGGCTCTCTTCTTTACCTCTGCACATCTAGACCTGATATTGTGTTGAGTCTGGGAGTGTGTGCAAGGTATCAAGCAGCTCCTAAAGAAATCCACTTAGTGGCGGTCAAGAGGATCTTTCGATATTTGGTTCATTCCCCTAACTTTGGTCTCTGGTATCCCAAGGGCTCCAATTTCTCTTTATGTGGCCATACTGACTTAGATTGGGCTGGTGATAAGGATGATCGGAAGTCCACTTCTGGAGCTTGTCAATTCTTGGGAAGATCTCTTGTATGTTTGTCCTCTAAAAAGCAGAATTGTATATCTCTCCCCACCGTCGAAGCTGAATATGTTGCTGCTGCCAGCTCTTGTACTCAATTATTGTGGATGAGGCAAACTTTAAAGGAATATGGTGTCAATTGTGACAAAGTGCCTCTTTTATGTGATAATGAAAGTGCAATCAAAATTGCGTACAATCCTGTTTAACACACAAGGACGAAGCATATTGAGATTTGGAATCATTTTATTCGAGACCATGTTGCTCGCGACGATATTGATCTATCTTTTGTGAGCACGAAGAACCAACTTGCGGATATTTTTACCAAGCCACTTGATGAAGCAAGATTCTGCTACTTGAGGAATGAGCTAAATATCATTGATTCTAGGAGCCTGTCTTGATTACCCATGCACTCACTCGTATATCTCAATCCTTCTTTGGTCTAGGTGTGGGCATGGATATAGGGGGAGTGTGGTCCTAACTCATTGGGCTAACCCTCCCCCATAATGCCAAAAGCAAGATAAATCATTTCTCTTAATATCATTTTGTGATATGTGAGCTTATTGATGAGTATTGGTCGTGAACCCAAGATATATCTTCGCGGTGTCATACCATACACTCCAACAAGGTGGCTTCGGCCACCGCCCTCTCCCTTGAGGATAATTGGATCTTTTTGGATGTTGTTTGCTCTCTCATGTTCTTATGGGAATCACACTCAATCTTGGATTTTATTTGATTTGGATTTTGCAAGTTTGAGTGTCTAGTACCATCTCAATTTGGCTCTCTTAATCCTAAGCCTTTCCCTACCCCTAAGCCATCTATTCTAGCACACAAGTCCCATGTACACCTTGTGGGGGTGTTGTTTGGGGGCGCGCGGGCCTGGTTCTGTGTATAACAGAATCCCAGATTTTAGGGCGGATAATCCGGCCCAAGTGTAGGCCGGATAATCCAGCACTGATGGATTTCATCTTAAAGGGCATGGCTCAGGGGGAAGGGCTCATAACGAGCAACACTTCTCCCCCAGCCCTCTACTCCTCCCCAGCCGCCGCCTGCCGCCCCTCACCCTCCCCGGAGCCTCTCCGGCCACCGGATTTTCTGGGCCTCCCCGGATCTTCTTCTCCGCGCCTTCCGGGTACCTTCTCCTCTGCTCTCTTCCTCCAATGAGTGAGGGTAACTCCCTCTCTCCTCATCTTTGGCTAGATGTGTAACTTGTTGGGTGGAACGTTGTCTAGAAGGTTGTGTTTTCGCATAAAAATCGTAGTCTTACAATTTCTAGGCCCGATCTACTTTTTTGCATTCAATCTAGGTGAAATCGAAAATTTCTGCCAGAGCCGGATTATCTGCCCCTGGCCAGGCCGGATAATCCGGCCTGACAGATTCGATTCTGGTTTAGTTTCACTATGGAGTATGCATTGAGTAGTTTTGTCCTATGAACCTTTGACTACTTTTTCCATGCTCTCTCCTGGACTTGTGTGTATGCTTATCCCCTTGCTATCGCCCTTATTCTCCTCACAGGTGGTTCTGGTGTTCCCAAGACCTACACGTGCCGTCCTCGCGCCAAATACTTTTGGGACAACGGACATGGTAACTTAGTGGATGGAGTTGAGTTGAGGAGAAGGGAGAACGAAGAGAAGCGCATGGCTGAACAAGCAAAGAGGACTAGGAAGGGGGTGTCCAAGAGGAAGGGCAAGGAGCCCAAGATCAACTATAGGACTTTGGATGCGGTGTCCTATTCCGCCATCCATCACCGTGACTTGTTTGCTAAGCTACCTCGTGATGATGAGCTGGGGGATACTCGTTTTTGGTGTGCAGAACAGAAGGGGATCTATGAAGACATATATGCGCGGCTGAACATTAGGCCTATGCACCCACTGGTACTTGCTGATGCTTTGGAGAAGGCGCATCTTGTGGATGCGATGTATTTTGCTGAGAGGATGGGGCTGCACCATCTTATGTCTCTCCAGTGCTCCTTTGACTCCGATGTGGTGAAGCAGTTCTTCTCCACTTTGGTGATTTGTGGGGATGAGCGTCGCACTATGAAGTGGATGACTCATGACAGGCCGATGACTGCTGATTTTCACGTGTTTGCTGAGGTTCTGGGGTACTCCTTCCGCAGCAAGGATAGAGCCAGTGGACACCGCATCATCACTCAATTGAAGCCCAACAAGGATGCAGCTCTCTCCCCTTGCACTGTGGACAATGGCATTGTCGGCACTATGGCTGGCCTTGCTCCCATCTATGCTGCATTAGCGGGTCTCTTCCATGACTCCATTACACCGAGTGGGGGCAACAATGACAACATCCGTGGTCACCTTGTTCAGCTACTTCAATTTTCTCATGAGGTTGCCTCCTGCGAGGACGAGTCAGTGTAGTACATGCTGGATGTCATGGACTTCATTTACCATGAGCTGTGTGATGCTATGTTCAACCGTCTGTCCATTCCCTATGCACCCTACATTATGATGCTCATTCGTCACCTGCTGCCTGCTGAGGAATTCCACATCGACTCGGTGCACAAGGCCAAGAAGATTTACACCAAGGTTCGGAAGACCTCTCACCCCTCCTCTGCTCCTGAGGGCCTCATGAGGGATGCTCGCAGGCCCCCTGTACCTCCCGTTGCCCGTGAGATCAAGCAGCTGAACTGGTTCCAGCGTCACATTCTCTGCATGGGCGTGGAGACACGCAAGGGTCAGTACGAGGCATACAAGCAGCGCCATGAGTTGGCTCACTCCCAGCAGCTCATTCTCCACCATGTGTCCGGCGCTTCGGGTGCTCCTCCAGCTCCTACACCACCCACTCCGTATGCTCGGTGGAACTCTTCCTCCGGGTTAAACTATGGTGAGCTGGAGCGTCACTTGTTCCCCTTTGCGCCTGCTGCTGATGTTGATGATGAGGAAGGTGACACGAGGAGCTTGAAGATGAGGATGAGGAAGAGAATGAAGAAGAGGACGAGGACGAGGACTACGAGTGATCCCATGGGGCGCTAGCATCGCTCTTCTCCCTTTTTGGTGTCTCGATGCCAAAGGGGGAGAAGTAGTTCTATTAGGTTGTCCCTGGATTTGCATGGGTCAGGCATAAGCACTTGCACTTTTCTATTCGTTTTTTTGCTTATGCCCATTTAGCGTTGAACTTTAAATTCGTGATTTGTGGTTGGTTGAGATTTTATGTGGTTGTCTGGATTATGCCTATGGATTTCGTATCATGGATTATGCTTATGGATCTATCTATTCATATCCTATTGCTGGAGGCTTATCACGGAAGGCGCGCTCATAATGGTTATCTGGTATTAATTATGACTTATGTCAAGGATGCCTACTCTCTACTTCGGTGGTATGTATTTATTGCTCATATGTCTATGGAATAGATTCACCTATTTGTGTGCATTTGTATTCCAATGCAAAACTTTACTATGCACACATTGAGGGGGAGTCTCTTTCATGGTTATCACTATTTGTCTTGTGTCTTTCTCCTGCAAATCCTGGTATTGTCATCTAACACCAAAAAGGGGGAGATTGAAAGAACATTTCATGTTTTCCTATGTTTTGCGTGTTAGATAACAATACTATGGAGACTATTCATGTGCGCTAAGTGTGCATGAATTTTTGAGGGGGGCTGGATAATCCGCCCCACCAAGGGCCGGATAATCTGGCCTACCTCATCGCTCAAAGGAAGCCAAGGCGCGTCGCTCGGTACCCGGTCAGATTTCCTCCCGGAAAATCCGAACTGGGGCGGTTTTTCCTCCTCAGGCCGGATAATCCGGGTGTCGCATGGGCCGGATAATCCGCCCCCCAGTTTTCGAGCAAAAGGGAGCCAAGGCGCGTCGCTCGGTATCCGGTCGGATTTTCTCCCGGAAAATCCGTACTGGGGCGGTTTTTCTTCCCCAGGCCGGATAATCTGGCCCTCGCATAGGACCGGATAATCCGGCCCCCAGAAGTTGATCAAGGGTAAGCTCGGCGCGACGCTCTGAGAGGGGGCGGATTATCTGCCAGATATTCCGAGTCTGTGGCGGTGTTTTCCCCAGACTGGATAATCCGGCCCTCACTTGGGCCGGATAATCCGGCCCCCAAAGTGTGCAACGGCTGGTTTCTGAAGGGGGTATAAATACCCCTTCTTCCCCAACATTCAGAACTCTTGATTCATTCGAAATCGACCAGACATTGTGCAAGAGCTCTCATTCTCGATCTCCCACTTCAACCACCTGAAGGTCTTGATCTTTGGGGGAATTGAAGGAGGAGAAGTTCATCATCATCATCAAGAATCAAGCGCTTCAACTCCTCTCCATTCACTTGGAGAAATCCCTGATCTAGTATTCTTGTCAATACCTAGATCTTGTTTATTGTAGTTGATAAGTTTGTTCTTGTGGCAGCTTGTTGTCATTTCGGGAGCCTCCAAGTTGTTGTGGAGTTGTTGCCCCACTAGTTGTGTAAAGGCGCCGGTGCCCGCCTCGAAAGGTACCTATAGTGGAAGGTGGATCAGGCCTTTTGTGGCGAGATGCGTCGGAGAACAGGGTGAGGCCTTTTGTGGCGTGATGGTCTTAGTACCACCCATCCCTCCAACGTAGACGTACTTCCCTTAACAAGGAAGGATCTGCGGTCAAACAAATCCTGTGTCTCCGCGTGCTTCACTTTGGTTTACCCGTTTCTCTTCCACTCGCTCTTTACTCGCTAGCAGATAGGGTTGCATATAGGGAAATTCCACCTAATAGTTTTTCTAGTGAATTTACCCTTTGTGCTAAGCCTAAAATTGAAGAAGAATTAAAAATTGGTGTAGCACCTATTCACCCCCCCTCTAGGTGCCCATACGATCAATTTCAAACATTAGTGCACTCAAGATAATAGGTCTTAAGGTTCAGTTCTAACACCAAATAAACTTCCATTAGAACACTAGCTACTGTAGCACTTCCCCCAAAAAGCTCAATTCCCCAAAAGAACTCAAAAAGGAACCAACAAGAAGCAAATGCAGAAAATGGCAGAAATCTGTCAAAACAGACCTGTAGATAAAGACGGTTTTTTTCGAAGACCTTGAGTTGTTCAAATCAAAAAGTGTTGAACTAACGAAAGTTAGATAACAACCTGGGGCAGAAGCACAAAAATTCACACCTCAAAAAGACGTTTATATATTTTACACGAATTTTTACGGTGAAACAAAGAAATCTGTTTCGGGTCAGCAACTTTCCCAATCATTACTTCTCTCTCATTAGAGGTTACTCTTGGCACAAAAAACAAATAAAAAGGATAAAGAGCGGTTATTACTGAAGTAATAACTTCCAAGACTCATCTAAAACTTTTGGGTTATCTCCCAATAAGTAGTTTTTATTTAATGCCTTTAAGTTAGGCACGATAGTTTGAGAAGATGCTCACATAAGACATATGAATTGAAGTAAAAGAGAGCATCAAGAAGCAAATTCAAAGCACATTTAAGTCTAACCCACTTCCTATTCATAGGAATCTTGTAAATAAACAAGTCATGATAGCACAACGCAACAAGCATAGGAAAGCAAAGCAAGTGCAACTTCAAGACTTTCAACATAAAGAGGGGAAACTTAATATTGTTGAGATACATAAAACCATGTTTCCCTCTCTCATAATAACTTTCAGTAGCAGCATGAATAAAATTAACAATATAACTATCAGATAAAACATTCTTATCATGAGCCACATGCATAAAATAATTATTACTCTCCCTATAAGCATAGTCATTCTTATTAATTGTGGTGGGAGCAAATTCAACAAAATAGCTATTATTATTATTCTCATCACCATAATCATCAAATATAGGAGGCATATTGTAATCATTAATTTTCTCCTCAATAGTAGGTGGACTGAAAATATCATATTCATCATTGTAATCATCATATATTGGAGGTTTGGTATCATCATAAGCAATAGAATAGCTATCTTCCAAAGCTGGGGAACTAAAAAGATCATTTTCATTAAAACTAGTTTCCCCAAGCTTAGACTTCTCCATAGCATTAGCAATAATGGTGTCCATAGAATTCAAACTAACAACATTTCTATTAGCATGCAAATAAAGTTCCATAGGTTTTTTAATTTTCTCTTCAAACACTTCATGTCCTAACTCAAGGTAAATACTATAAAGCTCTCTAATTTTGTTGTTGTTTTCCATTAAGCCTAACTAGTGAAAACAAGAAACAAAAAGACAAAATTGTAGAATCTGAAGGAAATAACTTTGAGCACTCACACCAGAGGATGTGAGTGCCTTTTACCTTACCTCCCCGGCAACGACGCCATAAAATAGGCATTTTCCGTGGGAGGTTCTTCTTCTTTAATCCTCCAGTGTGAATACCTTTTACCTTACCTCCCCGGCAATGGCACCAGAAAATAGCTTGATGTCTACGCACTTCTATTCTTGTAGACAGTTGTTGGGCCTCCAAGTGTAGAGGTTTGTAGAACAGCAGCAAGTTTTCCCTTAAGTGGATCACCCAAGGTTTATCAAACTTAGGGAGGAAGTGGTCAAAGGTATTCCCTCTCAAGCAACCCTGCAATCAAGATATAAGAAGTCTCTTGTGTCCCCAACACACCCAATACACTTGTTAGGTGTTTAGGTGCACTAGTTCGGCGAAGAGATAGTAAAATACAAGTGATATGGATATAAGACAACGATGCTAGAAAATAGCTTGATGGCGTGGAAGAGACTAAAGGCAAACTGAAATAAAGATGGAAGCAAGAAATCATGTAACAGATCTAGTAGAAAATGGTGTTTCAATGCTTAGAAACAAGGCCTAGGGATCATACTTTCACTAGTGAACACTCTCATATAAATATCTTCTCTTCATGATACTATTCTTAACTACTCTCCGGTTGGACACTCCAATCCATGGTAGGGCTATAACAGCACACCTCAAAGTAAGCCTTTCCCATCTAGAAAACCCCACACTATCACCTTGAGCACTAGATGGTTCCAACAAACACCAATATTTCATAAAGACATCCAACTCCAAATATAACTCATAACAAGTATTTGTAATCTCTAGCCTAAGTGCCACCATGGTGTGCATGCTGTCACTTTCATACACATGGGGAGAGCAGAGATCTATTAAAGCACTTGAGTAGCAAGGTAGATCTACTTGATTACAAAGCTCATGATCACAACATGATCATGCATAGAGAGAGATGAACACATAGCTACCGGTAGAACCCTTAGCCTCGAGAGAGAACTACTCCCTCCTCATCATGGGAATCAGCAATGGTGATGGAGATGGTGGTGGAGATCGATGGAGATGGCTCCGGGGGCACTTCCCCGTCCTGGCAGGGTGGCAGAACAGAGACTTTCTATCCCCTGAATCTCCCCTTCGGTGGCGACGGTGCTGTGGAACTTTTCATGGTTGGAGGCTTCACGATTTAGGGTTTTCGCATCGGGATGCATCTTATAGGCGAAGAGGCAAGGTCGATGGGCGGACAGGGGCCCACACCACCTGGTGGCGCGGCCAGGGCTAGCCCGCGCCACCACATGGTGTGGCCACCCCATGGCCCCTCTCCGACTCTCCTTCTGGCTCCGTGAGTCTTCCGGGAAAATAACAACTTTGGCTTTTGTCCGGTCCAATTCCGAGAATATTCATTTTCTGACTTTCCTGGAACCAAAACCAGCAGAAAATAGGCAACTGGCACTGTGGCATCTTGTTAATAGGTTAGTCCAAGAAATCATATGAAAAGTACTCCAAAGTTGGAACAAAACACAAGAAAGTATATGAAACCAAGCATGGAACATCAAAAATTATAGATACATTTGCAATGTATCAGTAGCCGTCGTCGTCTCCATCCCTAGATCGGGAGGGATCTGAAGCTCTTCCCGGCACCCCGCCGGAGAGGGGAATCCACCCTGGAGGCCTTCTTCATCACAATGCAAGCCTCCGGTGTGATGCGTGAGTAGTTCATCCTTGGACCACAGGTCCATGTAGTATGTAGATGGTTGGTTCTTCTCCTTTGTGCTATCATGTTTATATCTTGTGAGCTCCGTTCATGATCAATATCATATATTTGTAATCCTACATGTTGTGTTTGCGGGGATCCGATGGATATTGAGATGCTATTTCAGATTGATTATTGATTCTACCATGTCTTTGTTATTTGTGATCTTGCATGCTTTCCGTTGTTAGTAGCTATCTTGGCCAAGTAGATGCTAGCAACTCCAAGAGTTAATATTTATGCTCGATAGTGGGTTCATGCCTCTAGTAATCTGGGGAAGTGACAGAAATCTCTAAGGTACTAGATGTTTTGTTGCTACCAGGGAGAAAACATCAATCCTTTGTTCATAGAACAATCGTATTGTTTACTTTACACGCAATGCATAATACAATTATCTGTTGCTTGCAACTTAATACTGGTGGGGTTTTAGATGATAACCTGAAGGTGGATTATTAGTCATAGATGCAGTTGGATTACGGTCTATGTATAATGTTGTAATGCCCAATCGAATCTCAAAGGAGTCAAGATGATTAGTATATGCATGTATGCTTTCTCAATGTTTGTCAATTGCCCTGCTGTAATTTGTTCACCCAACATGTTATCTATCTTAAGGAGAACCACCACTAGTGAACTATGGACCCCGACCCTTTCTTTACCATCAATCTACAATTGTTTACTGTTTTCTGTTTATTTTCTATAAGCTTTTACTTTCTTCCACACAATACGTTTAAACCTTTGTTTTCAGCAAAACCGGTGAGATTGACAACCTCACTGTAAGTTGGGGGCAAAGTTCTGTGGTTGTGTTGTGCAGGATTCCAAGTTGGAAACAACACCTTGGAGGTGTTTCCTTGCTCCTACTCGTTTGATAACCTTGGTTTCATAACTGAGGGAAAGCTTACTACTGTGCTCATCATACCTTCCTCTTGGGGTTCCCCAACGAGCTCGTTAGTACATGAGTCAGCAGCGGTCCGCAGTCGTCGGCCGCCACCCTGCCTGCTCAACCCGGCCCACGTGGGCGCACCCGGAGCTGGCAAGACGGGCGGGCTAGCAAGCGCGCTGGGCCGCCGGGAGGCAAAGTCGGCCCACCCGGGTTGACCGCCTCGCCACCGCCATAGCAACTGGGCCACGCGCGCTGGCCGGCCCATCGTGGGTCGCCAGCCGCTGCGCTGGGCGCCATAGCGCTATGGGCCGCGAGGTGGCACGCCGGCCCACCCTGACTGGCTGTTGGCTGCTGCTTTTCCTATTGGGCTAAGTAGAAATAGCCAATTCGGCTAGGACGAAATCCCGCTGACTTTTTTCCTTTACTAATAGTCCCACATGGCTAACCTAATGGGGAGGGCACACCCCCTCCGCCTATATAAAGGGGTGCCCATGGGTGGGATGAAAGACACCAATATTTGGAGAAGTCCTTTGGTTGACTTTCTCCTTCCCTCTCTCTCTATACCTTGTGACCATGGCCCCAAGTCTGGGCTATGCGAACAAGGCACACATGCAGCACACCGTTGCGCTGTAGGGATTCCTAGCCGGATATCAACTTTCGCACTCCCGGCGGGATCGGGGAGCCAGAGGTCTCATCGTGAACCGGATGTGTGCGAAGACACGAGGCGCAACACTTGGGGAACTTAAATGTCGTGAGCTGGAGCTGCTGCACGATGAAGAAGGAGCAAGGGGTGACCTGCGAGGAGCTTTGCGACCTTGAGGTCAGCTACGAGTACGACTACTTCAACCACGTTCCCCTCGGAATGTTAACCGCGTATGGTCTACATGGGTATGTATTCTCTACACATTGGCCGTTACCGCATTACTACATAGATAGATCCTAGGCAGTTTTTGGGGTTCCAACGAAGGAATTTTTTTTGTTTTCTGCTGCAGATCCCCTTTAGTGGTATCAGAGCCGATCTATGCGTAGGAGTGTTGTACGGCCAGTATGCATAAGTTTTGTGCGGGCATTGATCCCTTAGTTGTTACCCTCTAACATGTACTTGTTTATATCGCGGTATTGTTTGATGAAGGGCCCGGACCAACCTTACGCGTATTTGTACGCGAGACTGGTTCCACGCTCAACATACGGCTTGTACCGTATAAGTGGCTAGCGGGTGTTTGTCTCTCATTCAATAGTTGATATAGCATTTAGAACGGAGGGCCCCGAAAGGGGTGTAGTAGAGACAACTGTTGGATCCATGTTATGGTTGGAAAGTTCGTAGATTAGAAACATTCTCTTGCGAAAGCCCTAACAACCACGTAAAACTTGCAATAGATAAATTAGAGGCGTCTAACTTTATTTTGCAGGCGGGCATGTGACTATGATATGGCATTGGTCGTTACGAAGGTAAAGTAGTTTACTTTTCTGTTACTAAGTAGTATAGTAATAGTCATCATTCCGATGGACGACCTGGTGGCGGCGTCGTGGACTTGGTGTCAAACCAAGGGCAAGACGGAGATCATGCCGAAGCACTCGATGGAGATCAAGGCGCAAGGAGGACCATATCATATCACAATATACATATGATGTTGATACCTGTTTTACATCTTATTGTGTGCTAGTATTTAGATACTCAACGGTAGAAAATAAGATAATCCCTATTTAATTCCAATGTTCCGTGTTCCCCTTATGTGTGCACCACCAAGAAAGTTCTTCGTTATGAGGTCGGCCGTGATGATCGGGGGTCAGACATATCTATGTTCGCATACAGTGGGTGTAATCCATGTTGCACAACGAATACACACAAGTTAGATTTGGCGAGCCTAGCATGTTACAGAGACGTGGCCTCAGAACACAAGAGATCGAAAGATCGAGCATGAGTCACATGTATGAGGTGATTGGCATTAGGGAAGGTCTACCTTTGAGGCTGCACTGATGGCCGTGATGATCGGGGGAGGTGCAAAGGATAGGGATCATGTGATCACTAAAAATTGTCCAGGGGATAACGATTTTAGTGGAGATGAATTATAAATTGAAATCTTATTACGAACTTAGTCTAGATGTCTGTTTGCAAATATCTTAGTAGATCTTGGCCTATCCCATTGAGGTCCTTTGTGACCATGGGAACATATTGCTTAATGTGGAACTTAGCAAAAGGGTCCAACTTCATAGATTAATACCCACGCCTGAGGGATATCCTCGTAAAAGGTGATCTTCTCTTCTTGATACAATAACCATTAGGAGATAATTTGATGACTCCACAATGTTTTTATTTTCTCCATAATCATCCAATAAGCCATTCTCCATTCAATGGAGAGTTGGGCTACATTTTGTATTCTACAGAATAAGGCACACAGAGTATGAGCCGTTGGATGGGTTTTCCTCCATCATGGATGAAAAGGTTATTTGGAAAATCACTTGGTGATCTTGCATTAGAGTTGAGAACTCTTAGAAGGGCTTGTTTGCAAAAGGAGGTCATGGATGAATAAGGTTTATGTAAGATATACAAAATATAAATGTGGTTCTTGTAAAAAAACTGGTTCTAGTTTGCAAAGTATTTGATACTTATCCTGCTTTGTGAAAACAGGATGATCTGCTTGAGAATTGGTGGATTTGAGGCAATGTGACTTGATGACATCAAGCAAAACAGTTGATGGCCGACATCACCTCTTTCCTCAAAGTTTATCGTTTGGATTAGTGGACTTGAGTATAATTTTGTAATCCTTGTTTGTGTGCCTTGCTTTTGGCGAGACGATTATTCATATGAAAGAGTTACAAACCAGTTGTACTATTCTTATGAACAATACCTTACGGTCACATTATGATTATAAATGAGTTATTCTCATCACTATGTTAATGATAATTATTTAAGCATTTATGAAGGATTAGTATGCTAAAAGATATCCAAAGTTCAATAATGAAATAACATTATAGTTTAAGTCATTTTGGTTATTGAATGTTCTTCATTGTAAATGAAGATCAGGGTCCTAGATGCTTAATCTAGAGATTTTGCAAAACCATGCCTCTTGGGCAGAATGACTAAAACTTCGCATTCTAGTAAAACGGTGATATGCGAAGAAATGTTGAATCTTACACATAGTGATGTATCGTATTTTCAAAAAATAGTGGAAATCATTAGTTAATTGTGGACTTAAGTGAATAAGCGTATTTACTTAATGAAACATAAGTTTGAAACGACTTGAATTGTTCAAATGAGTTTATAACTAAATGGGATATTAAATTTACTAAATTAACAAGTCTCTTCGATTTGATTGACATGACTAAAGTATTCAAGTTAAGTTTAGCATAAAAGGTACTTGTGAAAAATGTTTCACAAATTATGATAATTGGACGAATTCAAACTTTGTTGAAATGTCTAAACATCATAATCATTTTGTATTAGATACATATTATCTCTTATCGGGGTTATAGTGGTCGTTTAGAGTTAGAGATCGAAATAAGCAAAACACTCGCTTGAAATATAAAGGAACATCTAAAAGATTCGTGGACACAACACCATAAGAGTTATGGCACGTTCGAGTTTCTGGAGATTTCGATAAGTCGAAGTCGTGGCGAATAAACAAGTCTTTATAGAGCATTCTTAGGAAGCTATGAATGGATCTTCCACACAGGGGAAAACCTACTGTTGTCCAAAGTTGACGTGTCTTGATGAAGATACAGGTGGAAAAAAGTAAAAGATCAAAACAAGGTATTTGACCTTACCTTCGAATTGTTGAGTGGCGCAGCGGAATTTGTTTCGTTAAACCAAACTCTACAAATAGAGGAGAAACCAATGATAATGATCATAAAGTTTTAGCGAATACATTTACTAAAGAAAGTAGGATTCAACTATATATTCTACAAGTTTTTGGAATTATATTGTTGATTCACTTGTCATGGTTTGAACCAGACATACCTATGAAATACAAAGAAGCGTGATGGACCTAAGTGCGAGAAATGAATGGTCATTGAAATCTCGTTAGTGGAATTCTCTATTTGATGGTGATTAAATAATTTTGGAATGTCCAATATTATCGAGAGGACCTAGATTTGAGTGGGAGCAAATCAGCTTGGCTAAATCATACTGAAGGGAATATGCCCGAGAGACAATAATAAAGTGGTTATTAACTTATTCCCTGTTTATGATAAATGTTTATTTTGCATGCTATAATTGTATTAATTGGAAATGTTAATACATGTGTGTTTAATAAACAAAATACAAAGTTCCTAGTAATGCCTCTCATATAAACTAGCTCGTTGATTAACAAGATGATCAAGGTTTCCTGGTCATGGACATTGGATGTTGTTAATAACGAGGTCACAACATTGGTGGAATGATGTGATGAACATTCACCCGAAGTATAGCATTACGATCAGAGTCATTATGTTTATATTGCTATAACATCATACGAAGTAATCTTAGTCCTTAGACCATGAGATCGTGTTAATTGCTAACACCAGAAGAGTATCTTGATAACAGCAAACGTCACACCATAACAGGGTGACTATAAAGGTGGGTTCAGTTCTACAAAGGTGTTATGTTGAGGCTCATGGATCAAGAGTGGGATTTGTCCATCCCGATGACGGATATATATACTCTAGGCCCTCTCGGTGATATCACATTAAGATAGCTTGCAAGCAAGTGATGTGATCACTAGAATGTTATATCACGGGAACGAGAAAAGAGTGCATGTCGGCAACAAGATCAAACTAGGTATGGAGATACTGATGATCGAATCTCGGACATGTAATATATCGCGAGACAAAGGGATTTAGTTACTAGCGTTAAAGGTTCTCACGATCATAGAAGTCATCGTTGAATGTGTATGAGTCAGTATGGATCTCCAGGTCCCGCTTCTGAATATTGATCTGAGAGGGGTCTCAATCATGTATGCATTATTCGCGAACCGTAGGGTGACACACTTAAGGGATACCGACACCATTTGGATAAAATATGTTTCAGATAAAGATTTAAGAAAGCGCTGGAATTATTTCAATAGACACCAAAACTGTTTCGGGGTGAAATTGCTGAAATTGGTTTTGCATGTAATATTGAAATGTTGCAGGGGGTTTTATATGAATGTTTGTTAATTAAATTAATTAAAAAAATTCTGAATAAAATTAATAAAAGAGTTTTATTAAATGAGAGAGCATTAAATTTGGAGAAATTTAATGCATTTAAAGTGGAGACTTTAAAAGAGAATGTGAAGGGGGATTTTAATGTGGAGGGGGTTACCACCACATGAATGGGGGAGGTGAAGGGACACCATCCCCTCCTCCTATAAAAGGACCCCCTCTCACACCTTCACACTCACACCTCCTCGTGAAGGATCTCTCTCCCCCTCTAGTATTATTCCCCCATGGTCTCGGATTAGCGAGATACATGTTCCCGGTGGCTTTATCTGGAAAGGAGTTGCTGCTTCCGATGCTTTGCTGGAGCGAGGGACGGAGGTTGTCGGGGTACCGGACGTGTGTGCGATCACGGATGCACCGCTGCTTTGTGGTGCTGGACTTGGTGGAGCTGGATCTGATGGACGTGCTGGAGCCGGACCTGCTGGACTTCATCACGATCTTGAGATCGGCAAGTGTACGACTACATCATCCACGAGTTCCAACTCGTTAACAAAGCTTTGTTGTCTTCGAGGGTAAGTTCTCTATGGATGTATATCCACCCGTTGCTTGTATCTAGTAGATAGATCTTGGCGTATAGTTCCCACCGCAGGAATTTTTTTGTTTTCTATGCTGCGAACCCAACTGTGGTATCAGAGCCTGATCTATGCGTAGGTGCTTTGCACGGGTAGTACACATATTTTTATATGTGGGTGGTGATTATCATGTTATTGCTTCTTTCATGTATTTTGGATATTGGTGGCATAGTGGGATGAAGCGGCCCGGACCAACCTTACATGTCATCGTACATGAGGCCGGTTCCACGACTGCCATGCAACTAGTTTTGCATAAGTGGCTGGCGGGTGTCTGTCTCTCCTACTATAGTCAATATCTGATTTACAACGAGTTGCTAATAACTTGTGGTTCCATGTTCGTAGGTAAGAACGGTTCTATCTTCAAAAGCCCTAAGCCACGTAAAACTTGCAATTGATAAATTAGAGGCGTCTAGTTTAGATCGTTGCTGGGCCAGTGTCATGATATGGTAATGTTGTAAGTAGATGTATGATAGATACTCTGACAACACACCTAACGTGTAAGTTCCATAGACCTTGGCCTTACACACAAAGGAATGATAGAGATCATACCACGATGCATATGATAGAGATAAAATGCATGGACCATATCATCCCACTTTACACATTAGATGTTTGCATCTTACATTGCTAGTTTGGCGTTTTAGTAGCATTATAAGATGATCCCTCATTTAAATATCAAGATAAAATGTGTTCTTCCTTAAGTATGCACCGTTTTATGGATCGTGTTTCGAGACATCATGTGATGATCGGGTGTACTCGACTCTACGCTTTCATACAAACGTGTGTAAGACAGTTTTACACATGCGAGTACTAAGGTTCTTACTTGGCGAGCCTAGCATGTACAGACATGGCCTCGGAACACAGACCGAAAGGTTAAGCATGAGTCATATAGTTGATATGATGACCATATTGATGCTCGCCTTTGAAGCTACACCTCACGTGATGATCGGACTTGGTGTAGTGGATTTGGTTCATGTAATCACCAAAAAGGCACGAGGGATGCCGTTTTTGAGTGGGAGTTCATTTCTAATTTGGATTAGTCGAACTCAATTTGTCATAAACTAAATCAAAGTGAATTTGCATAGTTTGTTGTAGTCATTGGCATTCGTTTTCTACCTTATGCTTAGTTGTAATTGAGATAATGGAACTATAGAATTCTAGGTATTTACTTTACGAAATGGTATCGTATTGTTTTGAATGTCAATTTAAAGTTTAAAAGTCCTACTGCAGACTTTTAGCAAACTCTATTTACTCCATGAAGTTTAATAAGTAGTATTAAATCAAGAGTAAGAATTCCAATGTTAGTATCTAAAGTATCATTTTTGCCTCCATGATTATTGATATTCAAAAGTTGTTTTAATATCAAGATTAAATAGGAGCTGAAAATTGTTTCAGAAACCATCATGTGTGAAAGATATTGTGATATCTGAAACAATGTTTTTGGTTGCATTATGATAGAGTATAATTTAGCAAAATACATGTTCTCATATTGTATGAGAATTTGTGAAGGATGGAGATGCTAATCATCCGGATCTCCCAAAAAGGTTTTGGGAACTAACATTATACTCACGATTCTTCCTTACAGGCTATAGTAGCTTGATCATGAAAGTTGTCATGATAAGGATGAATAGAAGATGTAAGTAAAATGTTTACTACACTGATAGATTACTAAAGAATGGATTTTTGAAAGAACACCAAACATTTGATGATGGTGATCCACTTCAAAGTGCAAGTCCAAAGGTATTAGTATTTGACTATACACGCTTTGTACTATGTGTCATGTGAATGACAGCACTATTTATCTTGATAGATTCTTTTAAAAGAAAAGGAATTGTTGAAAGAGAATCTATAAAATATTTGGCAGAAAAGAAAAGGTTGGAGATGTCTAACTTAGGTATATAGAAGATACACAAGTTATGGTTGTATTCCTTGCTTGTTAAACAATGTGGTTCTTAGGTATTGGATACCTAATTGGTTGGTATGAAGTGTCATACAGGACAACACAATTCATGAACTGCAATGGTCTAAGTAACTAGCAAAAGAATAAGTGTGATGTTCATAGAAAACAAATAAAGTGTTATTGTGTTTTTCGTTGTCATCAAACCTAGCCTTCAAGATTTGTTTTAATAATTGTTATTTTGTTCCGGTATTATGGGAACAATGGTTGTTCAAATAATTACCGTATTCCATAAAGTATGGATGAACTTTTACAAGTCTAGTGGGAGAAATCACATCCATAAACACTATTGCTAAAATGTCGCAAGACAAATGATTGAAAGATCACTTATGAAGTGACATCGCTGTTTAAATTATATTGGAAAGAAAACATGAAGAAAATCCATGTTGATGGATTTTTGGAGTCTTTGATTTTGATCAACTGACGCTTGTGAGACTTTCCTCGAGATAATTGAAACTCCGTCCATAGGCCAAAGAGGAACGGATGACTAACTTATTGGATATTATGCATGTTGATGTATATAGTCCATTATGTGTAGCCATATGCGATGGATATTTTTGCTTCATATGCTTTCTCCAGATATTTGAGTGAATATATCTATATATTTACTTAATAAGGAACAAGTATGAAACATTTGAAAATTGTTCAAAGACTTTCAAGATGAAGTGAAAAATCATTGTAACAAGGAAATAAAAGAGTTTATGATTTGATCATAAAGGAAGATATTTGAGTTACATGTTTAGCAAAACACCTAAGATTTTAGGAATTATTCCATGAATTTGCATTTCCCGATAAACCACAGGAGTATGGTATGTTCGAGAGATCAAATCAAACCTTGTTTGACATGGTAAGATCAAAGTTGTCATTTAAAAAACTTCCATTATGTTTTAAGGATTAAAGCTTTAGAGACTACCACTTTTACACTTAAAAGAGCACCATCGTGATCCGTTGAAATGACACCATATAAGTTATGGTTTGGGATAAAACCCGAATTATCTTTTCTTAAATTTTGGTATGCTATGCATAAGTAAAATGTTACAACCAAAGTCGGATAAGCACGTCTTTGTAGGTTATCCCAAAGAATTTGTTGGGAATTTCTCCATAACACCAAGGACAAAAGAGTTTGTTACTTGGAACGTCAAGTTTCTTGAGAAGGAATTTTTCGCGAAAAGTTAAGTGGGAGGACAATAGAACTTTGATAAGGTTGTTGAACCTTAGCTATATGTGCTAAGTAGCGCAGCGTCGGAAAGTGTCCCGGTGGCGGCCACAATGCTGATGGCTCCCGTGATTACAAAAGGTGTGATCTTGGAGATTAGAGTTCTTATTGAACCATGTGGGTCGGTAAGAATCAAATAGTAAGAGTTGAAACATAAGTTGTTATTGTTTTGATAATGGTGAACCGACTACATGCAAAGAAGCGATGATGGGCCCTGACTCCATAATATGACTAGAAGTCATAAAATCCGTGATAGTATCCATACACAAGAAATCAAGTTTCTGAACTTGGAAGACCCTCCGGAAAGGCGTGAAGTCCATCGGTCGTGTTTGGATCTATAAAAAAATAGACATGGATGTTTAACATCTATGAAATAGTCGACATGTCGGAAAGAAGTTTACGGCAATGTTGAAGGAGTTGACTATGACAAGATTTGATCTTTCATAGCGATATATAGTCTTGACGGATTAATGTAGCAACCACTACATATAATTTGGTATATGGTAGTTGAATAAACAAAACAAGGTTCTTCTAATAGAATGGTTACCTAGGACGTGTACATGACATGGTCCAAAGGGTTTTGTTAATTCAAAGGATGCTAAAAGGGCATGCAAACTTCAATAGTTGAAGTGAGCATAGCGGAGTTGGAATCTTCACCATGATGAAACTGTTAAAAGAGTTTAAATTCATCGGAGATGATGAAGATGCTTGCATTTGCAAGAAATTAAGTGGGAGCGCTGATACATATTTCTAATACATTATGTAGAGGACATATGGATGATTGGAAACTATGTATCTTGTATTGACACAAGTTAAGAATTTCATTAAAATAAGATTTCGATGAAAGACTTGGGCAAAACCGGAATATTTGGCATCAATGTCTATATGGATAGATTGAGGCGCTAATATGGTTATGCCAGACGTACGTATATGAGATATTGAAAGGGTTCAATATGGAAACAACAAGAAAGGTTCTTGCTGCATGGAAAGGATTGTATCAAGATTCAAGTGTTTCAACACTTGGTGAGTAAAATCACATGAAGATTTTGATCGATTATACCATGATATGTATGTCCTATGCTCTAAATGTTATGAGCACATACCAGAATGATTCATAAGATGATCATTGCACAATAGTAAAGTTACTCTTATGAGCTTTGGAAGAACTAAGAATATATCATGTATAAGTGAGAAATAGTTAAAGGTAGTTCATTGTAAAGTGTTACATTGATACTAGTTTTGTCACAAGATACAAATTAAATTTATCTCAATTTAGACTATGGGTGGCACAATGTAATGGAAAGGATATTCCATGATGGATTTGGATGAGTTCCAAAGTTGAGACATTGTGATGGATACTACAACAAAAGGCTAAGTATATAAACTGCTATAGTAGCAGCAAAGGAGGGCATTTGTGTTAAGTAGTTTGTTATCAAACTAGGTGTGGTTCAAAGTGGGCTGATACTATGAAGATATATTGTATGACAATGATATCAACATATTTTAACCCGAAAGAACTAAATGTCTCACCAAAGGACCAAATTTATACAATGCCATCTCATATGAGAATGAGTGATGCGTAGAGACGCAAAGACATGCAAATACACATGGACCTGAACCTGTCAGATCCGGAGATTATGTTAACCACTAGAAATCGCGTATATGCAACACCAGAAAGCCATAGGTGTTCAATACGCAAAGTTTTTCAAACTAGATTGTTGACTCTAGTGCAAGTGGGAGACTAAAGGGAATATGCCCGAGAGACAATAATAAAGTGGTTATTATCTTATTCCATGTTTATGATAAATGTTTATTTTGCATGCTATAATTGTATCAATTAGAAATATTAATACATGTGTGTTTAATAAACAAAATACAAAGTTCCTAGTAATGCCTCTCATATAAACTAGCTCGTTGATTAACAAGATGATCAAGGTTTCCTGGTCATGGACATTGGATGTTGTTAATAACGAGGTCACAACATTGGTGGAATGATGTGATGAACATTCATCCGAAGTATAGCATTACGATCAGAGTCATTATGTTTATATTGCTATAACATCATATGAAGTAATCTTAGTCCTTAGACCATGAGATCATGTTAATTGCTAACACCGGAAGAGTATCTTGATAACATCAAACGTCACACCGTAACATGGTGACTATAAAGGTGGGTTCAGTGCTACAAAGGTGTTATGTTGAGGCTCATGGATCAAGAGTGGGATTTGTCCATACCGATGACGGATATGTATACTCTGGGCCCTCTCGGTGATATCACATTAAGATAGCTTGCAAGGAAGTGATGTGATCACTAGAATGTTATATCACGGGAATGAGAAAAGAGTGCATGTCGGCAACGAGATCAAACTAGGTATGGAGATACTGATGATCGAATCTCGGACATGTAATATATCGCGAGACAAAGGGATTTAGTTACTAGCGTTAAAGGTTCTCACGATCATAGAAGTCATCGTTGAATGTGTAGGAGTCAATATGGATCTCCAGGTTCCGCTTCTGATTATTGATCTGAGACGGGTCTCGATCATGTCTGCATTATTCGCGAACCGTAGGGTGACACACTTAAGGGATACCGACACCATTTGGAGAAAATATGTTTCAGATAAAGATTTAAGAAAGCGCTGGAATTATTTCAATAGACATCAAAACTGTTTTGGGGTGAAATTGCTGAAATTGGTTTTGCATGTAATATTGAAATGTTGCAGGGGGTTTTATATGAATGTTTGTTAATTAAAGTAATTAACAAAATTCTGAATAAAATTAATAAAAGAGTTTTATTAAATGAGAGAGCATTAAATTTGGAGAAATTTAATGCATTTAAAGTGGAGACTTTAAAAGAGAATGTGAAGGGGGATTTTAATGTGGAGGGGTTACCACCACATGAATGGGGGAGGTGAAGGGAGACCATCCCCTCCTCCTATAAAAGGACCCCCTCTCACACCTTCACACTCACACCTCCTCGTGAAGGATCTCTCTCTCCCTCTAGCATTATTCCCCCATGGTCTCGGATTAGCGAGATACATGTTCCCGGTGGCTTTATCTAGAAAGGAGTTGCTGCTTCCGCTGCTTTGCTGGAGCGAGGGACGGAGGTTGTCGGGGTACCAGACGTGTGTGCGATCACGGATGCACCGCTGCTTTGCGGTGCTGGACTTGGTGGTGCTGGACTTGCTGGAGCTGGATCTGATGGACGTGCTGGAGCCGGACCTGCTGGACTTCATCATGATCTTGAGATCGGCAAGTGTACGACTACATCATCCACGAGTTCCAACTCGTTAACAAAGCTTTGTTGTCTTCGAGGGTAAGTTCTCTATGGATGTATATCCGCCCGTTGCTTGTATCTAGTAGATAGATCTTGGCGTATAGTTCCCACAGTAGGAAATTTTTTGTTTTCTATGCTGCGAACCCAACACATAATATGTAGCTGACATATTTTGAGTGGGAACTAAGTGAAATCCCTAGATCTCAAATATGGATGCAATATTTTAGTGGGAGCATGAAATCATTCTGGGATATATGGACAACATATGTGGATAATGTGATTGGTGTTAATAACATTCAAATAGGTAAATAAGGATGAAGTTGAAGTTATTAAACAATGAGATCTATCGAGATAGATTTGTGAGTTTAATAAAAATCAAATTTCGAATGCTTCTTGGACTTGATTCTAAAAGATGTTCAGAATGTCCTAAGCAAGATTCTAAAGAAGTTCAGAATGGAACAAGGTAAGAAAGAAGTTCTTACTATATGAAGCATTGAGATAGTATTGCAACTATGGTTAAAAAGAAAGAAAGAGATGCGTTGCATCTCCTATGCCTCGGTCATAGGTTCTTCCATACAACCATCTGGAATACTCGACGTAATGTGACCCAAGGTTCTGGTTGGTAGGACAAAGTATTACCTGTAAGAACGTGTCTTTAAAGGATTCCTGAGTTGATGACTGAACCAAAATTATGTTTGTACTTAAATGGCAAGAAGCAACGGAAGTGGCATAGTTTCATTTCATGCACTAGGATCTACATAGATATAGAAGTATAAAGGCTCCATCTAATGTGATGTATAATGTTATGGCGGGGCTAGTTCGATTTTAACATAGAATGATGTGTCCCAGGGCACAATGCCCACGAGAAAGCCCTCGAGGTTGATCTAAAGTCACTTTAGGCTCCTGGAATCCGGCCTCGTTCTGCTGCCATAACTGTCGTACATACACAAAGGATAGCAAAGTGTGTTTCGAAGTTTAGATGACAATAGTGAAAACAACCATCATTATAAACACTAGAAACAAAGTCTCACTTTGTTTCCAAACAAATGCTTCGACCCATTATACGATAATGGTGAGAATGTCAAAATTAGGAAGACATTAACGATTTGCAAAAAACATAATGATCTGGTAAAACAGAACATGGACATGACGTTTCCCATGAGCATGCATGATCAATAAACGCATATGTTATATGGTTTATATGAGTAAAATGCGAGCTAGATTATTTGTACTCTAGTGCAAGTGGGAGACTGAAGGAGATATGCCCTAGAGGCAAATAATAAATAGGTTTTAATTGTCATATCTCAATTAGTTTAAAATAGTTTCATATTGTGCTATAACTGTATCAAGTAGAAACATTGGTATAGGTGTGTTATGAAACAACCAAGTCCCTAGTAGTCTCTATTCATACTAGTTCGTTGGTCATCAGGATGATTTGGGTTTCAAGATCATGGGCATTTATGCCAATTGACAACAGGGTCATATCATTGGAGAATGATGTGATGGACATTCCTCGAAGGATTGCAACACGATCAAGTCATATAGTTCATTGTTGCAACAGCTAAATCTAGACTCCTAAATCCTTAGACCGTGAGGCTATATCAATCACTGTCTCCCGAGAGTGCTTCGATAGCAGCAAACGTCATCTGGTAATACGGTGGCAATAAAGGTGTGTTCAGGTACTCAGTGGAACCATAGAGGCAATATATGTCAAGAGAGGGATTTGTTTGCCCACATGAAGGGTAAAGATACATACGGCCGGCATGGTGAGATTACATCCATAAATGTTGTAACATGTGACTCGGTCACGGGGATGTAATGTCACGGTAACAAGAAAATAGAACTTGTTGTTAACAAGATTGAACAAGGTATGTGATACCAATGATCGGATCTCGGACAAGTCGTATCAAGAAACAAAAGGAATATGGATGCTACATTTACCGGTTCAAACGACATTGTCATCAGGAATGCATAGGGGTCACATGGACATCCCTAGTCCCTCTATTAATCATTGAGATAGATCATGTATAGAGCATTCACGAGCTGTGAGGGGATACACTTAAGTGTACGATGAGAGTGATCATTCGTAAGACGGAATCACAGTAGAGAAAGAGAAAGCCGAAAATGTTCCTCAAAGAGATCCGAAGTTGTTCGGAGAAAGAATAAAGGAAAAGACTTGAAAAGTGTTGTCGAATAAATGGGTATTTAAATATACATTTATTATATGTTAATTATGTATTAATATATTCTAAATAATATTTAAATTAAGATTTATAAAATCAACTTTCATATTAGGCCAAATCCCCACAGGGAAATAGCCTAAAAGAAAAGATGTAGAAAAAGAAAAGGAATAAAAGAAAACAACCCAACCACATGGGCGGCGGATAATATCCACCGCACGGGTCAGGCCGGAGCCGTCGGCCGCCACCCTGCCTGCTCGACCCGGCCCACGCGGGCGCGTGGGGAGCTAGCAAGGCATGCGGGCTGGCAAGCGCGCTAGGCCGCCAGGAGGCAAAGCTGGCCCACTCGGGCTGACTGCCTCACTACCGCCACAGCAGCTAGGCCGCGCGTGCTGGCTGGCCCATCGTGGGTCGCCAGTCGCTGCCCTGGGTGCTACATTGCAAATGTACCTATAATTTTTGATGTTCCATGCTTGGTTTTATCCACTTTCTTGTGTTTTGTCCACACTTTGGAGTACTTTTCATATGATTTCTTGGACTAACCTATTTACAAGAGCCACAGTGCCAGCTGCCTGTTTTCTATTGTTTTTGGTTCCAGGAAAGTCAAAAAATGAATATTCTCAGAATTGGACGGGACAAAAGCCAAAGTGCCTATTTTTCCGGAAGTCATAAGATGCCAGAATACGAGACGGAGAAGGGCTGGGGGCCGGCCACACAACCTGGCCGCGCGGCCAGGCCTGGCCCGCGCCAGGGGGTGGTCTGGCCGACCCCAGCACCCCCTCGGCCTCTCCTTCCGCCTATAAGATGCCCTCAGGACGAAAACCCTAAGTACCCGATCAAAAATCCACGAAAGAGTCTGTAGCCGCCGTCATCTCCATCCCTAGATCGGGAGGGATCTGAAGCTCTTCCCAGCACCCTGCCGGAGAGGGGAATTCACCCTGGAGTCCTTATTCATCATCATGCAAGCCTCCGGTGTGATGCGTGAGTAGTTCATCCTTGGACTACGGATCCATGTATGGCTGGTTCTCCTCCTTTGTGCTTTCATGTCTAGATCTTGTGAGCTTTGTTCATGATCAAGATCATCTATTTGTAATTCTGCATGTTGTGTTTGCGGGGATCCGATGAATATTGAGATGCTATTTCAGATTGATTATTGATTCTACCATGTCTTTGTTATTTGTGATCTTGCATGCTTTCTGTTGTTAGTAGCTATCTTGGCCAAGTAGATGCTAGCAACTCCAAGAGTTAATATTTATGCTCAATAGTGGGTTCATGCCTCTGGTAATCTAGTGAAGTGATAGAAAACTCTAACGTACTAGATGTGCTGTTGTTACTAGGGAGAAAACAACAATCCTTTGTTCATAGAACAATCGTATTGTTTACATTACACGCAATTCGTAAAGCAATAATCTGTTGCTTGCAACTTAATACTGGAGGGGGTTCGGATGATAACCTGAAGGTGGATTATTAGTCATAGATGCAGTTGGATGGCGGTCTATGTATAATGTTGTAATGCCCAATCAAGTTCCAAAGAAGTCAAGATGATTAGTATATGCATATTGCTTTCTTGATGTTTGTCAATTGCCCCGCTGTAATTTGTTCACCCAGCGTGTTATCTATCTTAAGGAGAGCCACCTCTAGTGAACTATGGATCCCGGTCCTTTCTTTTACATACAATCTACAAACTGTTTACTGCTTTGTATTTACTTTCTGCAATCTATTACTTCCTTCCATTTGATACGTTAATACTTTGTTTTCAGCAAAACCAGTGAGATTGACAACCTCATCGCAAGTTGGGGACAGAGTTCTATGGTTGTGTTGTGCAGGTCTCCACGTTGCTGCTGGCACCGGTAGTGCGCCCTGCCATCGTTCATCTAGCTACACCTTTGGGGTGTTTCCTTGCTCCTACTGGATTGATAACCTTGGTTTCGTACCGAGGGAAAACTTTCTCTGTGCTCATCATACCTTCCTCTTGGGATTCCCCAATGAGCTCGATATATTTTGGGCCATCAAGCATATTTTCTAGCACCGTTGCCGGGGAGTCAAGGACATCTTCACAAGGGGAGTCCCTCATAACCAATCTCTTTACTTTGTTATTTTTGTTTTGCTTAGTTTCTTTTTGTTTTGTTTGCTTGTTTTGTTATAAAAAAAATTAGTTTCACTAGTTTGCTTTCTTTATTGAAAACACAAAAAAATTAAGTCTCCTTTAGTTGTCACCTCTTCCTTAGCTCACCATGTTGATCCCTAAATTCACCCTGAAAGACTTTTCAATTGATAGTGGTTCTATAATTGGGAAAGATAATATTGAAGAATTCTTTAATCATGTTAGTAAACATGAGGATACTGAGGATAGATCCCTTGCAGAACTTGATCCAAACTATGAGATTGCTGCAGCTTCTTTAATTCATATGTTAGAAGCTAGGTTTGTTAACCTCAACCCCTTAATGCAAGTAATGTTTCTTAAGCTTAAATAAATTGAGGACCCTGAAAAGAGGGATTTTATTGTAGAAAGTTTGTTTGAGGAGTTCTATGATGTTGCCAAGGAAGCTAGGAAAGTCTTTGAACGTTTCAATATGCTAGATGTTGTTGGTACACGAGAAACTATGAACAAAACCGAACCAAATGGGGATGAACCTAAGATACCAATACCCTTTAAATTAGTAGCAATACATAAAGCCATAGAAAAGAATCTTCATTGGATCGTTCCTGAAAACCCTTTTGATGAAAGCAGTGAACCTAAGAGCACTGAGAGAGGATCCTCTAGAACTTATTTGGATGAGATACCTTGCCTTATTGAAGATATTTCTGGTATTAGTCTTAATGCTTCTTGATTTGAGAACACTTGATTCTTTCTTGCTTCTTATGCCTAACTTAAAGGCGTTAAAGAAAAGTACTTATTGGGAGATAACCCAAAAGTTTTAGATGAGTCTTGGAAGTTATTACCTCAGTAATAAACGTTCCTTATCCTTTTTATTTGCTTTTTGTGCCAAGAGTAACCTCTAATAAGAGAGAAGTAATGATTTGGAAAGTTGCTGTCCCGAAACAGATTTCTGTGCTTCACCGTAAAAATTCGTGTAAAATTTATGAACATCTTTTTGAGGCGTGAATTATTGTGCTTCTGCCCCAGGTTGTTATATAACTTTCGTTAGTTCAACACTTTTTGATTTGAGCAACATAAGGTCTTCAAAAAATTCGTCTTTACCTGCTAGTCTGTTTTGACAGATTTCTGCCATTTTCTGCATTTGCTTCTTGTTGGTAACTTTTTGAGATCTTTTGGGGAATTGAGCTTTTTAAGGGAAGTGCTACAGTAGCTACTGTTCTAATGTAAGTTTATTGGTGTTAAAACTGAACCTTAAGACCTATTATCTTGAGTGCACTAATGTTGCTAATAAAGATTGTGTGAAGTTTTGTATGAAGGAAAAATTTCAGGTGTATGGAAGGAATGAGTAATGAGATGAAGGATGGACTAAAGCTCAAGATTGGGGATGCCACGCGTGTCACCCCAAGAAATATCCAAGAAGTACAAGCGTCAAATCTTGGGGATGCCCAAGGCATCCCCTTCTTCATCAATAAAAATCCCAGGTTTCTTCCAAACGCTTCATTTTTATTATTTCATGCACAGTTGTGTTGTTCTTGGAGCGTCTTCTTTTTTGTTTTTGTTTTGGTTTTTCATTTTATTTTGTTTGCTTAGTTTGCTGAATAAATTGGTTCGACCCCCTATTTCATACATTGGTTTGCAAATAGTTTGGTTTGGTTTGGAAACGAGTAGGAAAGTTCATGCTTATGTGGTAAAAAGAGCTTGTTTTTGACTGTGGCCTATGCTTTGTCATGCCATGCTTGATATTGTTTTGGCTTTATGCTTAGTGATTATTGCTGTAGCATGACTTGTTATAAACAATTGAGATTGCTTAATGTGCCTTGGATGAATCATGCGTTGTTTTAGCATATTAAAGCATAGTATAGTGGTATTCTCCTTTTATGCTTTATTTGGGTTGACTTGGCGCATGCTCACACCATGTTATGACTATCTCAAGTCACCATAGCCTTTATGATCCTTTAGTTTTCAACTTGTAGTATCACTTTATGCTTTGATCAATGATGTTTTGTCGCTCTGCATGATTATGGCCATTATTGCTCTCTTAGTCTATCGCTCCCAGTCTTTTGCTAGCCTCCACAACAAAGTATGAGTTCCACTCATGCATCCAACTCCCTAAAACAAGTTATTCCAAAGAGTCCACCATACCTACCTACTAGCATATGCTATTCCAAGTATATTCATGTTTTTGTTTACCTTCCAAATTAAACTTGTTATGAGAAAACTAGTGATTAAAGCTCTCACAAACTTGATGGCACACTTTACTTTTTTGCATCTAATAAACTTGAACCATTGGGTCCTTCTTTGTTACGTATATGCTTGCGCTTTATAATTTGAAATTATCAGAACCATGTATCATGGGGAACACTTTCAACATTGCACTTGTACTTTGTACCCCGTTGATATCATGTTCTTTTGCTTATGGATCCCGGTGGTGTGAAATAAAAGTGGAACTTGTAAGATCATGGAGTTTGTATGTGTGTTAGAGAAACGCCTGGGCTGCTAGCCTAAGCCATGCCTAATCATGGTGGAAACTTGCAGCATCACCATAATGAGCACTCTATGAAGCATCCTCAATAAAAACCTATGCAAATAGCAAATAAAAAGATCGCTGAGATGCTCATTGTCTGGTTGCCTTGTCATTTTGATTACGGGATAGCTCATGTATCATGTGCAAGGGGTACCCCGTTGGCAGTTCTTTATGATACACATGTACTTACAATGACAAGAGCTTACTCGTGACTGAAGTTGAGTAGCATGAGGTTTGGTCTTCGTAAGTAAGGGGCATGAGATTTCGATTTATAACTTGTCAAGCATATCCTCTTAGTTGTGTCACTTTAACCTTAATCACCTTCAAGATGCTTATGATAGGGGTAATGAGAGCTGAAAGCTATAAGTACCATAATTTTTGGAAACTCTTTATGAGACTTGAATCCCTACTTCCTTCTATAAATGCCTTTCTTCAACCATTATACTAAGTCTCCACCTTTTATCTTTATGCACCTACTTTGAGAGCATAGTGGCCATTCTTAGTTCTATATGCATTGTCCCAAGACTAGTTGATTGATGCATAACTTGATATTGCTTGTTTTAAACTATTTTTATCTAATCACTCTTATGAACTTCGAAGTTGTCCTATGCATTTATATTTGCTACTCTATGAGGAACAAGATGAATACTATTATGCTATGTTTTCTTTATGTGAAACAAACAAACGTCTTGCAAAGCATTGTTATTCATGAATATTTTGTTTGTGCCTTTTCATGTTGCATCATAGTTTCTTTGTCTTATTTCTTGAACTTTGTCTTTCATGTTATGATTGAAGTAGTATGATCCTAGCTTTGAATGTTTCACAAATACTTTGATCAAGTCTTTGATGGTGCATGTCACCTCAAAAATTATTCTTTCTTTTTATCACTTACCTACTCGAGGACGAGCAGGAGTTAAGCTTGGGGATTTTGATACATTTCAAATGTATCTATAATTTTTGATGTTCCATGCTTGGTTTTATCCACTTTCTTGTGTTTTGTCCACACTTTGGAGTACTTTTCATATGATTTCTTGGACTAACCTATTAACAAGAGCCACAGTGCCAGCTGCATGTTTTCTGCTGTTTTTGGTTCCAGGAAAGTCAGAAAATGAATATTCTCGGAATTGGACGGGACAAAAGCCAAAGTGCCTATTTTTCCGGAAGTCATCAGATGCCAGAATATGAGACGGAGAAGGGCTGGGGGCCGGTCACACCACCTGGCCGCGCGACCAGGCCTGACCCACGCCAGGGGGTGGTCTGGCCGAGCCCAGCACCCCCTCGACCTCTCCTTACGCCTATAAGATGCCCTCGGGACGAAACCCCTAAGTACCCGATCAAAAATCCACGAAAGAGTCTGTAGCTGCCGTCATCTCCATCCCTAGATCAGGAGGGATCTGAAGCTCTTCCTGGCACTCTGCCGGAGAGGGGAATTCACCCTGGAGGCCTTCTTCATCATCATGCAAGCCTCTGGTGTGATGTGTGAGTTGTTCATCCTTGGAATACGGATCCATGTAGTAGCTAGATGGCTGGTTCTCCTCCATTGTGCTTTCATGTCTAGATCTTGTGAGCTCCGTTCATGATCAAGATCATCTATTTGTAATTCTGCATGTTGTGTTTGCGGGGATCCGATGGATATTGAGATGCTATTTCAGATTGATTATTGATTCTATCATGTCTTTGCTATTTGTGATCTTGCATGCTTTCCGTTGTTAGTAGCTCTCTTGGCCAAGTAGATGCTAACAACTCCAAGAGTTAGTATTTATGCTTGATAGTTGGTTCATGCCTCTGGTAATCTAGGGAAGTGACAGTAATCTCTAAGGAACTAGATGTGTTGTTGCTACTAGGGAGAAAACAACAATCCTTTGTTCATAGAACAATCGTATTGTTTACATTACACGCAATTCGTAAAGCAATAATCTGTTGCTTGCAACTTAATACTGGAGGAGGTTAGGATGATAACCTGAAGGTGGATTATTAGTCATAGATGCAGTTGGACGGCGGTCTATGTATAATGTTGTAATGCCCTATCAAGTTCCAAAGGAGTCAAGGTGATTAGTATATGCATATTGCTTTCTCGATGTTTTTCAATTGCCCCACTGTAATTTGTTCACCCAGCGTGTTATCTATCTTAAGGAGAGCCACCTCTAGTGAACTGTGGATCCCGGTCCTTTCTTTTACATGCAATCTACAAACTGTTTACTGCTTTGTGTTTACTTTCTGCAAACTATTACTTCCTTCCATTCGATACGTTTAATCCTTTGTTTTTAGTAAAACTGGTGAGATTGGCAACCTCATCGCAAGTTGGGGACAGAGTTCTGTGGTTGTGTTGTGCAGGTCTCCATGTTGCTGCTGGCACCGGTAGTGCGCCCTGCCATCATTCAACTAGCTACACCTTTGGGGTGTTTCCTTGCTCCTAATGGATTGATAACCTTGGTTTCGTACTAAGGGAAAACTTCCTGCTGTGCTCATCATACCTTCCTCTTGAGGTTCCCCAATGAGCTCGATATATTTTGGGCCATCACTAGGCACCACGGTGCTGTGGGCCACGGGGTGGACGCCGGCCCACCCCGGCTAGCTGTTGGCTACTGCTTTGCCTGTTGGGCTGAGTAGAAACAGTCCATTCGGCTGGGACAAAATCCTGCTGACTTTTTCCTTTACTAATAGTCCCACATGGCTAACCTAATGAGGAGGGCACACCCCCTCCGCCTATATAAAGGGTGCCCATGGGTGGGATGAAAGACACCAATATTTGGAGAAGTCCTTTGGTTGACTTTCTCCTCCCTCTCTCTCTATACTTTGTGACCATGGCCCCAAGTCTGGGCTGTGTGAACGAGGCACACCTGCAGCATGCCGTTGCGATGCAGGGATACCTAGACGGATATCAACTTCCGCACTCCCGGTGGGATCGGGGAACCGGAGGTCTCATCATGCACCGGATGTGTATGAAGACACGAGGCGCAACACTTGGGGCACTTAAATGTCGTGAGCCGGAGCTGCTGCACGATGAAGAAGGAGCAAGGGATGACCTGCGAGGAGCTTCGCGACCTTGAGGTCGGCTACGAGTACGACTACTTCAACCACATTCCCCTCGGAACGTTAACCGCGTACGGTCTACAAGGGTATGTTTTCTCTATGCATTGGCCGTTACCGCATTACTACATAGATAGATCCTAGGCAGTTTTTGGGGTTCTAACATAGGAATTTTTTGTTTTCTGCTGCGGATCCCCTTTAGTTGACACATGTAATAAACCTTTTGTATCTGCAGCACTCATCACAATTACAATATCCATGGTATTGTTATCTAACACACAAAACACTAGGGATCAATAAATTCTTTTTCAATCTCCCCCTTTTTGGTGTTAGATAACAATACTAGGATTTACAATAGAGCACTAATTTAACCACCAACAAACCCAAAATATAAAGAAAGTTCCCCTAAATGTGTGCATATAAGTAATTTGCATTTGAATACAAATGCACAACCAATAAGTTCAAAGTCTCTTTATGAATTAGATACTAGGTACAAGTTGCAAGGAACCAAGGGACATAATATAGTCAAAGTTGAGACTTGAGATAGAGATCATATCGTTATACCAACCATAATATAGTATCAACCATATATAGATAAATACATATGTCTCATAACATAAATCCGATAAATCCATATGTGTCTCACATGCAAATTTGAACATAGTCTCAACAACACACATATGAAATAGAAATAAATGGTTCAACACTAGATAAATGGACACAAGCGTATATAGAAAACGCAAATAAGAGGGAAAATGCTGCTTGTGCCTAACCCATGCAAATCCCTCAGACTCCTAATAGAACTACTTCTCCCCCTTTGGCATCGAAATGCCAAAAAGGGGGAAAAGAGCGATCCTAGAGCCCCTAGAAGATCACTCAGACTCCTCGTACTCCCCATCATCCTCTCCCTCATCCTCATCATCAGGAGGTGGAGACGCCCTCGTCGGGGCTAGAAATAGGTGCCTCTCCATGGCACCATAGTTAATGTCTGAGGCATTCCACTAACTGTATGGAGCGGAAAATGATTGCTGAGGAGGGTTACAATGAGCCCTAGAGACATGGTGGAGAATGAGCTGAGTATGAGCCATGTCATGTCGCTGACGGTAAGCCTGATACTGACCCTTGTGAGTGTCCACTCCCATACAAAGGATGTTGCATTGAAACCAAGTAAGCTGCTTGACCTCTTTAGAAATGGTCGGAGTGGGAGGCTTCCTCCCACGAGTGCCTCCAGGGACATCTCTCATGAAAGTATCAGACTCAACAGGCACATATAAAATTTTCTTCTTCTTAAGATATGGCTTCTTGACTTTGTGTTTCCCATCACAAAGATCACTGAAATCTTCATGTGGGAGAGTGGCTTTGATGAACATCATTATGTATGGAGGATATGGGATATAGTTTCGGTTCACCATTGCGTCAAACATCTCATGGTAAATGACATCCAAGGAGTAGTCTGTGTCGGGGTCTTCACTTGTAGCCCTAGAATACAAAATGCATACCATATGAAAACATATATCATAATGGATCTAATGGTATTGATTTGGTACTCTAGATATTGATAGGTTTTTCTACATACTTGGTTAAAGTTATTTAGCTATTAAAAAATCTTATATGCACTATATTTTGGCAAGGAAGGAGTACTATTTATGATTATGATTTTGTATCATATAATCCAAATAATAGTAGAGTAATTAGCCAAAACCATGGTTGAAAATATTGGATATCCAGTTTGTATATATTGGAAAAAATATATCTGGATTTTTCTCATATTTTTTTTATTAAAACATGCCTTGTGAGAAACAAGAAATTGAATGATGTCAATGACTAAGCATAACAAGCATATGATTCCAATTTAACTTATCATCAATTAAGAAAAAACATAGTAGTCACAAAATTATATACATTTCATATGTGTAAAAGGGCGTACTTAGTGCTGATTTATGTAGAGGAAGATTATGCAAATTGGGGGGGGTCTAGGGAGGGAATTTATAGGCAGCCTTCCCTTCCTTAAGAGGCTGATTTGATCCCAAGACCTCCAGATCACAAGTGGAGGTGCTCTACACTACAGTAGGCCCACCCTTCATACATTACACATATGTATCTACAGAATATTATGCATCACTTTGTTAATTAGATGAAGATGACAATATCATGTGAAATATCAGCCATAACAGTAGATATCCGTCTATATCGACCGATGTGTGAATCTGATAGTTACAAAATGATATGTTACATCAGTATCGGTTGGCCCTAGATACTAATTTACCGGCTGATATATTTATCAAACTGGTATTGATTTAAAAGCTTGGCCAAGATATTATCTTCATTAAACAAAATACACCTTACATTTCTGGACATAGAGAGAAGGAAATACACAAACGTGCAGTATAAAAAGCTTACTGAAAGCTGAGAAGCCCTACCCTAGGCTAAGCAGCAAGTCTAACAAGACTTTCCATGTAAGACATTATATTGAAGAAAAAGATATTTTGCCCAGCAGAATCGAAGGTGCGAGCTCTATGACGCTGGTACCTAAGTTCATCCATCTTAACCAAGTTTGCCAGCTCACTTATGTGTAGACGGTAGCGGTAGAGACAACACCATTAATACCACATTAGCATGTTAGCAGAAAGAAGTGCCATTGGAGTACCAACTTGTGAAGTACGGACTGAATAGCGTTGCTCCCATCTCGAGCTCATACCATCTTCATGTACCAACACCCAGACTGACTGAGGCTGCATGCCTGGCTTAGCGCTGCCTGATGCAGTGAGGCATAGCTCCACGTGCATCACATCCAACATGAAGGCTTCGCCAAGGGCAGGATCAAACGAATGAAATGGCTTATTTACAACAAGTGCTACAAATGAAAGGTTTTGATCCTAAATGGTGTGAATGGATCAAACATTTTGTACAAGGCAGGAGTGTCGGGATAAGCGTGAGTGATGATATTGGTCATTACTTTCAGACAAGAAAAGGTTTGAGACAAGGCAACCCCCTGTCTCCAATTCTTTTCAATATCGTAGCTGATATGTTGGCTATTATTATTTCCCGAGCCAAGGCGGATGGCCAAGTTGGTGGTCTTGTGCCCCATCTTGTTGACGAGTGAGTATCCATTTTACAGTATGCGGATGATACCATATTGTTTATGGAGCATGATCTTGAAAAAGCCGTGAACATGAAACTAATTTTATGCATTTTTGAACAGCTTTTGGGGTCGACAATAAATTTTTATAAGAGCGAGCTATTCTGTTTTGGAAAATTAAGGGAGTTGGATCATGAGTATAAGTAGATTTTTGGATGTGAATCTGGTTGCCTCCCCTTTAGATATCTGGGGATACCTATCCATTATAGAAACTGAGAAACTCAGAGTGGAGTCCTATTGAAAGTCGATTTGTCTCCAAGCTTGGATGATGGAAAGGAAAATTACTTTCTTATGGGGATAAACTAGTCTTAATCAATTCGGTTCTGACTAGCTTGCCGATGTTCATGCTCTCATTCTTAGAAATCCCTAAGGGGTTCAAAAGAGATTGGATTTCTTTAGATCTAGATTCTTTTGGAAAAGTGATGATGCTAAAAATAAATATAGATTATCCAAGTGGAATATCATATGTCACCCCAGAGACCAAGGAGGTCTGGGGGTTGAGGTGTTGGAAATTAAAAATAGATGTTTGCTTTGCAAATGGCTCTTCAAATTTCATACTGAAGATGGCATGTGGAAACAAATTCTGCACAAGAAATACCTGCAAGGTAAAACCCTGTCACAAGTGGAATCCAAACACACCGACTCTCCCTTTTGGAAGGGTCTCATGCGTGTGAAGGATATGTTCTTCCATAATGGCTATTTTAAAGTGGGAGATGGGATGTCTGTGCATTTTTGGGAAGACAATTGGCTGGGAGTGATGACTGCAAGTGCACAGATCGTTTGTAGCTAGTTTTGAAATAAAGATATCGATCCCACAGGGAGGAGGAGTATGAAGTCTAAAAACTCTTGAAATAAATATTACACTAATGCTAAATAATGTTCTAAGTGACAAGATAAATACGAGTATTGCGTAAAAAGGTGTTTTGGGGGTTTTTTGTGTAAGAGCAATAATAAGTAAAGTAAAACAACTGAATAAAGAAAGTAAGTATCGCGTATGTAAGAGAGATTGGAACTGCAATAGGGAAAAAAGCATTCTCAAGGAGTAGCGGATTCACCACTAGCATTATAAGGAGCTAAGGTAAAGATTATTATCATGAACATTCTCAACTATGTATGTATGGGAGAACTCCATATTTGGACAAATAGGAAGAAACCACTGCTCACATCATCGTCATAACCATAGAAGTCAGCAATCGACATCAATCAAATTACTGCACTATTAAGGGACATAGTCCCGTAGGATGTATCCCATGGCATGGATATTGTTCCGTGAGTTTCCTCGGTTTCCCAAGTTGATACATGAGGAGTGCCAACAGCTTTATAGTCACTGTAAGTGCTAACACACCTCCTTCTACCAACAAGTAGTTCCCTCCATCAAGTCCCCATGAGAGGCAAATATTGAGAGGTCGACTTCTCTCAACATAATGATGAAGACAATCTAACACATGGTCATAGTGATGAATATCATAATAAACTTTATCTTATTTCAATCTCATACTAGGGTTTCTCCATCTCCCCAAGAACTAATGATCTACTTAGACATAGAGGCAATCAACATCATGGCAATAGCAATTGAATCTATCATAGATGAATAGTACTTGTATGAATCCACAACGAGTACAGAAATTACAACAAGATCTAGACAAGATGTAGATGGGATGGAGATGGTGGTGATGCAGCGGTGGACGATGAAGATCGATGCCTTAGCCTCCCGGATCTGTGCAGGGCGAAGATGGATCCCCGGTGGAAGAGTTCCTCCTCTAGATGCCTCCTAGAGGTGAGGTTTCTATGATTTTTGGGTGTTTTGTATGTCGTCTCCTTGATCCAGTTGCACGGGGTGAAACTATTTGAGGAGGTGGTGGCGGCATCAACTATACGGCGGGAACTATACGGTCAGAAAAAGTATTCCCGCCATATAGTTGGTCATTAAACCGTCTGTCTCCCTTGATTACTTCATGTTTTCTTCTGGTATTATTAATATTTCTGAAATAAGCGATTTACGTTGTTTTTGACTCCTTTGCTCCTTAGTACAATTGCTTCAAGAATTGTGTCCATTGTATCCATCATCTGTCCTGATCCTGGTGAAAACATACATAAAATGTGCGCGGGAGCACCGTAAAATACCAAGATCCTACATCTACAATACAAAATAACAATATAAAACATGATGCAAATATGCACTCATCAACTTCCCCAAGCTTGGACTCTTGCTGGTCCCGAGCAAGTTTAGCTTAATGGATGTGATCCTCATATTTATGAAGCTGAGTCAATAAAATAAATGAGGCAGTTGTAGCATGTCTTTATCTTATATGATACATAGGAATAAGTTCATAAATAGTACCTTACTCAAACCATCTGAATAGTATTAGCAGGCTTCCACACCTTAGTGATCAATAGTTCACGAAAGATGAATCTCAATATAATGTAAAAGTATCTGGTTCAACCCAATGAGTTAGTGAGGTAGTCCCAAGTGTTTTAGGATTAACATATTCACTTGGGATTCAAAATCTCAAAAGTGTCTCTTTGTCATACTACAATATAGTGGTGTGTGCCTATTTGCTCTTTGCACATTCGCTCCTTTTCTTCTTTCTTTTCTTCTTTCTTTTCTTCTCTTTTGTTTATATGCTCACACTTTTGTTTAGGTGATGTGCAAAGAAGCTAGCCATACATTCCACTTCATGTAGGAATTTAAAGTTTAACGATCTCAATTATCAAATTCTAATTGTATATGAAGCATTCTTATGACTTGAAGATTCTACCTCGACTCATTCTCACTCTATTTTCTTGATATCACTCTTTATTTTCCTTTGTTCAATGTTTTGTTTTTCAACTCAACAGGTTAGATAATTTTTCTTTCTTTGTAAATCAAACCATGTACTTACAACATATTGACCAAATTATCTTTGTATGTTCCATTAATACCAATGGTGTGGAAGACTCCTATTTCTATCATCAAGTGCAAGTAACATTATACTCAAGCCATTCATATATCCAATAAGACAAAGACAAACTCAAAATTGCTCCATATATAATAATAAACTCGGAATTTCATAAAAGGGATTGACTATTCCTGAAGGGAATTCTAATGATGCAAACTTTATTTCTAGTTTGAACTAATGTGAAAATAGTAATAAAAACTTATAAGATAGATTACAAGGTCTTAAAGATCTCCCCAAGCTTGGAATCAAGCCAGTCGGGATCAAATAATCCCTTGTGATTATTTGATACCGTAGATCACTATGGCGCCATGGCATGCAACACCACCGTGTGTAGCTTCTTGTTGGTATCCTCAAGAGCGGTGATGCGGCTGTAGCACCTGCGTAAATCAGATTGCAGCGTGTCCACTTTATCTGCGAGCTTAGTCACCAATGGGAGGAGATCACCCTTCTTCTCTATCTCCTTGAGACGGTGGCGGATTTCGACGTGATGAAGTAGTTCCTGCTTCTGATATATCTCCAGTGCTCGCACGCGATCCTTGGTCTTGGGAACAACTTTCTCTTCCTCATCCATTATTGATGGATCGGGGAAGTATAAACTGTTCTTCCACTCTTCTTGAGGCTTCACCCTCATACGAGCACCAATAGTAGGCTTCAAGAGTGGCGTTGTCGCTCCATTGCTAGCACCTGCACCAGTGTTAGGAATTTCCTTACGCTTATGCGGCCTGGGGTCTGTGGCAATGAACTTGCCCGTCTCCACACGCCCTTTTCCATGTGGCTTGCGATCTTCTCTCTCTTCTTGAGCTCTTTTCATCGCCACGCAGTTGATCTCAAGTGGATCATAGACATCACGACAAATGTAGATGCCACTCCAATGTTCGTCGGAATTGTTGTTGTAGAAGTTTGGCTCGACGTACTCCTTGTATGTCGGGCTAAACCTCTCCACTCCCTCGACATCATCCTCCATGGACGGGCTGCTAGAGCGATCCCTGGAAGGAGCGACGAGACCCAAGGGGGAAGGAGCGATGAGACCCAAGGGTTTTCCACGGCCTGGGGCGAGGTAGCGTGTTGCTAGATTTGTTCCTGGAGATTATGATTAGAGCGAGAGACAATGACAGTATATAAGGGGGGTCAGAGGTTGGTAAAACTCGCGAGAAACACCAAATTGTCGCCCAAGAAAAGAATCTTAACAAAACAGGGAAAGAAATCACGGATTTGGAAGAGTCCCGCCGCGTAACGACCAACTATACGGGCACGACCCGTATAGCTCCGGCCGTATAGTTAGTTTCGGGCCGATATTTCCAAATATCTTGAGTTCATGTTGGTTAAGTTACGACTCGGAACCAACAATAACGTTTTTTTATAAAAACGAAAAGGGAAATGAAAAACGTCTGGTAGTTTAACGACCAACTATATGGCTGGAATATTATCTTCGGTCGTATAGTTGCGACCATATAGATATAGACACCAAAAAATAAAAGTGCCTGATAGTTCAACAACCAACTATAGAGACGGAATTATTTCATCCGGTCGTGCCCGTATAGTTCTAGACATCGAAAACAATTTCGCAAAGAAGATACAGAGAGTTTAACGACCAACTATACGGCAGGAGGTTCCTCTTCGGTCATATAGTTTCGCCCGTATAGTTGGTAAAAACCCTCAAAAACTTCAGAAAAACACAAGGAATTCAAAGGAAGACTTTTTAGGAGAAAAATCTATGAAATAAATCACTTATTGGAGTAAGAACACTTACCTTGATCTTATCGTTTACTTATTCGGGGATGAACAACTCCTCCAACAACAAAGACTTCTTCTCTTTTGAAGGAATTGGCCTTAGTTCATTAAATAATTCTTGTAAACAAAAATCACGAGGACTAAAGTTCCTCCCAATAAGATTAGTGTCTTGCTGGGCAAACATGGACACTACATTCAACATCTTTATTTCCTGCCTCTGCATAATTTGCAACTCAAAATTTTGAAGTAAAAGAATCCAACGGGCCAGTCTTGGCTTATGGTCTTTCCTCTCAAGGAGTTCTTTTAAACCATCACGATCCGTATGAACTCTCACTTTTACATCAACTATATAAGAACAAAATTTATCACAAGAGAAAAATAAAGTGAAACGTTCCTTTTCTTCCATAGGATAATTCTTTTGAGCACCATTAAGAATTCTACTAGCATGATGTATAATATTAAATCTGCGACCAACGTGTTGTCCTAGAGTTACTCCTACAACATCATCACTAGCTTCACATATTAAGTCAAAAGTCATATCCCAGATAGGAGGTTTGATAATAGGAGCACGGGATAAAGCATTCTTGAGTTTATCAAAGGCTATAAGACATTTATCATCAAAATTAAATCTTACTCCCTTTTGCAGGAGGTTAGTCAAAGGTTTAGATATTCTAGAGAAATTTCTAATGAACCTTCTATAAAAACCCACATGACCAAGGAAACTTCTTATACCCTTAATATCTCTAGGTTGTGACATTCTCTCTATGGCCTCAACCTTGGCTCTATCCACTTCAATTCCCTTACCTGATACCTTATGTCCAAGGACTATACCTTCTTTGACCATAAAATGGCACTTCTCCCAGTTTAGAACAAGATTGGTTTCTTCACAATGCTGCAAAACTCTTTTGAGATTATCCAAGAAACTAGTGAACGAAGTTCCATAGACAGAAAAGTCATCCATAAATACTTCTACTATTAGTTATATAAAATCCACGAAAATAGTAGTCATGCATCTTTGAAAAGTAGCTGGAGCATTACATAAACCAAAAGGAATACGTCGGTAAGCATGTAAACCATAAGGACTAATGAAAGTTGTTTTAAGTTGGTCATCCAGATGAACAACTATTTGAGAAAAACCAGAGTATCTGCCCAAGTAGCAAAAATGAGTGTTGTTTGCTAACCTTTCTAAAGTTTGATCTATGAACAGTAAAGAATAGTGATCTTTCCTAGTTTCTTTATTCAATTTTCTGAAGTCTATGCACATCCTATGCCCAACAATAGTTCTAGTTGGAGTATCAATTCATTGATTTCATTAGGAACAACAGTAAAACCGCCTTTCTTAGGGACACAATGAACATGACTTACCCATTCACTTTCTTTAACATGATAGATTATACATGCGTCTAGTAGGCGTACAATTTCTTTCCTTACCACTTCTTTCATTTCAGGCTTCAATCTTCTATTAAAATCTGCAACTGGTTTAGCACCTTCTTCCATGAATATTCGATGGACGGTTATCATGGGACTAATGCCCTTCAAATCATCCAAGGAGTACCCAAAGGCCTTGCGATGATCCTTTAGTATTTTCATGAGTTCTTCTTTTTCTTCTCCTGAAACTTTAGCACTAATAATAGGAAATTTATTTGCATCATCTAAAAACCTGTATTTAAGATTATCTAGTAGAGTCTTCAACTCTGGGGTGGTAATTCCTGGTCCCCTCTATTTTCTGGATCTTCAAAAGCCTCATCAATTGGAGGCCCTAAAATGGGAAGTGAATCGAGTTCTCCTTCTAGTTCTTCCAGGGACTTGTCTTCCATAACTATTTCTTCATAATTTGAGTCTTCATTTATTTCTTCTTCTTGATTACTAAAGAAAAGAGCTGCCATTTCCTCAATAGTTTTCTCTTTCTCTTCTTCTTGTATTTGTGGAGTCCTGTCTTTAAATTTGGAAAAGTGGAATTCCTTTTCCGCTCCTTCAAGATTAAGAGACACAATATCCTTTTAAAAATCAACATAAGCACCTATATCACTCAAAAAGTTCCTTCCAAATATAATTGGGAAAAGAGTGTCAGCTGGCATATCAACAACTACAAAATCGATAGGAAAGTTTTTGTTGCCAATTGTTAGAGTTGCATCTTCAACTACTCCCATTGGAATTCTAAGATTTTTATTGGCTAACATGATTGTCATATTAGTATTTTCAATTGTAGACGGTTCTATTTCTTCTTTTATTTCTAAATAGAAATCATAAGATATAACATTAACTTTGGTGCCAAGATCACATAAAGCATAATGCGAGGTTTCTTTAAATATGCAGGGAAGAATAGGCTTACCCACCTATTTTTACCTTTGTTTTACCTTCAAACAATACGGAAGTCTCTTCATCAAGTTCAACTGTGTTATAATGCGCGTACTTAGCCATATTCGCTTCCTTGGTTACCTCTTCATCTTTGGTTTCTTCCAGATGTTCTAAGACTTCTGGAATACTTTCCTCTTCCTTCTTTTCCTGTGCTGCTTTGTCCTGTTCATATTCAAAAATATGCTTCTGTGCAGTGTTAGGGAAAGGTATCTCATAGGTTGGTTCTAGGGAGGCCAGTGTTGCTTTAACTTCTATTTTCTTCTCAGGTTCAGGTGGTGGATCATACTTGACCAAACCCTCTTTTGGAGCTTTGATATGTTCTGTAAAAGCTTTAACAACTTGCAACACAAGGTCTGAATCCAAATAAAGTTCTTTAGATAATTCTTTAACATGGCCTTTTTTATTATAGTCATGAATACAATCATGTTCTATTTCTATGCCTCCTTAACTTCCTAGACCAAAATTCCATGAAACTCTATGATCATGAATTCTATTAAGTAAAGCCCGAGCTTTAGTTATAGGAAGATTCATAAAGGCTCCTTACGCGAAAGAGTGTGGTTCAATTTTATTAGGTTCAATTAAACCGCCATAAAAGATATGCAATAAATACCATTCGGGCAAATCATGATGACGACATAGGCGAAGTAAATCTTTAAATATGATATAAGCTCTTACTAGTCCTTCATTAGAACGGTTCTTCCAAGTCATTATAAGACGCCTGATTCCAAAAGATTTTGATAATGGATAATATTTTGCTAGAAATTCACAAGCAAGATTATCCCAAGTAGTAGTGGCTTGTGGGGGTAAAGATCTATACCATGAGAGAGCTGTACTAGTCAAAGTCTGACTAAATTTTTTAACCCTTACCTCATCAGTGGTATATCCCGTCAATTCAAAAGTGCCACATATATCTTTGAAACATGCAATATGCTCATATGGATCAGGATCTTCTTCATTTCCAATGAATTGTTTCTTGTGTAGAATACCAAGTAATAGTGGATTTATTTCAAATCCCTTTGTCTTCTCATTGGAGTTGTCTCTTTTATAAATATCACAGGGCTTCCCAAAGTGGTTGAGTGGGTTAGCACTTTTCATATGCTCAAACTCCATCATGTTGGTGGAAACCTGTAACTCAAAATTAAACTTAGTAAGACAAAAATAAATAAGTAAAAACTAAAAGACCTACATCGCTTAGTTCCCCGACAATGGCGCCAGAAAATAGCTTGATGACTGCAAGTGCACATATCGTTTGTAGCTAGTTTGTAAATAAAGATATTGATCCCATAGGGAGCAGGAGTCTGAAGTCTAATAACTCTTGAAATAAATATTACACTAGTAATGATAAATAAAGTTCTAAGTGACAAGATAAAATGCGAGTATTGCATAAAAATGTGTTTTTGGGTTTTTAGTGTAAGAGCAATAATAAGTAAAGTAAAACAACTGAATACATAAAGTAAATATTGCGTATGTAAGAGAGATTGGAACTGCAATTGGGGAAAAAGCATTCTCAAGGAGTAGCGGATTCACCACTAGCATTATAAGGAGCTAAGGTAAAGATTATTATCATGAACATTCTCAATTATGTATGTGTGGGAGGAACTCCGTATTTGGACAAATAGGCAGCAACCGCTGCTCACATCATCCTCATAACCATAGCAGTCAACAATCGACATCAATCGAATTATTGCGCTTTTAAGGGACATAATCCCGTAGGACGTATCGCATGGCATGGATAATGTTCTGTGAGTTTCCTCGGTTTCCCAAGTTGATATGTAAAGAGAGCCAACAGCTTTATATTTATTGTAAGTGCTAACACACCCCCTTCTACCAAACAAGTAGTTCCCTTCATCAAGTCCCCATGAGAGGCAAATATTGAGAGGCCGACTTCTCTCAACATCAAGATGAAGAGAATCTAACACATGGTCACATCGATGAATATCATAATAAACTTTATCTTATTTCAACCTCATATTAGGGTTTCTCCATCTCCCTAAGAACTAATGATCTACTCAGACATGGAGGCAATCAACATCATGGAAATAGCAATGGAATCTATCATAGATGAATAGTACTTGTATAAATCCACAATGAGTACAGAAAATACAACAAGATCTAGATAAGATGTAGATGGGATGGATGGAGATGGTGGTGATGCAGTGGTGGATGATGAAGATCGATGCCTTATCCTCCTAGATCTGCACAGGGCGAAGATGGATCCCCGATGGATGATTTCCCCCTCTAGATGCCTTCCAGAGGTGAGGTTTCTGTGATTTCTGAGTGTTCTATATGCCGTCTCCTTGATCCAGTTGCACGGGGTAAAACAATTTGAGGAGGCGGTGGTGGTGCCAACTATACGGCGGGAACTATACGGTCGGAAAAAGTATTCTCGTCATATAGTTGGTCGTTAAACCGTCTGTCTCCCTTGATTGCTTCGGGTTTTCTTCTGATATTATTAATATTTCCCAAATAAGCGATTTACATTATTTTTGACTCCTTTTCTCCTTAGTACAACTACTTCAAGAATTGTGTCCATTGTATCCATCACCTGTCCTGATCCTGGTGAAAACAAACATAAAATATGCGCGGGAGCGCTGTAAAATATCAAGATCCTGCATCTACAATGCAAAACAACAATATAAAACATGATGCAAATATGCACTCATCAGGGAGACACGTAATTAGACCAACAATATCCAAATTTGTATAACATTCTTCAAAGAAAAAATGTCTTGGTAGCGGATGTACTTGGGAAAGTTCCTCTAAATATTGGTTTTAGACGAAGTTTGACGGGCAATAAGTGGATGCTTTGGTTAAACTTATGCCGTAATGGTGGTCCAGTTGAATGATAATCCGGATCAATTTACTTGGAAGCTTAATTCCACGGGGCTCTTTACTGTAAAATCAATGTATCTAGATCAATTGAATGGTCATACAAGATTTTTACAATCATATTTGTGGAAGATAAAAATCCCGTTAAAGGTTAAGATATTCATGTGGTTCCTCAATAATAAAGTCTTGTTAACTAAGGACAACCTTGCTAAAAGGAATTGGGATGGATGCAAAAAATATTGTTTTTCTGATTCTTTGGAATCGGTTGAACATGTTTTTATTTCATGTCCTTTTTCTCGTATTATTTGATGTATGATTTACTTCACTTATAACCACCTTCAAATATTACGAATATGTTTGAAAATTGGTTGAATGGAATAGATAAGAAGAACAAGGCTCGTTAATGCATTGGCGTTTTGGCGATATGTTGGTCCATCTAGACGACGCGGAATAACATTGTGTTTAACAAATAATCTGGTACTAATTTTATGCAGGTTATTCAGTTGGCAGTGCACTAGATCCAACTATGGTCATACCTACTCCCGGAGGATCAGGGAGAGCCTATGGCTACTGGATGCTCCTGGCTCCTGACGAGCGCTTAGGACTTCTATTTCTGGGCTACCGGTTGGCGACATTCTAGTAGACTACAAAATGGATAGAAACATGTTGCTTATTATTTTTCGATGGTTGATATTTGTCTCAACCTTAGTTGATCCATGATTGAAAGATTTTATACTATGTGAAGTTTGCAATAAAAGGCTGCGTGCATCACTCGATACAGACGCCGGCTCTCAGTCCCCTTTTTATAGAAAAGAGGATCCAACAGATGAGGCAAACGGGTGGTGCCAAACGTCTCATCTTCTAGGTTGAAGCGAATAAGGCAATGTGGCGGCAACAGTTTCATGTTGTATGTGTCAATAATCCAAAGCATGTGCCCATTGACTGATTTGGGGTTTGTCCACTCCATAACAGGGTAGGGTGGATCAGTAGCTGTATCCCTCTAGGAAGCAGTCGTATCGCCAATGGTGCGCACTTGCATTCCTATGTGGAAAACATCTGTTAGAAGATCTATGGAGCGGTAAAAGGCCCGGGCTACCTTGTACCTTCTCGTGTGAGGATCCAGGCCAAGCCCCGCGGGCAGACAGACACCAGGTGGTATATGTATCTCGTTGGGGTTACTTTCTGGCAGTGGCAAGGTGTCTCTGGTGGCGGGGTTGAATAGATACACCTTGGTGTTGGTGGGGAGAAGCACCAGGCCGTCGCAGTGGGCAAATTGGCACACCGAACTGAACTTGCCCCTGGAAGTCTTCATCGAGAAGGAATTGCCACCGAGGCAGAGGATGGCTGCCATTGGTAGAAGCGGATTTGGGTGGAGAATGTTGTCAGCCACTTCTACCCTTCGATCACACGGTCAAGGGCACACGGGGAAATGAGAAACGATGGGTTCTGCTTCCATTTTGAGGCGGAGTGCTGGAGGTGCGTGCGGATGAACATGGGGTCGGATATCATCGCGCGCCCGGCCTTGCTAACGGATTTGAATCGCAGGAAAGATTTGACGGGGAGCCGGATAAGGATATCCAGAATCATCTCCTCTAGATACGTTGTTTGCGTTTGGCTCTTCATCTTCTTTGAAGTCTGACCATCCACAGAAAATTAAAAAAATAACCATAGTTTCTTCAAAGAAGATGATAGATTGGAATGATTAAACTTTCACAAAAACAAAAACTCCAGATCAAGGTAAATAGAAACAACTACAATATGTAGAAACACAAATCAACGTACATAAATACAGGGGCCATGTTCTTTCCTCTTCTGCTTCATCGAGATGGCCGCGAGGTTGAGAAGGCCGCCGGTGGACGGGCGGAGACAAACGACAATGATGCTAGGGTCCTCGAGGGCGTTTGGTTGACAGAACCGTCGGCGGAAACGCAAGGTCGACCGGCCGTCCTGCAACGAACCGTAAATAAATATACGGTGTCCACCGAGTCGACTTTTTCGACATGAGCCTTTGGGCTTTCCAACCCCGTATCCTACAATAGTTGGGGTCAAATAAAGATTGCCCGTACTAAACTAGTGCACGCATGATTTTTCCATCTACACGAGAGTTCAATCTGAAAACTTGCCGGATCAGTCTGTCGGACTCAGTTTTTTTTTATATTCTCGGTTAGGTAGGATGTGTCGTGTGTTTTCATAGGGAATAGTATTTATCCGAATTTGTGAGTATGACTTTTTGCTCTGGTGGAGTTACAGAGCCGACAACCAGGGTGCACACTGGTGCCGAAGCAGTGAAAAAATATATTTTTAGGGGTAGCACACATGGTGAAAAATTACAATTTTGCAAAGAAAACAAAATTTACCCGGTGTCCCATGCACCCCATGCTTGCACATGCATCTCGTTGTGAGCGCCTGTTTGTACTAGGTTTCGCAAGAGAAAAAGTACACCACGTTGATGGTTCCAACCATGGGCACGGGATAGGGGAATGTTCGTCTACGGTACCAAACTTGGTTGGTGAGTGCACCGCGGTACCCGAGTTGCCATCAATCGCATGGAGGGTCCATAGTAGATTCGCCAATTGTCTAGAAGGGCCAAATGGGGGTGAATAGAAATCTAACGGCCAAACGGTCGTTTGAACCAGACGAAAAACGGTTGAACTCAAATACCGCCGTTAGGTCAACTCTTCTTGGCCCGCCATGTCAGTATTCCCCATTATATTTTGCGGTCGTGGACTAGCTTACCCCTGCGTGGACCAGATCCCTGAGTGGACGAGATCTATTTCTTTGCGCTGCTCTGGTCTTCTCCCCTACGCCCCTCCCCATGACATTTTCTCAGCTCCGGCTGCTCGTCTCAGATCGGAGCTCGCACTTGCTCTAATTTGCGTCTCCGCCATGTCCGGTCAACCTCCCACGCCTCTAATCGAAGCTCGCAGCCGTCACTGTTGCATCGTCCGCCGTATCGGAGCTTCGCGTCGCCGGACTAATATCTCGCCTCTGGCTAGTCCTTCTCGCACGGCGGAGCGCGTCCCGTCGGGCGATCCAGGCTAGCGACCGGCCTCGGGAAGTTGCGTGCTGCCGCGCACCCTAGGCATGGTAGCCCTGGCACAGCAGTTCGACGACCACGCTCTCATGGCCACCGTGCTGGGCGTCCGTCCCGCCGTGTCGCCGGCAGAGTTGTTGTCGGCTTTCAGTTCTTGTTTTGGGATCAGACGAAATGAGGTCAGCATTGAGGTATGCGCGCCGCAATTCGATTTTTTTCGTCCAGTTCGAGCACATCTTAGACACCGAGCGCGTTCTGCATTCCTCCCATTCTTTCGAGTGCCGCGGGGAGAAAATGAGCTTCATGCATTGGCATCGCGCCTGTGGGTGGGACGATCGCTTGGGGCAGCTTCGTTTCTTCTCCAAACTCGGCTTTGACGGCCTCCCATTGGATGCTTGGGAGCCGGAGTCCCTCAAGCAGGTCGTCAGTAGCCTTGGCGGCGAGCTGGTGGAAATCATGCCACCGAGTGACAGATGGGTCATTGAGGTAAAGGCGTGGCTGAAAGATCCTGGCGCTGTTCCTAAGATGTACGAGGTGCAGATTCCAAGCAGGGCAGGGCGACAGCTTTGCTGGAAGCACCTAGTTATCATCCACCTGGAGGAGGTTCTGGACTCGGTACATGGCATTTAGGGCCCCGAAGAGGCTGCCAGAAAGCGCCCTCGTCGCCTGTAGTGTTGGCCTAGAAGGATCGATGGCACAAGACCGCCACCATTTCGCGACGGGGCACACAGTTTCGGTGGGGGGACCGGGCTTGGATGAGCTGGTGGTTCTGATTTCCCTCGAGTGAAGATAGAGCTCTAGTGAATTGCCATGGTATGTGTGGCTAATGAATTTCTAGTATGGAGAGCGTAGCAGGAAGTTAGCATCGACTAAAGATGTGTAATAGTTTGAATCGATGTAGTACGTGTGTGTAATAGTTTGAAGTAGTATGTGTGTGTAATAGTTTGAATCGATGTAGTATGTGTGGGTAATGAATTTGATTGAGTTTGTGTGCGTGTAATTTGAATCGATGTAGTTGAACACCGTGCTTTATAATTTCTGTGAATAACCAAGGACAACCTCATGAAAAGAGGGTGGTCTGGCAATGAGCAATGTCAATTCTGTGGATGCCAGGAAAATGTAGTCCATCTCCTCTTCAAGTACTTCCTCCGTTTTAAAATATAAGATGTTTTAGCTTTGTGAATGGAGCGTATCTAGACATCTTTTAGTGATGGTGCTTTCTAAACCTAGATGAACCTACATACTAAAAGGGTACTACGTACACTTCATTCACAAAGCTAAAACATCTTATATTTTGAAACGGAGGGAGTACAAGGTAGCTACATTTGTAACACGTTGAACTGCAGGACCATTTTGCAGGCAACACAAGACAAATGAAAAAATGGTTTACAACACAGACAGCAGACACAAAATCTGTAGTCTGGAATAAAAAGATGCAGTTAACTGGATTGAACCACGACTAGTAATTGAAGGAAATAGGTACTTGATAGTATTTGCTTATAACAGTAGTACTTCCATACAAAAGGGTCTTATACCTGCACAAAATGGGCTAAACTTCCTACTAGTTTATAGAACAATTCGTCAGCATTTCATCTACAAAATCCATTCTTCAGTCTGAACTTAACTATTCTGCACTAAAAGAACTACAGATCTCCACCAGAAAAGTTGGCTGGCCAATTGCCTTGAGAGGACATAAGTTCATTGATCATTTAACCCAAACTGATCTATTGCCTTCCCGCCAAACTACAAGAAATCTGCATCGTTCATGCACGAGCGATTTGCGTGCGCCAGTCCCGGTGCAGTTGGACCATCCGCGCGGCCGCAACGATTTCTTTGAAACTGAAATTCGACATCTCCTTCTCGGAATCGTAGGTCCGTGTGAACTCGAACCTGAATTCCGGGGCTGAGCTGATGCCTGCCGCCGGCTCCGGCTGTCGAACAATCCAGCATGCTAAGTGTAGATGCTTGGTCGCCGCCACGGTACGGCCTTCGACGGTGCGTAGGATGGAGCGTCTTTGCCGCAGACGGCGTGCTCCTAGCCTACCCCACTAAGGTAAGGTAGTCCGCGCCGAAGTGTGGACGCGACAGTTCCTAGACCTTGGCGCTGCCCTGTTCGAGGGTGTGTACCCTCGGCGGTGGCATGCTCTCATGAACGATTTGATACGTACCTTGTTCCCATTGCCTAGAGCATGCCGTAATGCCGCCGCGCGATTTCTCCACATCGCTCTCTTGGCCCTGCTTGCCGCATCTGGCGCCGATGACAGCGCAGTCGCCGTCGCGGCCGATTCGGCACATTCGGGAAAATCATCCGCCTGGCAGGGCAATGGGAGACCGGCCTTGAAGTAGAGCTTCATGGCCTGCTTTAGAGGGGCTAAATACCCCAGTTTCGGCGGCTGTCGCAGCGGCGGCGGCTTAGGCGGGGCCATGTTACCCTAGTTGGTGCGGCGCGGAGGAGCTGCGCAAGGTGAACTGTGGTTAGTCGGAGAAGGGGAGTGAAAGACTGACAGTAGGTTTGGACTACGGGCACGCGTGAAAATAACCATTTCCCATTTCCTTAGAGGGTAATAATTCGACACTCGTTGCATTAACAACTCAATCTTTATTTCCCTTCTCAGCATAAGAGTGTGAACGTATTAAAAAGATCGGTCGTGGCTATCAACCTCATCGCGCAATGTACTAGGACAGGTAGGAAACGGGACCGGGTTTCATTTTAGAAATGTTGACGACTGTGCCCTTATGTTTATATGATATTATTTATATGCCACCATGTACCGTCGAGTGTAGCAACACCATTAGAAACAGGGGATAACGACGTGGCGTGTTTTATTTTTTTAAAGGGCATCAGAAACAGGGGATGCCGACGTGGCATGTTTTATGACTGGCGGGCCCGCCCCCTCCACCTTCGACGGCGCGCATCCCAGGTTCGAGGGGTGGTGCCGCCCACCAATACATTATTGTGCAATTTTCCATGTGGGACCTGAATTCCGGCGCTGAGCTGATGCCCGTGTCGAACACAGAGAATTCTGAAAGAAGCTACTAAAAATAAATACTTTGAATTCTGCATGCAAGTTTTGATCAAACAGACTGACATGTGGGACTTGCTAAAAATTCCGTGAAGCGCTCCCCATGCATAGTGCGCTGACAGGTGGCATGTTTTTCTGACAGGCGGGCCTGCCTCCTCCACCTACGACGGCGCGCGTCCCAGGTTCGAGGGCTGGTGCTGCCCACCAACACATTATTGTGCAATTTTCCATGCTTTGGGTCGCAACCAGCTCCACTCCGCTCCTCTCCTCTGCTCCTGCCGCCGCCACTCCGCTCAGTTGTGCACCGCTCTCGTCGTCCCCTTGGGCCATCATCCTCCCGCCCTCCCCTCCCTGCCATCCCCTCACGTCCCCTCCTCTCCACTCCCTGCCCTGTCTCCTTGCCACCGCCAACCGCCCAGGCGCGTCTGGAAATGAAAACCGAGAGTCGGCCGTTAGGTTAGGGGCCCAACGACGCTGGTGATCCAAATCCCGCTCGGAGATGGATCCTGTGAGGCTTTAGAGCACGGATATGGGTCTTGCAACGGCTGGAGAGCACGCAATCTCCTTCAGTCTAAAGAGCA